>OY987225.1:24075769-24160769 GCA_963920705.1 Odiellus spinosus
ATGAGGGCGTGGGTTCGAATCCCACTTCTGACAATATTAGGTTTTTGTTTTAAAATATAATGGTAATAGTATAGCGTTGTAGTGAGGGAGTTAATGGTTAAGCAGTGTCAGGATGGCCGAGCGGTCTAAGGCGCCAGACTCAAGGGAGTTAAGCCTTGCTTCCCCGCTAGGGGACTCTGTGAATTCTGGTCCTCGTATGAGGGCGTGGGTTCGAATCCCACTTCTGACAATATTAGGTTTTTGTTTTAAAATATAATGGTAATAGTATGGCGTTGTAGTGAGGGAGTTAATGGTTAAGCAGTGTCAGGATGGCCGAGCGGTCTAAGGCGCCAGACTCAAGGGAGTAAAACCTTGCATCCCCGATAGGGGACTCTGTGAATTCTGGTCCTCGTATGAGGGCGTGGGTTCGAATCCCACTTCTGACAATATTAGGTTTTTGTTTTAAAATATAATGGTAATAGTATGGCGTTGTAGTGAGGGAGTTAATGGTTAAGAAGTGTCAGGATGGCCGAGCGGTCTAAGGCGCCAAACTCAAGGGAGTTAAACCTTGCTTCCCCGCTAGGGGACTCTGTGAATTCTGGTCCTCGTATGGGGGCGTGGGTTCGAATCCCACTTCTGACAAACTTAAGTTTTTGTTTTAAAATATAATGGTAATAGTATGGCGTTGTAGTGAGGGAGTTTATGGTTAAGCAGTGTCAGGATGGCCGAGCGGTCTAAGGCGCCAGACTCAAGGGAGTTAAGCCTTGCTTCACCGCTAGGGGACTTTGTGAATTCTGGTCCTCGTATGGGGGCGTGGGTTCGAATCCCACTTCTGACAAACTTAAGTTTTTGTTTTAAAATATAATGGTAATAGTATGGCGTTGTAGTGAGGGAGTTAATGGTTAAGCAGTGTCAGGATGGCCGAGCGGTCTAAGGCGCCAGACTCAAGGGAGTTAAACTTTGCTTCCCCGCTGAAGATGTCATTGTCAGTATGAATTCTGGTCCTCGCGTGGGGGCGTTGGTTCGAATCCCACTTTAGACCATAATATAGATTTATTTTAAAACGTAATGATATTAGAAATGAGCTATTATTTTCCCGCCATTTATTCATCGTGTCATAATTTTAGCCATCTTTCCAGTTAAGCGCGGGAATTACGTTGATTTCATTCATATTTAGTTTCAGTACAGTGGCAAAGTTTCGGTCTATTTCCATTACCCCTCCCCATTTAATTTGCAATGTTTCAGTTTTGGTATTTTAAGGTGTTAAAAAACCGGATTTTATTTGTACTATATCTATACATCCTTACTAACCTACCCTTTCAACGTTAAATCGGAAGATTTATTTATTTAATTTAGTTATTTTCGAGGCTGCGTGTCATCTTTTAAAAAACTGACTTCTAGTTTAACAAAAAAAACAAGAGATTTTATGCTCAAATGATAGAACAGAAAAAAATCAATTTAATGCAAAATCGAAAGTTTCATGCAATTTTGCGTGGGGTCTATTTCCTATTTCAAAAATGACTACCAAAGCTTAGAAAAAGTCGGAAATATCGTGAGATCTGGGGACTCGTTTTCTTAAAAATTAATAAAATCAAGATAGATTGGTGCGCTTTGCTTGTTAAATAGCTACAATTCCGTCGAGGTATACAAAGGTGCGAAAATTTAAAATTTTCTCGAAAAAACGGTAAAAATGTGGATTTCTAATCGTCTTTGCGCGAAAACAGTTCGATATTTGTGAGTGAAATTGTTTATACTATTTTTAAACCATACTTCACCCTCATTTAAATAGGTTTAATTTGTTTTGCTACTTGTCTTTTAATTATGAAAACTTTACTTGTATTTGTTCAAAATTCCTTAAAATTTAAATTCTTCTAAGGCTTTAATTAAAGAACAACAGCAACTCCCCATAAGAGTCTGGGTCCACGTAATGTTAAAAATTTTCGTCTCTTTTATGATAAATTCGTATTATATTATTAAAATAGGGTAGTTGGGGGATAATTTAAAGCTAAAATTCGAGCTCACAACTGTAAATTTTGGGAATTACAACGAATGGAAGGTTTCTTCCATAATGTAAAGAATAGGAAGAATCTATGACTTCCGTGCCGGATATGAAAGCCTTCCCCCACACGAAAATCTTGAACGGTTATTTTTTTAGATTCATAATTATGTTAGGAAAATATTAGGAAATAATTATTTTGTAACTGCCACGGGTATAGTGCTGGCGGCAAAATGAAATTCGTATATTTTTGGTCTACTATGCCTCGAAATCCTCGAAAACGCCTGTAGAAGTGTTCCACTTGTCAAGCATTCATGCAGTAGGCTTTTGCTAGCTTTACAGGGGCCGTGCAAAGACTATATAGCTTACTTGAATAGTCTTTGGTGTATAAGAAACTCGAAAAATAAATAGAGAAATCATACCAATTAGAAGATACTGGAGTAGTATCTTTGATTTTTATTTCATATTAAACAAAACACACTTGTATAAAACGGACAAATTATTCATTTAACGCTAAGGTTTTCTACGTTTAACGTATGTCTGGTAGTTCAAGCTCAGTGGCATCTTCACACACTACACGCAATTTTGACTGGTACCAACTGCCTCGATCTTCTTGGCGACGATAACCAAGATACCAGATTACGCTGCTAACGTGAACACAAGTACCTATCGTCAAACTACCACCTTTGCAATTGCAATACCAGCCTTTAATGGCATTTGCACCTGTCCCGTTCGGTACATAACGAATTAGAGCTTGGTGAACAGCTGAGGTGGAAAATTGACCAGGCACGCGTATACGAATTAAGTCATGTTCAACTTTGGACACTTCGACGCTGAAAGAGCAGGATTTCTCTATAGTCAACGCCACATAAGATTCAGCGCGTTTCGTTTTAAAGTCGCTCATTACCACCTCACGTACATCACTTTCACGAAGTACAGGGAAGTCTTGAAATTCACTATCCTCAATTCGTTGCCATTTAGACGGTTTGCGAAGCAGATTATCGCGCTCAACTACTTCCTTAAGAGGATTTTCTTTCGTAGAGACTGCCAGCATTTTTTCGACGGAGTCTTCCCAGGAACCTTTAAGATGTAACTCCGGGTGGTAGGCGTTCAACAGGGCAGCAGCAATTTGAAGAAGTTCCGGAACTAATGGTAACATATGCACAGGTATACGGTTTTGAAAAAAACGATACACCGTCTGCAAATGCCCATTCCTAACTTCAACCGGCCACCTGAGGTACGTTACTTGTCGGGAACGATTAACTTCTTGCGTGTTTACTTGCTTCTCGCCTTTAGACAAGAACGAAGGCATTTGTAAATCCACACCCAGTTCAGTCAGTACGCTGTTGGAGTCTCGAAAACCGCGGTCTGCCAGTACAACGTCACCAACTTGAAAGAAAGACTGGAGTTCTTCTCTCTTTTTGATAGAATGGTTTAAAATGCGCGCGTCGTTATTGCGGCCATTAGCAAAGTAGGGTCCGATTATATCTATTATGTAACCCGTAGTTGTTACCATTAACATTGGCTTGAGGATATGCTGGCCTTTGTGCACACAGAAGGATTTGTGAAGAACGGTATAGTCCTTGGATCTTCCAACCTTGATATAGGTGCCATCTACAATGGTAATAAGACAATTAGGCTTGTTGTTAGCAAAGAGTTTTACTGCTGCTCCAGATTGATGGTTTGTTATCAGATTGTCACGTCATAAGTGTTGCAGGCCAAAATGATGTGGCACGAAATGCTCCGATAAAGCCATAATAACCGCTTTTACCGTGCAGTATTATTGGTGAAATTACGATTGGGTATCTCCAATAAGGTGTTATCAACTTTATTTCATTTAACTGAAAGATCGGTATCAAACACGGTAAAAGCGGTTATTATGGCTTTATCGGAGCATTTCGTGCCACATAATTTTGGCCTGCAACACTTATGACGTGACAATCTGATAACAAACCATCAATCTGGAGCAGCAGTAAAACTCTTTGCTAACAACAAGCCTAATTGTCTTATTACCATTGTAGATGGCACCTATATCAAGGTTGGAAGATCCAAGGACTATACCGTTCTTCACAAATCCTTCTGTGTGCACAAAGGCCAGCATATCCTCAAGCCAATGTTAATGGTAACAACTACGGGTTACATAATAGATATAATCGGACCCTACTTTGCTAATGGCCGCAATAACGACGCGCGCATTTTAAACCATTCTATCAAAAAGAGAGAAGAACTCCAGTCTTTCTTTCAAGTTGGTGACGTTGTACTGGCAGACCGCGGTTTTCGAGACTCCAACAGCGTACTGACTGAACTGGGTGTGGATTTACAAATGCCTTCGTTCTTGTCTAAAGGCGAGAAGCAAGTAAACACGCAAGAAGTTAATCGTTCCCGACAAGTAACGTACCTCAGGTGGCCGGTTGAAGTTAGGAATGGGCATTTGCAGACGGTGTATCGTTTTTTTCAAAACCGTATACCTGTGCATATTAGTTCCGGAACTTCTTCAAATTGCTGCTGCGCTGTTGAACGCCTACCACCCGGAGTTACATCTTAAAGGTTCCTGGGAAGACTCCGTCGAAAAAATGCTGGCAGTCTCTACGAAAGAAAATCCTCTTAAGGAAGTAGTTGAGCGCGATAATCTGCTTCGCAAACCGTCTAAATGGCAACGAATTGAGGATAGTGAATTTCAAGACTTCCCTGTACTTCGTGAAAGTGATGTACGTGAGGTGGTAATGAGCGACTTTAAAACGAAACGCGCTGAATCTTATGTGGCGTTGACTATAGAGAAATCCTGCTCTTTCAGCGTCGAAGTGTCCAAAGTTGAACATGACTTAATTCGTATACGCGTGCCTGGTCAATTTTCCACCTCAGCTGTTCACCAAGCTCTAATTCGTTATGTACCGAACGGGACAGGTGCAAATGCCATTAAAGGCTGGTATTGCAATTGCAAAGGTGGTAGTTTGACGATAGGTACTTGTGTTCACGTTAGCAGCGTAATCTGGTATCTTGGTTATCGTCGCCAAGAAGATCGAGGCAGTTGGTACCAGTCAAAATTGCGTGTAGTGTGTGAAGATGCCACTGAGCTTGAACTACCAGACATACGTTAAACGTAGAAAACCTTAGCGTTAAATGAATAATTTGTCCGTTTTATACAAGTGTGTTTTGTTTAATATGAAATAAAAATCAAAGATACTACTCCAGTATCTTCTAATTGGTATGATTTCTCTATTTATTTTTCGAGTTTCTTATACACCAAAGACTATTCAAGTAAGCTATATAGTCTTTGCACGGCCCCTGTAAAGCTAGCAAAAGCCTACTGCATGAATGCTTGACAAGTGGAACACTTCTACAGGCGTTTTCGAGGATTTCGAGGCATAGTAGACCAAAAATATACGAATTTCATTTTGCCGCCAGCACTATACCCGTGGCAGTTACAAAATAATTATTTCCTAATATTTTCCTAACATAATTATGAATCTAAAATAATAACCGTTCAAGATTTTCGTGTGGGGGAAGGCTTTCATATCCGGCACGGAAGTCATAGATTCTTCCTATTCTTTACATTATGGAAGAAACCTTCCATTCGTTGTAATTCCCAAAATTTACAGTTGTGAGCTCGAATTTTAGCTTTAAATTATCCCCCAACTACCCTATTTTAATAATATAATACGAATTTATCATAAAAGAGACGAAAATTTTTAACATTACGTGGACCCAGACTCTTATGGGGAGTTGCTGTTGTTCTTTGGGTAAGCGATAAGCTATATGGAATCGCATTTTACTGGGAACTACAATTCTAAACCTTTCTCACTTTTATAAAAACTCGACCTACCTTACAATAGATGTATAAAGCAATTACCTTTGTATCGTAATTCTTTCAATGGACATAATAGGAATCCTTTCTGCTATCTATAAGAAGCCATAGAGCACTAGCAAGTACCACCGCCTTTTCCCTGAAGGTTCTGTATTCGCGAATCAGGCCAGGCTAGGTTTTCAGAACTGCTTTTATCAGTACGTAGAGTAACATTTCTTATTAATCCGCCTTAGTTTTTCACAATTTTACCAACTTCTACTTCGAAAATAGGGGAGTTTCAAAGCCGATAAGTCAAAAAGTCGGCACGTGTAAAGAGATAAGACCATTTTTCACAAAGTAATTGGGAGTGACAGGTTGTTTCAATGTCAATGGATTGTCGATTGCCTTAGACCTTGAAACCAACCTCGCGGACCAATAAAAATAAAAAGAATAGAGAATCTGTGGCATGAGCACAGTTTTAAAAAGCAGCGCCCAAGGCCGAAAATTTTAAAGTGACGCTGTCATCATTTTCTTTGTAAGCCTTTGGATTATATTTCTAGCGTTTAAATTCGATTTAAGGGATACTAGAATAACACAACAAGTAATTTTAAATCGATTTGGACTGTTATAGTATGCGTAAAAAACGTATAAAAACTCACCAAAGGTTTCGAACTAGACTCGCTAAGCCTAAATCCATTGAGAAGAAATTTTTAATTCATGTTAAAAAATTCTCGAGGAAAGTTATATGTTGATTCCATGCGATGAAATATGGTATAAAAATTGCGTGTGAACCAATTTCAAACAAACACTTCGTTTGGTTCATGCGCCATTTCAAAGACAAACTCTCAGTGGCTTCGGCAATTGACTCCTTTGTCGAAAGAAAATCTCAAATTTCTTCGAGATTAGTTTCGTAACTTTAATAATTAACCGCAAATTACTATGAAGACTTTGGCGAGTTTTGATAATGTATTAATAGTCTAAATCGATTAAAAGTGACTTGTTTCTAGAGTCTTGTATCCCTTAAAGACCTTTTTGGATTGAGTTAGAATTATATCAATTTAATTTAGCGAGACGTTTAAAATGAAAGGCATGAGTATCCGGATTATAAGGGGATTAAAAAGGAAATTTGTGTTTTTTTTTATGTCTTCGAATTGTGTAAAAAAATCGGAAAAGATTCATAATTTGAAATTCAATTTAAAGGGAGAACCTTCGACTAATCAAAAGACTCAGAAAATGATATTGAAATTTCATTTTAAAGTCAAGAAAAATCCGTGAGGGCGTCACTTTAACTTTTCTTTTTATTTTTATGACACCCCTAGGGACGAATTTAGAAGCTTTAGGGTAGGAGTTAGGCATGGTTATATTGCCCTTGCCTTGAATTGTGGTACCATGATAGCACTAGATCGTATAATTCCCCTAAAATAGCAATTAGGGAGTGTAGAGGGCAAGAATTTTACCCAGAGCCCCGGGGAAGAGAGGGGTGACGCCCCTCTGCCCTAACTCCGCGCCTTTTAACCTTGTTAAAAGATATATATTCGAGATGACTCCAAAAATGGCCAGTTTACATTGCCTTAGGATTTAAATCCATGAAATAAGTTTAGGTGAACGATTTCGACTTAGCTGATGGGGCCATTGTGCTACTGGTATCGTCATATCATTATTTCCTTCTGATTACATTTTTTAATTCTCAAAAGCTTAAAACTTAATTTATATTTGAAATCTCAAAATCTCGACTAAGGAATTCTTAAAATATATAATTTTTAGGGCTTATCTTGGGTTACTGAGTTATTTAAATGTTGTACAGTAGAGGGGTCTATCACTGGCCTTTTTTGTGTATGGGATTTTATGATTTTCAAGAGATATTGAGATATTTACGCTATTTTTCGGAGTGATTTTAAGATTTCAAAGTTCATTTAACATAAAGAAGGGTTGGAGATTTTCGGATATCTGCCGAAGTGTCCGACAATGCACTCGGGTAAAGTAAACAGTTCTAGTTTGTTTTTCTTTTGCCCCCAGCTAAGCCTTAATTATGATTTTACCTTACTGTTTTAATATTAACCTTTTAGGTTTAGCCTAATTATTTCATTAGCTTCACGCTAAATTCTGATTAAATCTTAATATTTTGCAAAACATTCTCTAATATATCTCAGCTAAGCCTAAAGGTATCTAATTCAATTTTATAGAAGTTTGCGTGGAACCCAATGAAAACAGAACCTAAAACACGAAGATGGTGTTTTAACGATGTCTAGTGGGACCAGGGACGCGTTCGGGGTTTGGGTCACCTCGTAAAAGCGTGCTTAGGGGGTGGTTCCAAACCCCTAAATATTTTTCTTAGCGCGCGTAAAATTAAGTCAGCTTACAGAGGCTTCAAACAATCGGGTTATACGGGCGTTTTATTAGGAGCTTTTAGCGGAGAATAGCTTTTTCTTTCTACTTGACGGTTCAGTCATATATCGATGTATAGAGTTTTATGAGTGGGGGTGGTTATAGGGAGAATTCCTTTTTGTGTCAGTGTTACTACTACAGTGTACTTTGTTACAAGCAAGGAGAAGTAAAGATAGGAGAAGAAACTTTACAACTCTTTGTAAGTGTTAATCTTAATCGCTATGGAGTTAAAAACAAAATGGTTGGCTATATGCGCTTGGTAATGCAAGACACTGACGTCACGTTTAGAAGCCTTCATATTGTTATAAACATTTTAAATTACTAAGCCTTTTCCACATTTTATAAGACTGAAAGAACGAAACCAATCAGATTTCGTACAAAAATGAAAAGTAGGGAAAACCTGGAAATATCTGGGGAAATAATTTTGAGTCAAAAAAACTATGGAAAATTATATTATTACAGAAATACTTAAACTTTGTAAATTCAAAAATTGTGGGGATTTATAGCTTCTGAAAACAGCATTTTAATCTTGTTTATTTTCAGCCCCTATTTTTTATATTTCTAACATTACTCTTGCTTTAAAAGACCCCATGGAAATTTAACAAAAAACTAGAAATATCAGGGAAATTCAATTTTGAAATCCTGTATAATTGCCTAAATATTGGAGGTATTTAAAACGTATACTTAAATAATACTTTAACTGTGAAATTTTGTATACTTTGATGCTGTTTATATCATGCTCTACATAATTTAATCACGAAAAAATATGTAAACTTTTAGTATATCGATAATTTTCTACTCCTTTCATATATATTCTTCTTGGAAACATTCGGATTCGGTTGAGAGGTTTCAATACAGGCGAAGTTAAGCTCACCATTGCTGAAGAAACCAAGTTTATGTCAACGTATACCTGGATTGGCCCGTAATGTAATCAGGGAATGATTTTGACTCTTTTTTTTAGGAAGATATATAGAATTCTCGGAGATGACTTCAAAGGGAGTATCTCTTGGTATCTCTCAACCGCTTCAATAGAAAAAGCCTAAGTTAAGTGCGCACAATGGAAGAATGCTCGTCCCAATGTCTTCAGGGACACTAAAAAGAGACCCATCCATTTCTGTTGGTTGCTGTCCCCCGGGTTTATTTTGGGTGGTCTGATTGTATTTCATTTTTTTGGCCCCCAAGATACATTTTGACAGTTTATACGCTACAATGTTTTTTGTCCAATTTTGCGCTCCACTGATAATGCGTAATTTTTCAAATTGAAGCTCCAATTTTGCTGATATTAAGATATTAAATCTAAGGCTCGATATATGGTGAGCAATTACGAGTTGCCCCAAGAAGCGTTTTCACGTAATCCAGCCTGTTTTCAGTTTCAAAGCTGAATTGACATTATGAGTGTATGATCCATGCTTAAATTTCATGGTAAGACTATGGGCAACATTCGTAACGTTTTGTTGATAACATGGGGAAAATGATTGAATATGGTTTGGGATGGCTTTTTTTACAAAAAGCGTAGTAATTAAGTTTTATTTTGTTGATTGTTTTAACCCTTTAGCAAAATATTTTAAAAGCAGTTAAAATTGAACGGTTATGCGTGCTTAAATAAGTTAAAACGACCAACGAAAATCGTCGGAAGTTTTTGTTTTGTTAAATCAAACAAGATTTCAGGCCCCATCTGTAAAAAAAATTCTTAAATCATAAAGCAAACTTTGAGAAGGGAAAAAAATGTCAGTGGGTTCACAAAGGTGTTGGCATTTTTATCTCGTTCATCCCCTGTTTCTATTTCGCGGCTTGTCCCCAATATCACCCCCATATACTTGAAAGATGGATGGGGGATTGGCCCCTTGAACCTCTCTTTTAGTATACGAGCAGCTTGAAGCGCGCTCTTCAAAAAAGCCTTGATATCAAAAATCTCGGTGACGAAAACGCGCCAAATTCGAGGCTGACTACTGAATCCCAAAAGGTTTTTGGAAAGAGCAGGGGTGCATTTTTAAAGGCAGTCTGAAATGGAAAATAAAATTATCTTTATTGCGTTATTTGACGTAAAAGAATATTTTTTTTTACTACAAGTGATTGTAGCGATTAGGAAAAGTCAAGGAAACGAGGAATATATCAAAATTGCAGGCAAATATACGAAAGAGAGAGAGATACCAAAGTTCATGTAAATGGAAAAAACATACCAAATTGTTAGGGGAATGGATGAAATACACCAAATCGTCAGGGAAATGGAAGAAATAGACCAAATTGTCAGGGAAAAGGAAGAAATAGACCACTTTGTCAGGGAAATGGAAGAAATAGACCACATTGTCAGGGAAATGGAAGAAATAGACCAAATTGTTAGGGAAATGGAAGAAATAGACCACATTGTCAGGGAAATTTAAGAAATAGACAACATTGTCCGGGAAATGGAAGAAATAGATGAAATTGTCAGGGAATTGGAAGAAATAGACATCCGAGAAACGTAAAAAAATTATCAATTATCAAGGAAATTGTAGAAATAGATAAAAAATGGAAATGGAAGGGAAATGTAATTATTAGACCAAAATGTCTTGGAAATGAGAAAATTTGTTCAATAATTTCACCGGGAAATGAAAGAAATAGACCAAAAAATTAATCAAGAAAATGAAAGAAATATAGACCAAGATATAAGTGAAATTGGGCATGATTAATTTGGACAAGGAGGATCAGAGAAGGAGAGGAAATGTGGGGACTGCGCGGTTCCTACTGCGTCGGCCTAAACTCCCACTCTGGGAGAACGGGGGTAGAGACGTTTCGTGGAAAATGTTGTCGCGTGGGTAAAACGAATCCTTTATGAGACGCGCTAGCTAGCGACCACGTGACAACAGTTTACCTCGAGAATTTCCTATCCCCCCTTTCCACCCGAGTGGGAGGTTGGCTCTTCTCTCTCTAACTCAACGCAGCCCCACATTTCCTCTCCTTCTCTGATCCTCCTTGATTTGGATTAAAAATTATTGTCCTTCCAAAGCCTTGATAATTCCATATTTTAGACCCTATATTGATTTAGATCGATATGGCGTTCGAAGTGAACTATAATATTTAGTTTCACCTTCCCTTTCAATTTCTACAACTTGTTTGCGCACTTTTTGAGGTATAATAAAATGGGATAGAAGAGCGGGAGTATCGGGTATAAAAAATATTGAATGGACCAACAGAAATAAACAAAAAATTCGTGGGAACAAACATGCCAAGTATCAAAATAAGTTTCGAGGGATTTGCAGGAATTCGATATAGGATATAGCTTTCTTTTCATCGAACCAAGAAATTTAAAGCTTCTCAGCGAGCTGCTTCTGGGTCCATAAAAAGTTCTAAGGCGCGATGATATTTGAGTTCTAGATAATCGGGATTGATGAGACATTGAAAATATATTCGAACGAATCACGTCGTGCATTAACAATCAGATTCGGTTTTAATGTTTGGAAGCTACGAAATTGGCGCAAAATTTTAGTTTTATTGAAGAATTCTGATGCCAAATCCCTGCCAGATGTCTGTTAAATCTTACGCGGAATCATATTTGCATATCCAAGAAAATTAGACACGAAGTGTACTATAATAAATGGTTAATTTCTTTTATCTTGTATATATATAAATGACATCATTTAAAGCTAAATTAGTTAATAGTTTTTCTATGATTAATTAATTATGCTGTTAAATGAAATAAAATATTTCCAAGGAAGAAATTACTTTAAAATCATTTTTTGATTTACTGATATTTAAAGATTTGAACTTAAGTATTTGTATTTGAATTTCTGGGATTTTAAAGGGAGACTGAATTAAGGAAATCGTCTGTAATATTTTGTAGGATTTCTTAACTTAGACCATAAAATATTTTATTTAGTACAGAAAAAGTATACGAAATATTTAAATTGCAAATAACGGTATTTAAATAAGTAAATAATCTTGATAGAAACCACGCTTTAAAATTATAGTCTCCTTAAATTAACGTATCTTTCATACTTCAAAGCTTTAAAGGGAAACTTGGAGCTTAAAATGGAACAGCTTTTGAATTTATTTTCGGAATCACCATGCCAAAAACCGTATTCGAGAATTGTTTCAGAATTTTTAGACACTCTTTTGGTGTTTAAATTAATTTCTAAAATTCGGGCGAATCAAATTATTTCAGCCTTCAACAGTGCTTGTAATGTCCTAGCATTGAAAGAATAGGCTGGCGTTTAATGCCCAACGTCTTGCGCATCAAACGTTTTTTGCCACATGGGTGATTCCAAAAATAAATTCGAAAGCTCTTCCATTCTTAGCTCCAAGTTTCCCTTTAACATAAAAATATTATTAGATCTTAAATAATAGTCCAATCTAAACGCGTTCTTTTTCATTCTCTTCTAACTTTATTGGTCTATATAATTTACATAAACAAAGGTTATTGTGTATGATACGGCCACCACTTCTGTAATTCGTACAAATTGATTTTTTTCCATTATCATTCGAATAATTGTAAATGGCTCTTATCTCACGTGTCCCTTATTACAATCAGTGTTATGGAGGGTATATAGATAATAGATTACAATCGAACCATTCTTTACCATTATAACTCCTCAAAATATATAAAAAAATGTTTAACAGAAGACTAGTCGTATACAGTTGAAGCTTTTCCAGGACACACAAATGAGAATAGTGCGGTATTATGACTTTTGTCCGTACAAAAATGAACTTTTCAACGCTTTAGTATTGGCATTACTTTTTATCACCGATTTTTTTCATTATTAAAATTTTTCCCCCCTATTTTTTTGGTTAGGCCTAACTTTTGTCGACGGAGAGTCCGGCGACCTACGTTTTTCGAATTCACGATATTCAAACGGACGGAATTGTCCCCAAATCCCGCGTAGAGTACGTTAAGAGATGATCTATAATCCCAAATTAAACTGACTTTTTCCAACATTTTTGTTACTAAACCTAAGGCTACATTACACCAACCTAAATTGAAAGCCTAGAAAAATCTCTAGCTTTTCGAACAATACCATTTCCTACTTCTGTGCGTGCTTTACGCGTCCCGGGACATAGGGAGGGGGTTCTATCTATTAGGGGGGCCCCTAGTAGGCCTATCCAGGTGGGGGGTGAGCGAGTTTTTAGCAAAACGTACACTAAAGGGGGGTTAAAAAGTGAAGGGGTGATTTTTCGTTTATAGTCCCGTGACTCCCGTCGAAGGATAGGGGGTGAGGGTAGGTTACCATCGCGACACCGCGGGACCCTATTCCCTTATCCGATTGGTTCATCTACTGTGGGTGACCAAACTCGACAACCAATGATACGCTTTTAAAGTTTTCCCCTCGGCGTTAGTGTGTCGAAAGTTTGGGAAACCACTGAGGTAAAAATAGACTACCGGTCGCGTTCTTGGTCATTCTCAATTCGGAAAGTGTTCGAGAAAGGTCGTTTTTAGTTTTTCACCCCTTTTTTTGTTTGAGTTTCGCGGAGAATATTTTAGTTTTAGTTCGGATATTACATAAATTGCAAAAATTGAGCGTTTCGTGAATATGATGAACACGATTCATCACCACGGAGGCGGCGGAGCCCCTCATCATTTAAGTCCTGTCATGGGCGGAATACCTTCGGGAATTCCCGGAATGCACGATGGCCGTTTAGACAACGTCGGATCTGGCGGAGGACTCGTAACTACGGCTCATCATCACCCGCATACGAGTGCCGCTAATCAGGCTAAGCTCGATCACATTAAACGTCCCATGAACGCCTTCATGGTCTGGTCCAGAGCGCAAAGACGAAAGATCGCACTGGAAAACCCCAAGATGCACAATTCCGAGATTAGTAAACGACTGGGACACGAATGGAAACAGCTAAGTGAAACCGAAAAAAGACCATTCATAGACGAAGCCAAACGACTAAGGGAGCAACATATGAGGGACCATCCGGATTACAAGTATCGCCCACGTAGGAAGCCCAGACCTCCGGTCAAGAAAGCCGAACCCGCGCCAACCCCTCCTCAAAATAACAACGCGCCGTCGTACCCTTTCACCTTACCGCCGTATTTGGGCGGAGGACATATGGATCCGCGGGCCTATATGAGTGCCGCCGCTCTAAATACAATGAACTCTATGAATTCCATGAATTCGGAGCATTCTTACGACCTTCAGAAACGCATGCAGGAAAGTTACCAATCCGGACATTATCAAATGTCCGTGCCTTATTCTAATCAGACTCTCTCGGACGCGGCTGCTGGCTTGAACAAGTCTTTAAATTCGCCGTCCTTTAGTTGCAAGACGGAACCCGGTTCTACATCTCCTTCGCCCGTATCCTTGTACGGCTCGAGTCTTTACGCCCAAGCTGGCGCTTCCTTAATGGGGCATGGACAAAATCCAATGGGAATGGCCACCAATCCTTCTAGTTATCCCGCTACGGCGTATATGAGCGCGTACGCTTGCGCCCCTGGTTACTTGCCGTCGCAAGACCATCAGAGAAGAAGCGTGCCAGTTATTTTTTAAAACGTGTGCTTATTAACATTTTTAAGAAAAAAATGAAAAAGAAAATTTAAAGACTTTTATTAAAATTATTACATTGTAGATAATTAAAAAAAATATATTCCATTAAGTGCCAAAAAGTTTTTGCGCGAAAATTTCCCGCTTTATAAAGTTTTTAAAGCTAATTTTTAATTAAGAAATGAATACTTTTAAATACTGTTTTTTCTGAAGTTCCTATTAAATGTAATATCTTTGCTCATTTGTTAAAGTTGACATTTCCCCCATTCAGTATTATTCCAAAAAAGGCCCTTGGAAATATTTGTAAATATTGTTCTTAATTCGAAAGAACGTTTTTTATTAAATTTGTAGATAAGTGTTTTTAATTGATAATGCTACGGTCTAATTTTGTACCGCCAATAAAGTTTACAGTTACGAAACGTAATTTTTGGTCTTGTGGTTTTAATGTTTTAATTTAAGTCTGTTTCTCTTAGTTTTAATAAGTTTTCAAATTTTGTGCATACATCTGGTAAGGTTAATTTTAACATGGATTCACACAGGATCAATACATTAGCAGGCTATATAAGGATCAGAACCACGTGATTTACACTCGTTTCGGAAAAACCTTAAAGGGAGAATGCATTGTAACAATTTTTTTTTTTTTTTTATCGTTTTGAATAGGCCTTATCCATGGGTAAGAGTTTTACAAATCAATATTAAACTAGAAATAAATTTGAAACTTACCCAGGAAATAGGCTTAGCTGAATTCATGTAGTTTAGTTTGAAAAACGTTTTACAAATCAATATTAAACTAGAAATAAATTTGAAACTTACCCAGGAAATAGGCTTAGCTGAATTCATGTAGTTTAGTTTGAAAAACGTAAAGCGCTAAGAAACAGCTGCTTTTCTGCTTGACTAAAAGTCTTATCAATACTTACAAGTGTTAGATGCCGATTTTTTTACGACTATCTTAACATACAAGCCGAAATAGCTCAGTTGGGAGAGCGTTAGACTGAAGATCTAAAGGTCCCTGGTTCGATCCCGGGTTTCGGCAGTGAAGAATTAACTTTTGTCTATAAATTTATTTCAGAACTCCGTAGATAAAATGATGACACCAAGTTCATGGATCTGGCAACATTTGATTTCTTTCTCTTCAAGGATAGACCACTACATAAGATTCCGGGAGTCAAGAGGGTATGTGCTTCTTTAAGTATCTCTATTTTGTATAATTAATTTAATATTTAGTCTAATTTCCTGCTATAAATTCGACAAGAAAATATTTTGACGGGAATTTTGGTATAATAATTTAATTTAGAACTTTGTATTACATCAAATGGTCCAATTGACCTGGTATCAATCATCCTAGAATTCAGGAACTCAGTAGGGACCTATGTAAAGTTTGACAAATTAATTAGAAATTAGGTCAGTATTTAAATTCCGCATTTATGCTAATGAGGTGTTTTTATAGGCCGAAAAAAAATTTGTAGGCTAAATTGTACAAAACTCTGTAGACAACAATTTTCCCAAATGAATCACGGCCCATAGTTTGTTCAGAAATTCAGAATATAAGAAAAACTGAATCTTAATTTTTTTATTCAAATATTTTCAATTTAAAATAATTATTCATTAAAATTAAAAGGTCAACATATCATAAACATTTCCTTGACCTCTACCAAAATGTTTTCCCTGAATTTTAGGGGCCCATTTTCAAATTCTCTTTGACTTTTCCAAGTCGTGTATACAGAAACAATCTTATATCGCTAAGCTTAACTCGTTCCTGGGACCATTTTATTTAAATGGGCAATCTTATCACGGGCATTGGCTCTGAATATTTTGGTTAAAAAGAATAAATATTTAATTTCCTATTCTTATATGGTTCGAGTTAATTTCTAACCGATTGAAAACAAACCTCCAGAAATCCCACCAAATTGTAATCCTCAGGGACTTAGGAAAATTTTATTAATATTAATATAATATAATAAAAAAAAGGAAAAAAACAAAGACGCTATTTCGAAATGTCGAGATTTCTAATATTAAGGGCTATTACTCGTATTTATAGTTTAGAAATTGTAATAAGATATTCTAAAGCAACCTTAATAGGTTTCCTTATTATTTTTAGCTCGATAAATCTAGGGAAAATTCTTCACATACATTTATTTTTATTTCACAGTCTCGGTCACTCTCGGAGGTTGTATTAGAAAGAATAACGTTAAGCCAAAATCAAGGAATTCAAGTTTTATGTCTAATTAGTGTTATAATTAAATTTCAGTAAGTCATGTGCTTAAATTTCACTGCCCGGTTCGATTTTTCCCGGGCAAGTAGGTAAATTATAAACCTTAGAGAGAGTCGATTATATCATAAAGCCTATAAATCTACGGTAGAAAGAAAACACGTCGCTGAAAACGTGACTGGGGTGTACTCTTGACGTCGATCGTAGACGATCGACCAATGGGAGAGCCGTACGCGTGTTTTGATCGAGTCACGTTGCGTAAGGCGTGTAGAAATCAAGGGCCTCTAAATTATTTCTCGCCGTCGGAGAAACCGGAATCGTGAAAAACGAGTTCGCGTACTTTTCTAATTTTCGCTAATTCGGGAGTATGTAATGTTTGGTAAAAGCTAAATTAGACTAAAACTTGTCCCGTGGAATAGCTGTAAATATTTATTTCCGTTTTTATAATAACAATTATTAAATAGCGAAAGTTTTCAAGTAGTTTTTTCTGGGTCGAAAACCTACGCGCCGTTTTCCCCTACTAACTGGATCTTACGCCGTATCCTCATCAAAGCGCTATCCGCCGCCTATCGCTTCGCATCGGTAAAAAATCTTTTCCGGGAAAGAACGCTAGCTTCTAAGTTTTTCGGTTCTTTTATTTTAATTTATTTAATTTTTGGTTTAACATGATCGTCGATAAGTTATTATTTAACTCTTTTCGAAACGTCAGTTTAAATTATAACTATTACAATGTCATCAATGCAACAACCCAAACATGTCGTGCATTGGTTTAGAAAAGGACTTAGATTTCACGATCAACCAGCGTTACGAGATGGATTAAACGGGGCTACAACATTTCGTTGCGTCTTTTTGGTTGATCCTTGGTTTGCGGGATCATCTAACGTTGGGATTAATAAGTGGAGGTAGGATTTTATTTAACTTTGTCAAATTGTAAATTTATTTAACTTATTTCCGCGTTCGTGTTAAGCTTATGTCGAAATTGCCATTTTGTCTTTTGTAAATTTTCCTACTTTAAGTCTCTATTTAAGCCCTTTGGTCATAACTTCGTAATTTGTTTAAATTTTGGGACTAGCCGTGGTATATTTTGGGAGTGGGACGAATCTTCGGAACTTTCAGCAGGTGGATTTCTACTTCCGCTACCCTTAGGTGGCGCCAAAATAAGTGGGACAAACATTTGGCGCGAAATTTGAAGCGCGAAAGCCAACGTGACTTTCTCCCTGTTCTTTTATGTGTTATGCCTAATTTTTAATATTTATTCTTTTTAGATTTTTACTCCACTGCTTAGAAGATCTTGATTCGACCTTAAGACGTTTAAATTCGAGGTTGTATGTAATCAGGGGACAACCAGCCGACGCATTTCCTAGACTATTTAAAGTAGGTTTAGAAACATTAATTTTATACTTAAAAAAAGTTTTAAATTTTATTCTACGATATATTAGGAGTGGCAAACGACCCATTTAACATTCGAAGAAGATCCAGAACCCTATGGACGAATTAGGGATCAAAATATCACTGCCATGGCCCAAGACATGGGCATCACAGTCATATGCCGGACATCTCATACACTATTCAAATTGGACAAGTAATTTTCTTTTATTAAGTCTGTTCTTAATATTTTTTTGTTGGATCTTCAATTTTTTCATTTGACAATTTATAGAATTATTGAGAAAAACAACGGAAAACCACCTCTCACGTATAAACAGTTCCAAACCATTCTATCATCCATGGAACCTCCATTAGCTCCTCTACCAGGAATCACGTTAGAATTTTTAAAAAACGCGTATTCGCCTATTGAAGGAGATCATGACGCAAAGTTTGCCGTTCCAACACTCGAAGAACTAGGTTTCGATATTGATAACATCAAACCAGCCATATGGCAAGGAGGTGAAACGGAAGCTCTTTTGAGGCTTGAAAGACACTTGGAACGAAAAGTACTAACATTTTTCTAATAATTTAATTAGTTTGTGAATTAACCTTCTTTTTAAAATTCCAAGGCATGGGTAGCCAGTTTTGGTCGTCCTAGAATGACACCTCAGTCATTATTGCCGAGTCAGACTGGTCTAAGCCCTCATCTGAGGTTTGGATGTCTTTCAGCGAGGCTTTTTTACCAAGCTCTTTCTGACCTGTATAAAAAAGTAAATATTTTTGGATACTATATTGTTCAGTTCGAGTCAGGTCTAATTTAACAACTTAATGTTTAGCTAATATAACTTGAAGTGGTACTCTTTCCAGCTCTATAATTCTCGTTATAAATTCTAATAATATCATTGTTTATTCATGAAAGATCAAGAAAATCAACCCGCCATTATCTCTTCACGGTCAATTACTCTGGAGGGAATTTTTTTACTGCGCCGCTACTAAGAACCCTAATTTCGATCGTATGCACAATAATTCGATTTGTGTTCAAATTCCCTGGGACTCTAATCCAGAAGCTTTAGCAAAATGGGCTAATGTAAGTTTTGGAAGTTAAACTTGTTTTATTTTTTAAAACAAATTTTTAATTTTTTAATTAATTTAGGGTCAAACTGGTTTTCCATGGATCGATGCAATCATGGTTCAACTGAGAGAAGAAGGTTGGATACATCACGTTGGGAGACACGCCGTCGCTTGTTTTTTAACGAGAGGAGATCTTTGGATATCTTGGGAAGATGGAATGAAGGTGCGTTTTAATTATTAATCATCTTTTTTTTACATTATTTTTTAATAATTTATAATTATAGGTCTTTGACGAGTTATTATTAGACGCAGACTGGAGTGTTAATGCTGGTTCTTGGATGTGGCTATCGTGTAGTTCCTTTTTTCAACAATTTTTTCATCTATATTGTCCAGTAAGATTTGGACGAAAGGCTGACCCTAATGGTGACTATATTAGGTAAGAAATTTTATCTTTTAATTTTAAAGATGGACGCCTCATTTAATAAATTAAACATTCTAGGAAGTATCTACCCATTTTGAAAAATTATCCGCCAAAGTTTGTCCACGAACCGTGGAAAGCTCCCGAATACATTCAAGTTAACGCCAAATGCATCATCGGTAAAGATTATCCCTTACCTATGGTTAATCACGCCGATGTTAGCCGGATTAATCTTGAAAGAATGAAGCAAGTTTATCAACAGTTATCGCAATATCGCGCTTGTGTTGGAAAATCAGGTAAATACATTTCAAAATTATCTAATGAACAACGCAATATCCTTCAAGTGCTTAGGCACTGGAGACTCTTCAGAATATTTAGTGACGTTATTTTTAGCGTCTAAAGCTTAGTTTCCTTTACCAAGTGTAATGGTTTGTTTTTCGTTCGTGTATCGAAAAAGCGCCTTTATGTGCGCTAACAGAAATTAAGATTTAGCCTTTGTAAAAGTACACGTAATTCCATTTTAATTTATGTTTTTTAAACAGCCAATCAAACGTTTCAAGGACCACCATTAGAGGATAATGTTAATGTCAAATCTCATAAACGTCAAGCGAAAGAAAATATCGCTGAAGTGAGTTGTGTTTAAATAACCAAAAAAATAATATTAGTTAATTAACGCATTTCATTTCAACGTGCACTTTTATTACAAAAAGAACTAAGAGAAAGAGAGAGAAAAAATCTACGGGAATTGTGATATTTAATCTTTTGTGCGCGTTGAAAATTTCCGTGAAATTTAAACGTCACATTTTTCAAAATCTTTCGCCACCCTCCCTCCTCCTCTTTCCTTTCTTCAATCGTTTCACAAAAGACGTTTTATTCAAAACGTTATTTACTTTAGGATTTAAACCGATCAAAATCCTTAAAAAACAACTATCATGACAGCCTGAAAAGTCATCATTATTCGCTGTCGGAATATTCAACGTGATGTGTTAACTTTTATTTTTTTTAATAGTTTTAAACTTAAAAAACTTGCGGAATGGTTTATCCAATCACTTCGCGCCTTTCTCTTCCCTTCCCTATTTTTCTAACATTTTAATTTAAACATCTACGTCGTTGATGTTTAAAAAAGTAACACGCAAATTATTTTAATAGTTTAACGTTACAAATAATAAGAAATTAACGTTTTAATTTATTTAAACATCTTGAAAAGAATATTGTTGAAATTTTTTCAAACGTTTTGTACAAATGTTAATCCCTAAAAGGTTTATTAACTCCGCGATTCCTGGTCCTTCCTAAAATATACGGGAAATATCGTGGATGGAAAATTAATAAATTTAAATGTTTGTTTACAAAAAAAAAAAAAAACTATACTTTTCGTCCAATTAATCCTAATCGAATTATTTGCATCGATTCAGCAAAGTTGAATTTTCGTTCCTGAGACTGTTTTTTGATATCATTGACGAAATTCTCTGCTTTGAAATTTTCTAATAATTCTAAAGCATCTCTAACAACGTGTTGCGCCGTTTCTGCAAAAGAAGTTTTAAATTTTAATTAATTTTAAGGTTATTTTCAAGATATGCGGATAATTATAATACTCATAACAGATGGTTAACTCTAGTAATTAACTTTTAATTACTAGTTTACTATGAAGATTTTGGCACACATCATTGCTTTCACTGTAAAATTACTTATGTTCAACGTTGTCTGCTAAGCACGAAAACAAGAAGACTTTAAAAGGGCTTTACATATCGCAGATAGCTCCTTTAATTACGTTCTAGCCTTAGCCATGTCCTCTTTCTCCTTAACCGCCATCTGACATTTGCTGTGAGTATAAAATTATCAGTATAACTTATACACATCTCATTTAATTAAGAATAAATTTAACCGTAATTTTTTAGCAAAGTTTTTGAATGATTCCAATCTGGTTTTATCCAAAGGAAATCGTACTCTGGTTTCACGAAATCATTTAAGGTAATTATGTGTCCTTGAAACTAATTGAAATATATTCGTATAAGTAATATTTACGTATAATTAATGTCTTTTAACATACGTACTCTGCTCCATAGTAAAATATGTTCAAGTTTTTCATCACTTATCATTTCAATTTCGCTGAAAAATACAATATTTTGGAATTTTTAATTAATACTGTATTATAGTTGCAAGCCCACCCCTTTTCCTGGATTGCAGTGGTAAAACAACTAGAGGTGGTATTTTTTTATACCATTGTGGATAATTTGAGGTTATTTTTTCTCTTAGTTCATCTATTATTAATTTTCTTTTATCTTCAGCTTCTATAAATTCATTTAGAAACTTTTTATTGTACGAATCTAACTTTTCCAGATCCATTTTGCACGAATTGGCGTTGATTTTGTCTAAGGAAAACTATTTAAATGTGTCAATAAGTAAGAATCTCATAAATTTTGTTTAAAGGGAGAATTCAGCCCGACAACAAACGATTTTCCATCAATTTTGGTTTGTAATTTTCTTTACTAGTGGATTAGACCCATTTGAATATAAAAAAATTTCTTGTTTTTGGGCTTCATTCTCTCTTTAATTTACATACCAAACCAACTAATTCTTCTAAGGAATATAATTTATCAGTATAGGCACCGAAACCTCCTCCCATATCACTAGCGAAATTTAATACTGCTTGTGGGTAATATCCATTAGCCTGTAATTCAGTTTATTTAAATTTAGTCTCAATTAATTTAATTATACTAATTAATTATACTTTTATAGTTTCAACGTGCATATCATTTTGTCTTTTTGATAATTTGCTTCCATCTCTGAGATATAATAAGCAAGATTAATAAAAATTTAAGTTTAATTTAAAATTAATTTACTTATTCATTATTAGCGGCAAATGAGCGTATTTTGGAGGATTCCAACCAAAAGCTTTGAAGAGCATTAAATGTTTAGGGGTAGAAACCTGCCATTCTACTCCTCGGAGTACGTGTGTCACTTTCATATGATGGTCATCAACTACGCAAGCCAAGTGGTAAGTTGGAAAATTATCACTTTTAAGAATTATCTAATGGATTATATTCAACTTAATTATTTAAATTCTGTTCTGTGGTTACTAATTTTTGATTTAAACTTACAGGATCTCCTTCTATTTTGGCAATATCTAATGAAATTGGGCCATTAACTAAGTCCTCAAATTCTACCGGACCTTCAGGCATCTATTAATAAAAGTTTGATAGAATAATTGCGATATCTATAAAATTAAGTCGAAACTTACGCTAAATCTGACTGTATATTTTTTTCCATTTTGGATTAATTGGTTTATCTCATCTTTAGTTAAATGTTTACACCTGTTATCGTATTTGGGAACTTGTTGTAAACGGATGGCTTCTTTTCTTAGGAGATTTAATCTCGATTCGGTACAGAAACAACGGTAAGCCGAACCATTCTATTTTTAAATCTGAGGTTTAAGATTTATTCTTTTGTTTCTAGCGAGTTAAACTTACATCGATAAGTTGTTGGACACTATCGTTATATAACTTTAATCTTTTGGATTGTGTATAGGGGCCGTAAGCTCCTCCTTGACTAGGTCCTTCTGTTGGATTTAATCCCATCCATTTTAATATAGTTTCAAGATTCTGTACAGCACCAGGGACCACTCTAGACTATTTGAAATTGAGAGAAATTAACTTTATTGTTCTTTTACTTAGTTTTAAAGGTTATTAAGTACTTGATCGGTGTCTTCAATTCTTAAAATGAATCTACCATCGTACTTTTTAGCAAATAAGTAATTATACATTGCTGTTCTCAAACCACCAAGATGCAATTGACCTGTTGGGCTTGGGGCAAATCTAACGCTAACATTTCTAGCGAAATATCTCCAATTAATGTACGAAATCTTCAATGGTCTAAATATTATCATAATTTAAAAATTTATCAACTTCTGGTTGTTGTTTTTCCAGTTTAAATTTGGAGTACAATTTAAGCCTAATCTGTCAAAAATGTATTAGAGTCGTCTGCTAGACAGCCTAGACTTTAAAAATGGCGGCGTCTTTACGTGTTGCACGTTTTATCCGAAAATCAGAGTCGTAAGTTTTAATTAGTTAAATTAACTTAATTTATATCAGTTCTTAAATTATATTTAAAAATAGAAAACTACGCATAGGTCTTTTTGCCAGAATAGTTGTACAAACTGTTTTATTTCTAAATTCTTGCATACCTATCTCATTAAAGGAGAGGCTTCCTTCTAAAACAATGGAAAAATCAGATGTCTTCCATCCCCAAGAAGTCCATCGAAAAAGTTTTGATTGCCAATCGAGGCGAAATAGCGTGCCGCATTATGCAAACTGCCAAGCAACTGGGCATTCAGACTGTCGCAGTTTACAGCGACGCTGATAGAACTTCTATGCACGTTGCAATGGTATTTCTGTCAATTTTTCTCCAAACAAGTAGTTAAAGCTTTAATTCTAGGCTGACGAAGCCTACAACATTGGCCCAGCATCTTCGCAACTAAGTTACCTCAATCAGAACAAAATAATTGAGGTAGCCAAGCACGCCGGAGCCCAAGCTATTCATCCAGGCTATGGATTCCTTTCTGAAAACACTGGTAAAAATCCAAATAGACCGTTTAGTTCCCATTGTTCATGCTCATCTTTTCAGAATTTGCCGAAATGTGCCAAAAAATGGGGATAATATTTGTAGGACCACCAGCCTCTGCTATTCGAGACATGGGAGTTAAAAGGTACAATATAGATTTTTATAAATTCCTACTTCATAGGGCTTAGAATTTTAAATACAATTCCTTTAGTACCTCCAAAGTTATCATGTCATCAGCTGGTGTTCCTGTTATCGAAGGCTATCATGGAGAAGATCAAAGTGACAGCAAACTTCATTCTGAATCTCAACGTATTGGTTTCCCTGTTATGATCAAAGCCGTTAGAGGAGGGGGTGGAAAAGGAATGAGAATAGCAAAAACTGAGGATGAATTTCAATCTCAACTTGAATCGGCTCGTAGGGAGGCTAGCAAATCATTTGGAGATGAAGTTATGCTCATCGAGAAGTTTGTCGAAACTCCCAGACACGTGGAAGTTCAAGTTTTTGGAGATCAACATGGAAACTACGTTTATTTGTTCGAAAGAGATTGTAGCGTACAACGAAGGCATCAAAAGGTTATTGAAGAAGCCCCCGCTGTAAGTTTTAAACATGTGAATTTTCAAAATATATTTCCTCGTCCCTTTTAAGACAAATTTTTTAATTTTAGCCTGGTTTAAGTGAAGAAGTTCGTAAAGAACTCGGTGAGGCTGCAGTTAGGGCAGCTAGAGCCGTGAATTACGTAGGAGCTGGGACAGTGGAGTTCATAATGGATGCCAATCAGAAATTTTATTTTATGGAAATGAATACTAGATTGCAAGTCGAACATCCAGTGACTGAAATGGTTACTGGAACTGATCTAGTTTATTGGCAACTCTTAGCCGCTTCGGGGGAAACATTGCCCTTAAAACAAGAAGATATTAAATTATGCGGACACTCTTTCGAAGCCAGGATTTATGCCGAAGATCCAAATAATAGTTTTATGCCTGGAGCGGGACCATTAATCTATTTAAACACCCCTAAAGCGTCAGAAACTGTAAGAATCGAAACTGGAGTACGACAGGGAGATGAAGTTTCAGTTCATTATGATCCAATGATTGCCAAATTAGTTGTATGGGGACCCGATCGAGATTCGGCACTTCGTAATCTTCGTCAGTGCCTTTCTCAATATAATGTAAGTTGTTACCGATGAATTTGATTAGTTGACATTTTAATAGGTTTTCAAATTCAAGGACTCTCACAGTTTTTAACCATTTTTATTTTCAGATTGTTGGATTAAATACGAATGTGAATTTCTTAATGGACTTAGCAAATCACAAAGAATTTGTTTTAGGCAATGTTCATACCGATTTTATTCCACAATATCACTCTGAACTCTTTCCCCAACGAAATATTTCCGATAAGATTCTTTGTCAAACTACATTGGGTCTGATTTTAACAGAATTGCAACAAGGAATTAGTTCCAATCTAAAATCTCTCGGTAACTTTATAAGGAACCATTTTGAAGTTTTAAAATCCTCTTTAAATAATTTTTTTTTCTTTTTTATAGATCCATTCTCACCATTTGCCTTAATGGATGGTTTCAGGTTAAACTCGAGTCTTTCGAGAAAGATTCAACTAAATAATAAAGATGAAAGTAAAATACTAGTTAATTACGATGATTTTTACACTAAGAGACATTGTAGTTTTAAAATTTAAATTCTGTTTAATTTGTAGAGTTAGAATGCGCAGTTTGTTACACAAAAGACGGCCAGTATGAAATTGAAATCAAAGGAAAGAAGTATTTGGTCAGTGGAAAGCTTTCAAACATCGATGGACGTAACGAATTGACCACATTTATCGACGGGAATAGTTGCAAATCGAGGATTGTTATGGAAAATAATAAATTGCATCTCTTCAATCAAGACTCAAGTTACGAATTTTCCATTCCAATTCCAAAATTCTTTAGTTCAGGAGTTTCTGCTAGCACCGATTCAGGTGCAGTTGCTCCTATGCCTGGTGTGATTGAAAAAGTTATGGTTAAAGACGGTGACGAAATTAAAAAAGGAGATCCCGTCCTTGTAATGATTGCAATGAAAATGGAGGTACTTGTTACATTTAAGTGTTTAAATTGAGCTTTAAAATTATCTTTATCTTGTTTTTCTTTATTTTCAGTACGTTATTAAAGCTCCTAAAGATGGTAAAGTTGAAAAAGTTCTTTACAAACCTGGAGATAACGTTGCCAAAAATGCTCATCTTGTTAAGTTTTCTGAATGAAAGCTATTTCAGTAAGTTTATATAATTATATATTCTGTTTATAAGACAAATTTACTATATTTTGGTACTATAAATGTTTATTGCGTTTCTTAATTCATTTGGGTTTTATTTTTTCAAGTGTGACTCCCAAATATACTAAAAATACATTACAAAATTAGGTGGGAACTCATAATCACAGGCACTGGTTCATTTATTTTTAATTATAATTATTAATACTTTGAGGAACCTTTTGGTTTATTTATTTTTATGATGATTGTTTTAGTACTGGTTATATTTTGTGGTAGTTTTAGTTTAACGGAGAGGCGTTGTTCCATGTAATTTTTGCTCCCTGCCACCTGAGGATTTTAATTTATTAGATTTGAATTACTTCTAAAATTTATTTAGCTTTTACTTTGTAAGAATTAATTTTTCCAAAGCAGGAGTTCCGTAATCTTCGCTAATTTTGTTGTGTCTCGTATCTAAAATTTAATTACAAAATATTAATACACCATGGCCTAATATAGAAAACGTGTGTTATAAAGATTTATAATTGTCGGGGGAAAATATTGATCACGTGATTCTTTCTCGACCAATCACGACCATCGTATCCATAGTTGGCTAAGAACGTTTTAATTTTTATTGCAAGTAGAACGCGTACGGTGGATATCAAGTTTTGATTTAATATTTGTCTCAAATAAGTAAATATAAACGCGAAAGTTCTGTGCAATTTGATAAATGAAAACTTTTGGATACCTTATTGAACAATAATTATAGATCAGCTCATTGTCAGTAAGTAATTTTTCTTTTTTAAAGCTCTAAATGTTAAGCCTTGGCTAAGCCATGAGGTACTAAAATTTAGGCTTATGAAATGGCGATTTAAAGGGGTTTTATTATTACCAATACTGAGAATTGTAGGTGTTTGATTGGCGCCGCCGTTGTAGTAATGTAAATCGAATCTGTGCTCGGCACGATGATCTCTGACTAAATCTCGGTTTGGGTTGAATAAGATGCCATAACTGTCATCAGCACAAGTCACCCAGATTGGTAGTAATGGAGTCTTCAAACGGCTTCCAATCTAAGCATTCATTGATATAAAAAAACATTATAAAATCCTTATATCCGCTTGACAAAGTTTATAAACATACTTGCTTGGAAAGGTCACTGTCAGTTCGATGCCAGGCCAAAAATCCAACTTCATTTCGCAGTGTGATTCCAATTCTTGGCTTTGCCTGGAAAAGGTTTCAGTTACAATTTACAAATGAGTCTTGGAAATGCAAAATGTTATCTGGTACCATTTTCTCCAAAGTACCAATGTACATGGTACCATTATGTAGATACGGTGTTGCTCTTCCTGTTAGAATCAAATTGACCAAAGCTCTTGTTGTGTCTCCCAATGGAGTTATGAGCTGTCCAACCTCTTCAGTCATATCCTCTGTCAATCTACATTCCAAGTTGGTTAAATTTTAACGATATCTCAGTTACAAGATATTGTTAAGTTCATACCACATACCTTTCTATGCCTCTCGAAAGCATAGCACTGTATAATAAAATTAAAACTCCTGGTCCACTTTCTTGTTGAAACTAAGAATTAGTATAACTAATTACGAAGCTGAAATAGACCATCTTGACCGGGATTGAACCCTATAATCTTACCAAGTATAAGTACTTTGTTAGGAAATGTCTAAGCTCGTCAACTCTGGCAAAATCAAATAGTAGTAACTATAAAATGAGAAAAAAAACACCCAAATTTTCAAACGATATCATTTGGTGGAAGGTTTTAATTTTTATTTAAAACCTTTTCCGTAATTCCATCTGGGAAGTAATTATGATCCTTTTCGACCGCGGCAGTGTCATTTGGTAGGCAAACAGTCGCAACACCTCGTTCTAAGCTAGCCCTCCATATAACATCAACTATGGCTTGGCATAATACTTCCTGCTGTCTATCTTTAGAAGGGCATAGTGCTTCGCTAAACCATGAGTTTTTTTATATATAATGAGAAGCCATAATTTCCGGGTTGATATAGTCAAAAGTTAAACATACCTTTCAACCTTTCTTCCGTTCGGACTGGAGCCACTTCTTGAATGGAATAGGAGATGTCTTATTATGTAAGCTTGGACTACCATTATGATAGGTTTGGTCTTGTTCTATATACAAGATTTAATGAAGAATATTATAAAGAAGTCATAATAATGTCGCTGAAATTTAAGGGGAAGCATCAAGCATTTTTTCTCCTGGGGCCGTAATTTAGATGCTTCTAGGATCATTAGAACTATTTTGGTACTTGATAATGAAACTAGAGAATATTCTAAATAACTTCATAATTAATTAAGACTAAAATAATAACGCCAAATATATGGTTACTTTGAAGATAATCAATCGTTAATGCTAATAAAATTAAGTCTCTTTGGCAAGTTACACAATAAAATGTAATATATTAAATAAAAAAGTTTGCTTTAAAAAAATCAGTTTTTCGAATAAATCCTTCTTAAAGGGATTTTTAAATCCCTTTCTTTTCTAGCTTAGCAGACGACATTGGCCATAGCAAGTTGTGCAGTCAAAGCTAGGCAGTGTGCCTAAGGAAAGATAATTTTAAAGGGGTAAAGGGCCTTTAAACAGCCATAATCTTTTCACTTAAAGTTAATTTAAGAATTAAGAATAACTGTAATTGTAAATGTTACTCTGGAAAGTTATTTAGAATATTCTCTTGTTTAATTATATTAATTAACGAAACTAAATCAAGTCTAAAGTTAGGCCCAGAGAAAAAAGGCTTGATGCTTCCCCTAAAGTTTTACTTTGTGTGAATTTAACCCGTAGGCAAAAGCCGATTCGATGTCTTGAAATTCCAAACAAGCTTTCAACCAATCATTATTGCCGACATGCATGCTACTTCCGAATAAAATATGCCGTAGATTCTAAATAAAATAATGGTAATATGGAGTTTTCTCCTAATGAAATGCAACAATGGCTATACCAGATATTGGGAAAAAAGCCGTAGTACCTCAAAATTACCTTAGCGTAAAATTATCTACGATTTTTTTTTACTTTTAAATTAGGGAATCTGAGATTTTTAAATCCCCTCTAAATTTGCCTTCTAGCTTTGCAGACAACGTTGACCATAGTTTATAGGTAACTAATTGTATACTTAAAGCTTGGCTGTGTGCATAAGGGAAGAGCATTTTAAAGGGGCAAATTTCAGAGCAGATATCCTTTAAAGGGACTATCTGCGATTTTTAAATTCCCCTTCTTTTCTAGCTTAATAGACGAAGATTGTACAGTCAAAGCAAGGGTAAAATTTCAGAGCACATAGGGCCTTTAAAGGTCCGATCTGCTCTGAAATTTGCCCCTTTAAAATGCTCTTTCCTTATGCACACAGCCTAGCTTTGATTGTACAGTTTGTTACGGTTAACGTCGTCTTCTAAGTTATAAAAGAAGGTGACTTGAAAGGGGATTTAATAACGCAGATAGTCCTTTAAAGGCCCTATCTGTTCTGAAACTTGCCCCTATAAAATGCTCTTCTCTTACGCACACATCCTAGCTTTGACTGTACAATTTATTTTGTACAACGTCGTCTGCTAAGCTAGAAAAGAAGGCGACTTTAAAGGGGATTTGAAAATCGCAGATAGTCCCTTTAAGGTAGCTAAAAAAAATTTTGCATATGATAAGAAATTTTAATTCTTACAATTGCTATGTCTGCTGTGATTGGTTTTCCACCAGTAACGGGGTAAAATAAACTCGTTGATTTGCGGCGCCGGGCATATAGAACCCTTTCTGTAAAATCAAGCGACATTGTTTAGTTTTCAAAGGTTAGAGAGTGTGTGCGGATTGTGCCTGAAAATTCTGAAGAGTAACCCCTTTTATACTAAAACTAAAGAAAGTGTAAATAATTTAAGGTTATTTAAAGAAACATGGTCAATTAAGTACATTCTTATCAGTTTAATACTGTAACGTACTGCGCTTATATCATACGGGTTAGTTTCTAAGTCAGAGAAGGGTACACTACTTCCCTACTTGCTACAGTCTTTGACTGATATTGACCTCCAACTTTATAGTCGTGAATTCTGGACGCATCTTCACTATTGTCTTAAAGCGTTTTTAACATGCAAAACTTCAATTACAAGAACCATATTGTGGGTTTTTTCGTGCGCGTGTTTAATTTTTAAATAAAGTTTAGTGGGAAAAAGTTAGGAAAAACATCCACGACTTCCTAGCCGGAAATAGAATTATTTGACCTTTAACCACCTTTACGAACAAATACCCTAACAATTTTCTAAACTAAATTTATCCCCAGTGAGTTTAAACATTAATAATTAATCCATCCTTCCAAGGATCTTACTTAATTTTCGCTGGTTTGTAAACAGCTTTTGAACAGAAATATTTGTTCTTTTTCTACCTTGTTTATTTAAGAATTTTTTTGATCATCGATTAGTCTATAAAGGGTAGCGAGTTTGCGTGTTTTAATCAAAAAAATATTGATTTGACCACAAGTTCCAAAAAGAAAAACTTAATAAGACACGGAAAAGGTTTGGTTTTTAGATCTTTTTTCACGCCTTGAAGCTTCAGAAAATATATTTTTTTTCAAGTTCTTGGAAATTATTAAATCAATATATTTTTAAATCAGGTTGAATTTTCAGCAGGGACAAACCATGTCTCCCCATTATCTCTGTGATTTTATTTCTAGAAATGTTTGTACTTGAGGAAAGCTCGAGAAACTTTATTCTAGGATCCTTTTTTTATTCAAGAGTGCAGCTCATTATTCTTACCTGTCATATTTGACCTTTATTATTGATCTTCCTTTAGTTTTATAACGTCAAAATGTGAAGTGTGACCAGTAAGGTTTTGATCTAGAATGAAAAATTGAAGTTTCGACCCAATCAATTTATTAGTTCTCACGCAACTTTCCAGAAGAAAATGTGTAGAAAATTTATAAACCTATGTTAAAGAATGCCACATGAGACTTAAATATTCGAATAAAGGTCTAAATGCACCACAAAATTTGACCAAGTACTTTAAAATTGATCATTAGATTAAAGTTAAACCAACAAATACTTCTAACTTTGGTGGGAATGCAATTACTTGTAGGACATGGGGTAATTGTTGGACAATTAGATGCATGTGATAAATTGTAGGACACAACTATGGTTAATAACTTGCGTGGGATAAATTGTAAGACATATCTTAACAATGGTGGTCAATTACTTGGTGTGAATTGTAAGATTTAACAAAGGTAGACAATTGGGGTGAATTGTAAGACATATATTAACAATGGTGGACAATTACTTGGAGTGAATTGTAATATATCTTAGCAATGGTGGACAATTACTAGGGTCTATATTAAGTATGGTACATCCAAATGGACTCTTTACTGGTTAGGCATCGGGGGAAAAGTAATAATGTAATCGAGACATGATAATTGGTTTGGCCAAAATATTTATTTGGTAGTCGTTAAAATTACAATATTATATAAAAACCTAAAATCCAGAGTTTTTCATTTGAGGGCGACAATCTCTTCGTTAGCTATAGAAATAATTTTATTAAACTCCCATTCCATGTGAGAACGCCAGAATTGACGAGCTCTTCCCCAAACTTCCGTGGGAAACTTAGGGCTTCCTATTCCGTAAAATATTTGAGCCACTTGTCTCCCGGTAAAGCTATGTTCATGGTGAATATTAAGCAGCATTTTAATACTTTGACGCAATCCATTTATATTATTCGGATGCGACGTAATTTCACCAGTTTCCATCTTATATTCTTCCATATTTTCGGCGTTGAAGTATTTCATCAATTCCGTTTTGATTCCGTCACTATTCTGAGGTTTTCCATCGAGACATTTAGTTACTTCGGTCTCCGAGTATTTGCTAAACGTATGAAATACGTGACTTAGTTGATTTAGTTGTCTATTCTCCAAGCGGACGACTTTGCCATACAGACAATTCAACATTTCATCTTTTTCTTCATCCGTATAATCCCCTCTTCTTCTGATGTGGAAGGACAAGTCGCTGAATTCAACCATAACCCCGGAACGATGGACATTTCCATTCGTTTTAGCAAACTCCAACTGTTTCAAGGCTCTTCGGACTAATATCGGATTCCAATTCTTCTCCGAAGCAACCTGGACGTAGTTAAATTTAACGCAGTTTGGCTTTTCTTTGGATTTTTCAAATCCCAATTTGCGACCCACCGCCACTGGTTCGCACGTTTTGCAAACGCTCTCCAATTGTTTGGCCCCTTGGTAACACTGAAGCTTGCAAGTGGACATAGTTGGTGCGAAAACTTCCACCCATTTTTTAGGATGAAGTTCCAAGTAGCATAAAAGTGTCGTAATGTTTTCCTCTTTCAAATCCAGTTCTTCCACTATGGGTTGAATAGGAAGGGCGACGTTATGTCCCGGGCAACTTTGGGTACAATTGCACGACTTAAAGACGCGTGTAAGTAGTTTTCTCGCCGCGTGACGGTCCAAACTGTTACCGTAAATGTGGCGACGTAACTCGACGAAATCTCTGCCCTCAGGATCTAAGAATAGGTGGCAATGTGCCGGTAAACCATCCCTTCCAGCTCGACCAACTTCTTGAACGTAACTCTCAAAACTCTTGGGCATGTTGAAATGGATGATACCACGGACATCGGCTTTGTTGAGACCCATTCCAAAAGCGACAGTGGCGACCACTACTTTCATCTTATCGGACATGAACAATTTTTGAATGGACCTTCTTTGACTAGGGGAAAGTCCAGCATGATACGGAGACACTTCGTGACATTCTTTTTTAGTTTTGTTTTTGGTAGTCGTGTTATTCGGGACGTTTTTACATGCTTTCTGGGAATCATCGAGGAATTTGATACGTAATCTGGTAGCTACCCTCTCGGTTTCTTCTCTCCTGGTACAATAAACGATGATGGAACCATTTTGGAATCTTTCTTCGTCAAGGAGACGTAGCAACGCTTCGTCTTTGTTGATGTCGCATGAAGCCGAAAGGTAAAGATTTTCTGGTATGGCTGTTTGACCGATGACGGAGTCACCCTCGCTGAGACCAATTTGTTCCTTGATTTGAAGTATGGTACGTTTAGTCGCGGTTGCGGTAAGGGCAAGGATGCAACTGACTCCCATCTGTTCCTTGATGACTTTGACCAACTGAAGATACGACGGTCGAAAGTTATGTGACCATTCCGATAAGCAATGGGCTTCGTCGATGCATACAAAGGAAATTGGTGGTAGAAAACTCAACAAGTACCCGTGTGATGATAGCATGAATTCGGGGGACAGTAACAGTATTCGGACATTCCCTTCCTTGACCATTTCTATGGATTTTTGTCTTTGGTTGGCCGTCATACCACTGTGTAAAAAAACCGATAACAAAAATTTGGGAAGTCCCTTAACTTGGTCTTCCATCAAAGATACCAAAGGAGAAATGACTAGAGTTATGCATTTTTCTTTCAAACCGTAGAGATACGCTGGTAACTGGTAACACAGTGATTTACCAGAACCTGTTGGTAAAACTAAAAGGGTCGATTGACCGCATAGAATTCTCATGACAGCTTTCTCTTGGAAATCACGAAATTGTTTGTGTCCCATTTTCTTTAAACCACCTAGAACCTCTTCCGTTGCCCAGGAATTGTTTAGGAATGAATCGTTATCGTAAATTGGTTTAATTATAGATGGCTTTATCTCTGGGAGGCTTGAAAATTTTAAAGTGGCGGTTGTTTCTTGATTAGTTAGTTTATTTTCCTCGTTTTGGTCAATCTCTGGGTTATCTACGTTCTCAACTTCATTTTTATCAGCTTCCACTTGGGGAATTTGATCTCCATCTGCCTCAAAATTACATTTATTGGCCCAATGTCCAGGCTGACCACATTTAAAGCACTTTCCAGCGCCGGAGCCTTCCCTTTTCTTATATTTCATCATTTTGTATTTATGCGGCAAATTTCTTCTGCCCTGCCCTTTAGCGAAACATTTTTTCTTTAAATTGAGTCTGATGAAATTTCCTTTTTGCGGTTTACTGGAAGCGAGGCTGGAAGTGCTACCCAAACTTGATCCCAGTTTAGCTTTAGGTGCGTTAGAAGTTTTGACAGATTTCTCTGAATCCAGTTTGGGTTTTTTAGACAGTTGTTTCACACTCGAATCACCAATAAAATCAAAGACTGATGATTCTTCGGGTTCAGGAGGACGTTTGTTAGAATCCTTGGTAGTTTTTAGGCAAGCAGAAACTGTTTTTGATGTGCTTTTTTCATCAATGGTGTTTGTTTTAGAAACTAATAATGTACTTTGATTTTCACTTGATGATATGGTGATGGGTATTTCTACAGGTATTTGATCACAATTTAGTTCTGAAGTAGTCTTCATAGGTTCTTCGATATTATTTTTAGGTGACATATGAGTTTCTGAATTAGCCATAGAAAGATCTGGTTTGTTAGTTTCACATTCGCCACTTTCATTGTGTAGAGTTTCTTCAGTTTCAAAAGGTTCATGTTTCTCAAAGGAATCATTCAATTTCTCGCATTTTTCTAACCAGCTAAGATCGTAAGTTCTCTCGATAGGTTTGTTATTTAGATACAAATCTACTTTCTTAGTGGAGGATATAAACCTTGTATTTTTTATTAAGTTGGGTTTATTTTTAAAGATAGTAGCAGAAAATTCATCATCTTTAACGCAATCATTGTCAATATTTTTAATTTGGTTAATTTCTTCTCGAAGCGAAACATTCTGTGCAACAGGGCTGGTCAATTTGGGAAAATCACACTCATCATTAACCTTATTTTGAGGTAAAGTTCTCGCCTTGGATGAATTCAAAATAGTATCTGATCTGTTATTCCATAGTTTTGACGCAAAACCTTTGAGCACTACTGTATCTTTTGCTTTCTTGCGAACGGTATCTCCTTTTTTCTCCGACGATTTAGTATTAATCTTCCAAATATCAATCTCCTTATTTTTTTCGTTCGTAGCTTTAGTATTCTTTGATTTAGGCAATGATCTTTTCTGTTGAATTTTCCAATAAGTTCCATAAACTTTACTTATTTCTGTATCCAAGGCTATATCCTCTTTAGAAGGTTTTCGTTTATTTTCCTTCATAAAATTGAGCTCGAACATCTTCAATTTCAACTTTAACTCTTGATAGATTATTTCAGAATCTTCCATAGTCGCGTAATTATCGAAATTAATTCGATTAAACAGTAACACGACTCGAGTCCCGACTCCCAGCTGATCTTTGTTTACACTAATCGTCTGCTACTAAAATGTTCCCGCCAAAATCTAATTTTTCATTCCGGAAACGGAAAGTCTCAAATTTAAAAAATGCGCGAAATTTGAACTTTATCTTACAACCCCATTTTCTTTTTTTTAAAGAGACATACCTTTCTGTTTTTCTTTCATGATGTTTTCCATATTTAATCCTATACATGTTTAGGCTTATCCAAGTTTTCTCTGTTGTTAGTACCACAAAATTCGCGTTAGACTGACCTCTTTTCAAGGCCCTCGGAGAATCGAACAATGTTAAAGTTTTATTATTCATAAAAGGCTTTTTTTGCCGACTTTTTTTTTTTCACCGGACGTCCGCTCTTAACTCGTAAAGGTTATATATAAGTTCTTAGTAATCTAACCTTCATCTTTTTTGATCCTTTATTAAGTATTTCCTTAGCTACTAAGTTAAACCAAATTTTTTATCGTTTTCAGATTATTTTGCAACCTATTTCTGAAATACTAATAGTTGGTTTAAATGTTTTCTTATAAGGAAAACTTTACCTAACACCACAAGCCGCAAAATACTTGGCAAAGTACATTGTTATTATCGGTGGTCACTTAACTATTTATATATTTAAATAAAACAAACGTGCGTGCCGTGCCATATACGTGTTTAAAAGACTTATTAGTATGCTCAATGTGTATTTTACACCACATACTATAGGACTCCAAAATGTGCTTCGCGTGTAAAGGCCAAAAGTTACATTACCCAAAAAATTTCATTTTCCTCTTTGGGGAGCCAATTTCTTAGGCGAAATATTGATTTCGAGTAGCGTCCTTCTTAGCAGAATTCCGGACTTAGACTACGAACTGTCCAAAGAAGGAATTGATAACTTCTAGCATTATTATGGGACGGTCCTCTGACCGCTCGCTTCTCTTCCAGGAGAAGGCGTTACTGGGGTTTCCATAGTTACCCGTCTGTGTTTGAAGAATATACTTGAGCCTAGATTTTTTTTATTAACACATGTCCCCCTTTTAATATGACATTGTTCTATTGTTTCCCCCCTTTTAATCGAAATTGTATGGCTAAGTTATCGAATTTGTGTTTGTCAAAAGAACAGTTTTTATTTTTAGGCTTATAGCGTTCGTTTAAGTTAATTTAATTCTGTTTCGCGCCATGTAGTTTGATCCTATTATGGTTATATTTTTGGAATTTCATTTGAAATAAGGCTCTAGAGGATATGGCCAAGAGTAATTTAGAATGGTAATTAGTTAATATCGTGCGCGTAACCCACTTAGGGTCACGATATTGTATGTAAATTTTTATTTTGCTTGAATGGTGACCATTGACAAGTATTACTCATTTTTTGTTTTTGATAATTTATTGATATGTTAATACTATCGGTTATTGGATTTTCTTTGAATGTTAAGAATTATTACCATTTAAGAAAATATAACGAGTATTTGTTTTGAAGTAATGATAAGTGGTTCAATAACCTATCGTACCAACCGCCATTAAGGTTCAGACACAACAAAACGTAATTATTCGTTCAACTGGAACGAAATGGGGTTAGGACTATTATTATCTAGGGAAAGGTAGTAATTAGGCGTAGCGGGGGTGTGAAACAGCGCAAATTGATAAATTTAGTTTTAGTTTATCCCTTATTTAGGATTTAGAAACTTGGAACATATCTAACTCTAATGAACCTATGTTAAAGGAAGTTTAGGGTGGATCTCCTAATTTCTTGTATGCCACCATGATACTTAAATACTGCAAAAGGTATTGCGTAGGCTACGTTTAAGTAGCAGACGCTTTTTTGATATGTATACACAATTAAGCCTAAATCGCGAAGCCTATCTTCAAACAAATCCTAGTTCATTAAACACATTATTCGTCATGATCTATTTAGTGATGTGAAGATCGTAAAATAATAGACATTATCGTGCGAAAACAGAATATTGTACATTATTTTAAAATTGGATATCTTAAAAACTCAATAATTTAGTTAAACCGAACTTGAAAAAACCGCGCTCTTTTTGGCGCTAATGTAATGTCACAGGCTACTGCCCATACCGCCATCTGTTCCATTTTAATTTATTTCTTTTCTCCCTCCTTTTAACTCGCTGGTAGTGTATGAAAGGAGCGACTCCTCGGATTTTTGGCGGCATTTAGTATATAGAAGAAGGCCTTTCGAGGCAGGGGGTAAAGACACAGGAGGCGGAACAGACGGAGAGTTTTCGAGCCTTTGATCGATCGCGGAAATTCTCTCGTCGGCAGCGTTTTTAACCCAAAGGTTGCGTGTAGTTCCGTTTGCTATCCCCTTTGACAGTAAGCCTTTGCTCACCCCCTGCCCCCGAAGGAAAAATGGACGACGAATTAGAAGACGAAGTTTATTATCAAACATTAATATCTCATCTACGATTATTTTCGAGATTCTTAACCGTGAGTCAAAATAACGCGATGTTAACGAACGTTGCCCGTTCTCTGAGATTCTATTTGTGGAAACCGGAAGCCGTAGCTCTCGTCCTGGCTATTTTGGTCATTTTAATTTTCCGACAGTCCTACGAATTATGGTACGCCAATTTCATTAGCCGCATTATACCAGCCGCCGGTAAAAAGTTGCGTTTTGACGGCGCTTTTTCGTCCGGTCACGGGTCAAATTTATTTCTGAACATTGCCGGCGGTGATTTCAAAGGCAAAACTTGGCAATTGGAACGCAAAGACGCTAGTGTCTACGCTATTCAGGGTCGTAGACCGCGGATGGAAGATAGATTCAGTGTTTTGTTGGACCAGGACACGGGAATCGCTTTATACGGAGTTTTTGATGGACACGGGGGCGAGGTAATTACGTTGAATTTTTATTTCTCATTATATTTCTAACAGAAAGTCAATTTGTTTCGGTTCAAATACTTTTGTGGGTAGAAAAGCGCGTGGGTTACGTAATAAAAAAACTTCAGGCATGCATGTGTATGCGGTGGGCCGTTTAACACTCTTTCGAAGTTTAAAAACAATATTTTTTCCGATTTTAACCTTGCAAACCCGGAAATTGTTAAAGTGCAAACCCGTAAAATTTTATCAGGAAGATCTTGCTCTTTATTGTGTTAATTTAACGCGACGAAAACCACTTTAAAACAGAATATTAATTAGGCTTAGTAAAAATGTTAAAATAATATGGATTACTTCAATTACAACTAAGTATAATTAACTTTCAACCAAATCCGACCAAATTATATAAATAAACTAACTAATGTTGAAAATTAACAAGAATTAATGATTCATGTACCCAATTTATTTAAAATTTAAGCCCAGTCTTAATAACAAAGGTCCAATGTAGCCATTAAATCTAAAAAAATGCACCCTTTTTCTTTTGAAATATTATTCCTGGAGTTTAATTTTACATCATCCAATTATATTCACCATAAATTTCATAATATCCAATTCCACTAAGCATAAACAAACAACCCCAAAAAGCCTCTGAACTCATTTCGCAAATCAGAAAACCACATTTGTTCCAAATATTGGCTTTGACAAGCCAAGTCTTAGTTGTTATTTAGGCCATTAAAAATCCAGCTGTGGAATTTGATCATTTCCCTTAGTATTGTATTTTCCCTCTCACAGAACTTGATTTAATAACGAGTATTAAACTCCAGAGGCGCACTCAGCCACTCACCTACCTTAGGGGGAGTGTAAAAAGACCCGTTATGTTTTAAAATCCCATTATGATCATTATCCCCTATCCTTGAAAATGCAAGTCGCCTATATGAAAAGCGAATGTAATTTTAATGATGACGTGGCGGTACTTCTGGAAACTAATTACAACCGTCATGAAGTAGTAAAGGGCTCGATTGATGATAAATTTATGATATACTGTTTTTTAACTTAACAATTGCTTGTGTCATTTTTCAATAATATTATTAATGAATGACTTTCATCAGAAGGAAATAAGAATAGAAGGAATATGGAGTTTTAGTTGTGCAATTGTAGTCCATGTATAGAATAATATCCTCTCACAATAGAGGAGGTCGTGAAAACTAAGCTTCCATTTTGAAGGCAAAATTTAACATGTACTCTACATAGCCCTAAAGAGTCTGAAGGCGGAATGAGCTGTAGGTTTTCCTCCATATACTACCATATTGTTGGATTTTCTACTGTAGATGTCTGCTTTCCATTTAACCCCGAATTAATTTGGAGTCTTTATGAACGATACAATAAAACCAGGAGTTCATGTTATTTACTCGTGATAAAAATTGAATTAAAGATATAGGAGTCCCAGAAACAAACTAGTCAAATTGAACCATCCACTGAATTTAATTAGTTTGCGATGATTAAATTTATTTAAAGTTGACCTTAAATTTCCCGCCTTTTTTAGACTCTCTTATTAGTGTTTCACGTCTGCTATTATCTACTGCTTTCATCAATTTATAAAATACTTGTCATTGTACAGTCATGGACCTAGACATAAAGTTTTTAGGGCGTACAAAACTGCATTACTTGCTATCTTTATTATTTGATTACCTATGATATCGATATTATTTATCGCCTGCTAACAATATAGTTTATTTTAGGAGAGAATAAACGTCACAGGTGTTTTTACCAATGAACGCTTTTAATTTTTCCTTCACCAATTCAAGAAGGATCAGATAAGGAGAGGAAAAGTGGGAACGGCGCGGCTCCTACTGCGTCGGCCTAAACTCCCACTCTGGGAGAACGGGGGACAGACGGGGGTAGAGATGCTTCGTGGTAAATTGTTGTCACGTGGGTAAAACGAATCCTTTATGAGACGCGCTATCTAGCGACCACGTGACAACAGTTTACCTCGAGAATTTCCTATCCCCCCTTTCCACCCGAGTGGGAGGTTGGCTCTTCTCTCTCTAACTCAACGCAGCCCCACTTTTCCTCTCCTTATCTGATCCTTCTTGACCAATTAAAGGCCCTATATCTGCTCTGAAATTTGCCCCTTTAAAATGCTCTTCCCTTATGCACACAGCCTAGCTTTGACTGTACAGTTTGTTATGGTCAACGTCGTCTGCTAAACTAGAAAAGAAGACGACTTTAAAGCGATTTAAAATCGCAGATAGTCCCTTTAAAGGGAGTATAAATCTCTTGCCCAAATCGCACGCGTTAGCTGACGATGCTTCCTTTAAATTTTGACACCAAAATGGAAGCTTAGTGAATCACCACCTACTCTATTTAAGGTGGATCAATAGATTATGAAGTGGTACCTGTAGGGGAGGAGCTACCTCACATTCTCACGTGACGTCATATAATAGAACATTTTTAGTTTTGAAAACTGTATCATTCTAATGAAGCCGTTTCATCAAAACTTACGTCCAAATTAACTGTGACTAATAAGGGTTAATTATATATAAAGCTTATCCTTCTTTTCTTTTTGTTGCATAAAATTATATATCAAAATTGCCCTTGTTCCCATTAGCTTCTTCCCTTCTTCGTTTTATTATGTTAGACCTATAAACTAAGTTTAGAACTAATTTTTATAGAACCTTGACTTAGTTTTCTTGTAGTTTTAGGGTTATCACCATGTTTATTCTGAGCCTAAATAACTTTGAACGTGCTGATAACTGAAATTGAATCAAACTTTAAGTTTCCAATCGATAAGGTTTGTTTTTTCTAGAGCAGTCACGCACAAATATTCAAAAGTGTTTGAAATCAAACTAAGGTTGTAGTATTGCCGATACTAGTTGTAGGTTTTATGGTATTGTATCTATATTTAGCTAAATATCAGTTTAACTTCTACTATAAAGTTAGGATGAAATATATTCGTTTTCAGGATAATATTACCCACGTTTTTATATCAATATTAAATTATGTACGTCGATTTTTCGCCTTTTTGATGAGAATTTATCGTGACTTTAGTTATTGAAGGGTGAATATTTTAATATCAGATCACACCCGTAACCTATACTTGTTTTTCAGTCTTATCAGGGATGTTATATACCCCTTTAAACACAGGTCTAATTATCGATATTTGAAGCTTTTTAAATATGAGAATTAAGTGTGTATTAGGTTTCTTTTATCACAATGGTTATAATAACTTGCGAGGCTTCTTTTTTACGTCATAATTTAGGCGAACAACCTTGGAATATTTTTTTTGTGTGTAATTTCAAGGCTTTTAAAGTATGAGCGATGCGGACGTGCGGTTTCTAGTCTTTCTTATGTTACAAATTTAATCTTATTTCTTTAGATTAAACCTGTACTAGATATATCTTTAAAATAAAACCTTTAAATTTCAAGGAAAAATATTTATTTTCACTTGAACGCAATGCGCAAATTTTATGAATTGGTAGGTTTAGTATGTCCTTGTATCATAATTTTGTCAACTGATTCCAGACTCTGAATTAACTGTACTAGTTAATTTGTTATGTTAATTAGATGAATATCATGAATTCATGATCCAATTACTTAATTAAGTTTGCATTATCTCTAATTTGTTGTTTTATAATTTTTTGTATATTTGGTGGATTTAAAAGGGATCAGAGATTTAAATTGCATAGTCGTAACAATTAAGTTTTGGCGGTGCAATTTTCACTGAATCAGGAGTGAACAACGACTCATCACGCCCCTTTATGAACCATTCACGTGTGAAGGTCATTATCGAAACTTTAATGTGAAAGCCTCCCTTATTTAAGGTTTTAGAAAGATGGTATAATGTGGATCTATACCCTAGCTAAATTAGAAATAGTAATTCTACCACGAAGTAAAGGTTTTACTTAAGGGATTAATTAGTTATAACCTAACTTCAAAGCGAATATAGTTGAAAAATAATTTAATAATTTAAAATATCTCACAAGATATTTCAAAATTTGTGAGATTTGAGATTATTCTAATTCATCACGGAGAATTTATTACAAAGGGAGATCCAGACGTGACTAAATGTCTGGCGGGGGGAGGGGGTTATTTTAAAGGGACTCAAGGAACGACGGCGAACCCAGTTTGAAAAGCGTCACATTTACGTCAGCGTGACGTTACGTATAATGGTAAAGGAACTACGTAGCTCCCAAAAAAGAGAAACCAACGAAGTAATTTCCTCGATCAAGCTCATCCCTGTGTCTTTTTCAAACGGGATCAACCGCCTTAGCTTGAGTTCCTTTAACTGATACGAAAAAAACTTTATTTCCGTCCCCCTTATTGAGATGAGGTAATATTTTTTTGCCAGTTGCTACTTGTTGAAATTATCTTCTTCGCTTTAGAAGGGACTCAAGGGAAGCTAGGGATTGGAGGCGCGGTCGAGAAATTCTACCTTTCTTTTCCACGGATGGCTCTCCCTTTGTATTATTTTCTCCGTGATTCGCTGAAGCTGGAAAATTATTATCAATTTAACGTTTTGATTGTTTACCAATTCTTTGTTAACATTTATATTGGTATATATATATTTAATTTAAGCCGATTTTATGTTATTTTTCGAGTTTTTTTTTTAATAACCTTTATATGATAATAATTAAAGCAACATCAATAATATAAAGCTTTACATATGTTCGTCTCGCGTCAGTCTAGGGGACTTGACAAATATTTTTCGTATCAATTTTTCAATTATAAATAATTGACTCGTAAAGCTAGTCTAGAAACTTGTCACATACCGGATATCCTATTTTATATCCAAATAGTTCTAATCAATTGAAATTTGAAATATTAAATCTCCATATAGCAGTCAATTTTTTGTCATTGCTTATTTAAAATTCAAATCTTTGTCTATGGTTGGAGGTCTCAAGTCACGCGAGTATGTTTGAGGATCAAACAAAGGCTAACAAAGCTATAACCATTTGCATATTTTTACTTTGAATTGTCAGCAAACACCTAGACATTCTTTCGTCAGTCTTAGACTGTAAACAAATACCCTTTATATGCTGGGGAAATTAATTATCCCTTCTTGTTTTTCTAAGAATTTTGTTTTGAGAGAACCCAGATTTATTTATTTAGTTTCAAGATTACAGGATCTCTGGTCTCTATTAATACTTAAACTAGTATCATACTCCTGTTCAAGAGCAATTTTCATAATCTACTTTTATCCCTATTACTTTTAACATAGCGTATTAATCCGCCACAGCCTACAAAAGGTTAGAAATCCTCTGAAAATAGTCTAGACAAATTTATCAAAAAGGATAAAGGGAATATAATCTTCCAAAACTTTCAGTAGTGTTATATCCCCTTCAAATAAAATTTTCACTGACATTTGTTAGTGCAAAGAGTTCCAAAACATTGTAAAGAAACATAAATAGAAAATAACTATGAATAACTCTATGACCGGTGTGACGTAGTATATATTTTGTTTATTCTTCAGGCAAGTTTTTTGATTGTTAGTTTATAAATAGATTGATAAGCCTGAATGCTCCCCTAAACATTTAAACTGTTTTTATTCAACAAAGTAGCGGTCTTGTTAATAATAAGATTATATTCCTGAGTTCTAAAATGTCTGCCCTCTCTTGATATCGACATGCAAACTTTTGAAATAATATGCTAATTATTTTTTTAAAGGGAATATAACCCTTCCGTTTTTTGAGCCTATGTATGATTAACAAATTTTAGCACTGATTAATGATTTGTTATGGGAGTCATCTCTGAAGTTATTTAGTTGGATTTAATTCCGAATACGAGTTAATTAACGAGTAATTATGTTTTTTATTCGTTTCTCTCAGTCAGCTGCGGAATACGTGGAAAAAAGTTTATTTAAAACACTACTGAAGAAATTGCAAGAAAGTCGACACGGAGACTCTCCACCTAAAACTGTTAAGTCATCTTCTAGCAATTCTGGAACGCCGAAAAACTCGAATAATTCTGGCAAAGACAAGGAACAAACGCAACTTCAGAACAAGAAAGAAGAACCACGTGTTAAAAACTCTAATGCTAATCCCCTCTCCGAAATAATAACCCTATTTGCGAAACATCTCACCGAAGAAATCTTGGCAGTTGACAAGAAATTCATGTCACTTGCGAAACAAGTCAACGATTTAGCTGGTAATTTTGGTACATTTGGATAATCTCGGGAATTTTTAATATCTAAAATAGTGAAAGAATAGGATTGAATACAATCAGAGCTTCAAAACGAAATAAGTTAATTTTTAGTCGTTAAATAATTTTAAAAGGAATTGTCTCAGCGAATTAACATCTTATCTAATATTAAGATTCAGGCATATTCTTATTGAGCTTAAGGCCCTATCTGCTCTGAAATTTGCCCCTTTAAAATACTCTTCACTTACGCACACAGACTAGCTTTGACTGTACAATTTGCTATGGTCAAAGTCGTCTGCTATGCTAGAGAAGAAGGCGACTTTCAAGGGGATTTAAAAATAGCAGATAGTCCCTTTAAGCTGTAAAATGTTAATATTAACACAAAATTCGAACCAGAAATCATGACGTCACAAAAATTTGACGTCATGCTTCTTTTGTAATAAATTTTTAGTTTTGTTTTCTTCTTTGGTTTCATTTTGAAGATCTCATTTAATATAATGACGTTTAATTTAATTAAAAGCCAGTTTGGCCTTTTAAAGTAAAGTTCATTTCATTTTGATGTATTTCCCGAAAAGATAATTAGAAGGGTATAAAAGTAGAGCGAATCGTTTTTTTTTTTTTTTTTTTTTTTTTTTTTTTTTTTTTTTTTACTTTATATCAGATCCTATGGCTTTAGGGTCTATGTGAAAAATAATTTGGAACTTTCCCAAATAGTACAAACTTTATTTTTAAATTTATGATGTTTTGCAGGTACAACGGCTCTAGTCGCTATTGTTTATCAAAATCAATTAATTGTCGCCAACGTTGGAGATTCTAGAGGTGTTATATGTGACAGCAAAGGCAACGCTATTCCACTCAGCTTTGATCATAAGCCTCAACAGGTGAAATTTCTATTAAATTCCTATTTTTTGTAAGCTAAAAAGTTTTGATCTTTTGAACACACACTCCAGATTAAAGAACGTAAGCGAATAAAGGAGGCTGGAGGTTTCATAACTTTCCACGGAGTCTGGAGAGTAGCTGGCATATTGGCCACATCTAGAGCTTTGGGCGATTTCCCTTTGAAAGATCGTAACCTCATTATCGCAGAACCGGACATTCTGACTTTCAATTTAACCGATTTGAGGCCTCAGTTTATGATTTTGGCCACTGACGGATTGTGGGACGAATTTTCCAACGAAGACGCTATAGCTTACATCAAAGAACATTTTAAGGAGAAGTATTACGGAGCTCAAAGTATAGCAATGGAAGCTTATAAAAAAGGTTCCGTTGATAATATCACTGTCATGGTAGTAGATTTTCAAAACCTGAACGTCTCAAAAGTACAAGTTCCCCTTTCCAAAAAAAATGAGGAATAGTTTAATCGTGTCATAACAAAATTTTTTAAACCCGCGTAAAAAAAAACATCTAATTATTTAAGTATATAGCGTAAATACACAGAGTTTATTTAAATACCTTTACACTCGTTTTTACCACAAAATTATATATAAAGATTGTTGAAAAGTAAGAATTACCGAGAATATAGTATAAAAAGATACCTTTTTCTATAGTGTTCCCACACCATTTATAATATCCAGAGTTTATATATGCAATTAACCCTTTTTCTAGAAGTTGAGCCTATGTTTCAATTTTATGACCAAAAAACACTAGATCACCATTTTTAAAAACATAATCATTTATTTTAGACAAATTTTGCATTTTTTCAGCTTAATAATTTAGCGTAAATTACTGACGTTAAGGCAAAGGCTTAGCGTAACACGTGTTTACAACTGATTTGAAAATTGGCCCTTTAACATTGAACAGCCAATCGGAAACTAGAAGGGTTGAACAAAGGCCGTGGTGGAACCAATGGTTTAGTAAGCCATCTCACCTTTCAGGGTCGCGAGGTCAGACAGCTACGTGAGCTCCACAAATAGGCTATGTAAATTTTGCAGCCTTTAATTAAAAAAAAATAAGTATGTTTAATTCAAAATTAATGCAACAATATTGGTAAGCTAAACTATTTTATTATTATTTTCATTTAAAAACTTTTTGTAAGTTGTTCTACACCTTTAACTCTCACTCCAAGTTTAAAATTTAGGCCTAATTAGTCAAATTAGGCTTAGTTTATTCCCAACTCTATGGTTTTAAAAGTCAATAGTACTTAATTTCACTTGTTATAAAATTAAACCCAGCATTATAAACTCTGTTTAAATCTCATAAAAATGTCTTAACTAGTCAGATTTTGTTGGTTCCTAAATTGTAACGAGTCTCTCTTTTATAAAATTGCTAAACTTTTAAATTTCTGGCAATAAAATGAATCCAGTGAGATATATCCTGGCTTTGTTAAAATTTCTGATAAAGTTTTCAAAACTAGGGTCATTAAGTGTAGGTTTTAAATATATGAACTAAGATTCCCTAGAAAAAAGGTAAGGAAAAAATTTTAAAAATTTATTTACACATTTTGTAGAATTTTTGCATTTCGTACAAATATTAGTTTCAGTAATTTTATATGTAAAGCGCATTAAGCCAAGTTTCGATCGAAAAACTCCAAGTCTTATTACACCCAATGCTTAGAAAAAAGGATATCTATATTAAATTACTACTTAATAGAGACGCATTTTTAATTGCGGCAAAATTATTCAAGTTTCAAACTGTACAGATTTTTATAAAAAATTGTTCAAGGAAATGGAAATATTGGACACTTTTGTAAGAGAAAAATTGCACTTTCTTCAGCTGCAAAAAATCGTACGAACAAAAAGCCAATTTGGTAAAAATTTATTGTTTAATTATTGTCATAGGAGTTCAAATTCTTCATCCGAGGTATCGTAATGTCTTTCAACCATAGTGAAATCTGGTTAAAATATAGAACTTTAATGACAATATTTTGAAAGAAAATGATAATTTTATATTACCGAATGAAGGGCCACTTTTAACTTCCGGTTCATACGAAGGCCAGTGAAGTGGCCTTTCTTTGCACATCTCAAATAAAGGCTGCTTTTCTGGTAATATTAGTAGCTAAAAACCATGGTTTTTAAAGTTACACAAGTGTTTAAGGATTAATATATTCAACGTACATTTTGAACTTGATTGCACCAATTATTGAATTCGTCTTCGGTTTTCAAGTAAAAACACTAGAATTGAAAAGATCCTACTAAAATTTGGTAGTCACCACAAAATAGGTCTAATCCAATTGGATATGATTAAAATTTCAATATAACCAGAGTTCGTCTGCTAGAACTAGGCCCAAAATGGGCTTAATCCTAACTGCATAAAAGAAAATTTCTTAACCAGAGTTTGTCTGCTAAAAGTAGGCTTATAGCTTCAAGGAAAATTTAGTTAAAACCAGAGTCTGGTTGCTAAATTTAGTCGGTGATTTTGAATTTTTTTTTGTTAAAAACCATTCTTGTTACAAGTTAGTAGCATCATTCATAGAGAAATAATTTAATATTAAATACCAATGCTATGGATGGGTCTAGTTGTCCAATATCCATTCTCCCAGAAACTTGACTATGATAAGAGCTATCATCTATTTCATCCTTATCTAAGTCAACAGCGCATTGTGTCGTGTGAGGATCCAGAAAAACAACTTCGTTTCCTATTTAAATAATTCCTAAAATGTGATTTTGAATCTTCTATCAAATCTAAATTAAATAATTACCAACAACTCCAACGAAATATAAAGCGTGGTTTGGCCTTCCCCCAATAATTCCCAATGATTGCTCCAGAACGAAACAATTCTAAAATAATAACTAAACTCAGTTAATTTAGTTTTAAAAACTATTAACAGCAAATATTTGAAAAGTTACCCACTTTTAGTCCTCTTAGATACACTGGATTTATATCGGAGAGTCCTAATCGTAGGGGTATAAATAATAATAGTGATTGCCATTTTGACACGGCTTCAACTTTTCGTTTCCTTACATCCAAATTATTAGTTTTTTCAGGCTCTTTTATGGAACAGATTTTTTCTAATAATTAAATTTTATTGTTAACACTTTCAATTCAAGCTGGGTGACCACATTTCCTGTAATTTTTGGGGTTTTGTTATGGCCACCCTGTAATTATTACAAAATAATGAATATATAAGGAATTTTCTCACTAATGTCGTCAATTATAACAGTATTATCCATGGCAACGTGAACTACAGTTCCACTCCATTCATCATAAGCCACTAGCTTTCTAACAATCGTGATTTAAGATATAAAAAAATATATATAGATATAATGCCTAAGTTTGTTTGAGGATTAATTTACTTTAAAACTTGAGCTATCGTGTTAGGGCCAAACCATTGACTGACGGATTTCCCTTCGGAATTTCCCATTAATGCTATTTGATGGATGGAATATGGACTTGTTTTCTTATCTTGAAACATTCGCAAGATTTTAACGTAATCTTCTTCTAAATGATCGGGGTTCCACCTCCACGTTTTACCAAGATGTTTTAAAATTAACGCTTGAGCTAGAACCATTTGACCGCATCGTAACATGCAACCCCAACCTTGATCGGATGTTGGGCCAGTCCCGCCTGTTTGTTGAGGCAATATTTAAAGGAAATCTTAAATAGGTTTGAAAATTTTTATTTCATACCAATGGCAGGAAAGTTTTTCCTATACGTGAGCCATGGCATTGATTTTATATGTAGCCTTATATCTTCTAATTCTGAAATTAAATCACAGATGCTAAATGTTAAGTAAGAAAAGCGTTCGTTTTTCCCTTACCATAAAGTGAACTGTATTTTGAACCTAATAACCATACTGGTTCTGTAGTTTGTTTAAAGTCTTCATAATCAACCACACCAGGTTCGTAGGTCATGTAGGCTATGAAATAAAAGAAACACTACTTTTGTACTTATTCTTGTACGTTAATTTTAAATTACATTTAAAATAGGCCATACGTTCAAATTAATAGACCAATTCACGAGGATATAGGCCTATTTCTCAAGACGTGATGGCTTCATAACAGAAATGACAAGCAATATTGACAGTACACAAAAATAGACCAAAATACGTACTAGACATGGGTGGAAATGGGGTTATATTCCAATTCATATAGATTTTTTTTTTTTTAATTTATGGTTGAAAGCCTTCAAATAATAATCAGTTCTTTAATTGAATGAAAAACTAAAGCGAAAAAAACCAAATCATTTCAAGTTTTTTAAACGAATTACGACGTACCAGCGTAAAATTCAGCCATTGTTTTAAGAAAAAAGTTAACAAATTGTGATTGGATGCTTATTACTAGGAGTAATATTCTCCACGGAAGACAGGATATGAATTCTAAGAAAGTCGATATAAATTTTAAGAAATACTGTATCAGGTGACTTGATTTAATTTTGTCTATCATGGTTTAGTAACTTTCCATTGACATTTTCTTTAGATAACTGCGTCTCAACTTCTTAAGGGGTGTGCTCAAATTATTAAATTGGATATTTAATTAAAATGTCAAACGACAAACGGGAAGTTTTTACCTCCCCGAGTGAACTTGTTCACGGGGAGGTTTTACGTTCGTCGTATCTGTGTGTCTGTGTGTCTGTGTGTCTGTGTGTCTGTCACTTCCGGTGTAAGCGGATATCCTGTGTAACCGGATATCACGTGACCTAGCACGTAGAGCAAAAATCTTGGGACTCAAGACGTAAACATGCCATTTTATCGTTCAATTCCGTTCAACGGGAATTCCTATAATCAGGCTGCCACATGGATAAGCTTCAGGTGTCGTGCGATTTTATGCAACCGTGGACGTCTCCCATTGCATATTATCGCCTTCCACCATCCACATCAAACCTCGATGCTGGGCAGTTGAAGGCGATTATACACAATGGGACGTCTCCCACTGTTATAATCACCTCCGACCATCCAAACGCACCAAGGTCCAACCTTCAGTTTCCGATCTCAGCGGGCCATATTAGCGAGGCGTCCCTCACTAATATGGTCCACATCAACCATCAACTCGCCCCCTCTACGGGTCAGATTTTCGTTCGTAGCTACACTGAGCGCCTGGTGTAATAACTACCTCCAGACATTGAACAGGGGGTGGGTTCCCCTTTCTTCACAGCTTTAAGTTACAGATACCTAATAATGTTTTTCGATCGCCTTATATACCACTTTTTTTACACTAACGCGTTGTAGCCTTATGGCGTGGTATCTTTCAGTGAATTGAAACGAAATGCTCATTTAAACTATAATTAAAATTTCTTAAATTACTTAACTTAGTCTAATTAATAATTTCGCTGAAAATTAAAATTAAATGTTATTTTAGAAGATATTTAAGAAATTGTCTAAGAATTTTGTGAAATTTGTGTGTTCAATACCAGCTCGAGTTGGCAGCACGCGTTAAGCTATTTTCCATGTACCATTTAGTCCAAAAACATAGGTATAAAGGTATTGTAGGCTTAGGCTTGCTGCAAACTCAGGGTGGATTGGAAAACTAATACAGTTCAACTTCTACGCATATGGAAGTAGTCTTGTTTTTTATCTATTTTAATTGATTGATTTAATTTTTTAGCTTAGCCTCAGTTATTAAAATGTGTAGGTGTTTTTTTTTATTTTGTTTATCGCATATATAAAAGCGTGAAATACTATTTCGGCCGTCAGAGAAAAAGCTGGGATCGAAGAGCTGGTTACCTTTTCGCTCGCCGTACCAATTCACTAGTGTGATGGTAATTCGACAGCGGCTCTTAGCTGCTTCGACTGGCGTTTCTCTCCGTGGAGTGATACCTCCTTTACCTCGGTGTCGAGGAGAGCTAATACACGTGTGTTTGGGCTTCGTACTTGTACATAACCTTAAGGCCTGCGTAAATTTGGGTGATTTGCACTTGACTTTTGGAGCGAATGTACCCGTATATCTAACTTAAACTTCTCCATTACCTACTTTGATTTTCATGTACTTGAGTTCCGTGACTGGAATGTGCTTTAAACCCAATCTTTAATAATTCGCCATTGAATTACAAACCAACTATTACCACGTAGGATAGGAGACATGATAATTGAGGTCTACATGTTGAATAACCTGCCACAAACTTGTATTTAATAGAATAACCGGCCGAGTACAGGGACTGGAAGTCTGCAACAGACTTCTAGTATTATTTTTTTCTTTTCGGCTGAATATTGAGAGAATTAGCTTTATGTACCGGGATAAACTTACTTCCTAGCGAAGCTGGAAACAATGTATTGGGACTTTGTTATAAGAACAAGTTTCTAGCACCTGCTTTCAATTTCATTTTTTCAATTGCTCGCGTGTTTGCTATATTTGCGAATTTGTTTCGCACGAAAATGCCGCGTATACGCAAGGGTATAATTCACAAGAAACGCTGGATTTGAAGTAAATTCTTCATTAATATTTGCAATTTCTCGCGCAAAACGCCATTAATGTCTAGGCGACTTCCTTGCATCTATCGCGTCTAATGCGCTCTCTTAAGGATATTAATTGGTGCATTCACGTCATTAGCGTAAAGATATAGATTTACGAAGAACGCGTGCTGGTATGTTTGGTAGATCTAAATGGCCAAAACGTTAGAGTTCTAATTTTTTTTTTTCAATTTCTCCGAATGTCTAAAGTAAATAAGTGCGTGTAAACAAGCTAAGCTTCAATTTTGCACACCTTTAAAGCATAATAACGTCATTTAAGCAAAGGAACATATGTGTATTTGTGACTTGCGTAAAATCGAGTTCATCAGCACGCGAGTATGTGTAGCCCACTAAATTTCAAGTCCGAAACCACTTTACGCGTGCAAAATATCAAAGCGATTCTGATATTCTTGGGAAAATCAGTTTAATGTATGGGGAAATACTGAAATTTTCTGGCAAATTTTCGAACAGTGGCCTAAGAATTGGTTTTAATAACTAGCACGGGTTTTCAAATTAATATTTTATAAGCCTCGCACGTTTCCAAATGTATTTCACGCGAAATTGTTGCGTGTACGCATGCGCAGATCGAACCAGGTTATTTATACCACAATTTACAGTTGACTAACATTCTTAAACCGGATTGACATTGAATTTTCTTGTGTTTTAATTGGTATATATGATATGGTTCACCCTATAGTGAAATGTAGACCGAGTGGGGAAAAGAATCACGTGATTGGATCTCTTAATGACTGCTAGTTTTAGTTTCACACTTTTCCCCACATGAAATTAATGTTTATCCCAATTAAGTATAGTAGAACTATGCTTTTTAATGCCTACTGTCGTTTATTTTCGGTGACGTTTTAGCTAGTGTGTAGTCACGTAAAATAACGTTTGTTTCACAACTTGTGTTGTATACTGAAGCCATTTATAGGTTCAATTTGATATAACATTTTGCCTTTTCACGTTACTTGGTCTACAAATACTCTACAACCGTCAAAATTCTGATATGGTTTTAAAAGAAGAACCTTGACCTTGTGTATTTAATCTCATATCGAGATTAAATGTTTTTCGCATCTAATTTTAATTGGTTTATCAATATGTTATTTGTATAGATATTTTTTTTAAGATTTTATATTTTTTAGATTAAAATAAATTTATTATTCAGGAAGATTTTGTAGAATCTAGTTCTCAGGATTACCGGTGTTGAAAATTTATTTTGCTAATGTTATCTTGATGTCTGTGTTTTCTGCCCGCTATTTGGTAGTGGTAAGATTAATATTTTAATTTTAATTAATTGACTTATTTGGCGTTTATTTGATAATTTGCTTTACTTAAATTGTTCGTGTAAGGGCTATTTTACATATTACCAAAGATTGCTAATTTCAGTTGTCTTAATTCTGATTTTCTCCACTATAAAACCAAGAAACATTTCCGATTTTTTTCATAATCGAAATAAGCCGTGTACAGTGATCTTCGAGACGAGAGGAGACGAGGCCAGACCAGACGAAAGAGAGCTATAATGACTTAAGGGAGATAATCAACCAGCGTAGAATGTTATCACCATTTGAAATCAACAGAGCAGCGACACGGCTTTCATTTATCACAAGAAAGAGACGGCCCGGCTACGAAGAATTGAAACGTGCAAGCAGTTAGTGTTTTCGGACTCGACATATGAGAAATCTACAGTCAGTAAAAGCTCGGCAGTTCTTCATACGGCCTCGTAATTGTAAACATAAAAGGAGCTATTCTAACGGTGTGGAAATTAGTCTACTTTCAGTCTTTTAAGATATTTTTTTATCATAGGAGTGGAAGCTAACGTCTTGTAACCGGTTTGGAAAATAACCTCTCAACCAGCTCAATCCTTGGATTCTTCCAATGACTGGGATCACTTGCATGATGAATATATCAGTAATGGTCCTCTATTAGCACGTCAAAACAAGAATTTTAGACGAAAACTGTACCGGAAGTAATTGTCGATCATCTACCGAAAATGGGTTGTAAATGGAACATTCAGTCTACAATATTTCTTGGTTTGTCTAAGAGGAACTTGCTACAAAATCTTCGTCGTTTTAATTCCTTGTCTTCATTGCCATCCCAGACTAAATCCTTCGTCTTTATCAAATCAGTGGATTATCTCAAAGATAATCACACAGTACCGCCTATGCTCTAATGATAATTTATATTATAAGAAAATGTATTTTACATATTTATTTAGAAAATAAATTTCATTTGGTGTGTCTATTAAGTAATCTACGCCATGCCGCATATAATTATGCGTAACGCAGGACATTTCAATTGGTGTGTATATTAAAGAGTCTACGACCTGTCGCATGTAATTATGGGTAACGCATGACACACTTTTGCATTCTCTGTATCCTTGAGGTTAAGGGAAAATACTTATATTCCGTAAAATAGAGAATAATAATTGGAATGCACGCTGGTTCCTCTATTCATCCAATACTCTACATTTCTTTTCATCTTTTATTTTAGGTAGGGTTAGGTTAGATTACTTTAACGTCGGGCTCGGGGAGGTTATATTTTGGTTTCCCAACTTGTTATCACATAAAGGGGTTGTATGAATTTATACAACCAATAGAATTTCTTCAACCTCTATTATTATCATCCACCCTGCAACTCGAACCGTGCGAAACTGCGAACGATGGTGGACCGAAATTTACACCGCGTAGGCCTAGCATTTTTAAATTTTGAAAAATTAAAATTTAGTGATTATTTAATTAAATTAATGGAATACTTATCGTCAAGTATATTGCCTTAATAAAGCGTCGATAATTTGAAAGGTAAAGCAAATGATTTTATATGGGTAAAATCAAGAAACGCCGGATTCATTATACACCCCAAATTCGGACTTGGCTCATAATTTGGCTTCTTTTTCTGAAATTCTGAAAGAGAAACTAAATTTAATGAAATAAAGACGGGGCCTTGGCCAGTCAGCTTGCTTTTTAGCTTAGTCGCGTTAGTGAGAAGGAAATACCCCCCACAATGTTAGATTTTCATTTGGTTTCATATTTCCCTGTTTCATAAAGAAGTAAATCCTTGTCCATCACTATAGTATCTGCTACATAACCTATTTTTTGCCTCTGACTAAAAGATACATAAGACAAATTATTTTATTCAGTCTCGAAATTGCTTTATTCTTATTTTTCATAGGCTTTCCAAAGGCATAGACCCTTTGAAGGTTACATATCGTTGTAGAAATGGCTGATAATAATGATGATAAGCCTCCTGCTCCTCCAGTGAGGCTAACGAGTACGAGGCACGATAATGCGTCGTATAGAGAATCTACGATACCGGTTGACATGAGGCCATTACCTAAAGAGCCCGAGGGAGAGGAGAAAAGGAAAACAAAGCTTAAACCTTCCAAGAGTACGAAAAAGGATCGAAAAGAAATGGAAAAACCTGTCATTTCTCCTCCGACCAACTTTGAACATACTGTTCACGTTGGTTTTGATTCATTGACCGGTGAATTTACGGTAAGATCACTTTCGCATAATATCACCTTTAGACGAATCAGGGTCTACTAATGTTTGTTGTGAATTTGAAGGGGATGCCAGAATCATGGGCAAAGCTCCTTCAAAATTCCAACATCACGAAATTGGAGCAAAAGAAAAATCCGCAAGCCGTACTTGATGTATTAAACTGGTATGATGCCTCCACGAAGGAAAGTCAGGAGTCCAAATACATGACTATGAACAAAGCTCTCGGTCAGTACATGAAGTTCTCAAGAATATACACTTTTAAAATTTACTCCTAAAAAAGTTATTTTCAACGTAGTATGATAACTATACTTCAATTTAACTTCCATTAATTTTTTTAGTTACTTTATAATACTTTCTGCTTGTTATTGGTTAAGTTTTTGTTCATAAAAATTAAAAAATTAAATTTAATCAGAAAAGTTAAAGGGGGAGGTTATGCTACCCGAAGAAAAAAGTTGGTTCTAGTTTAATTCTTTGATTTTCTCTTTTTTCCCTTTTTCTCTCTTTCTCTCTCCTTCTGGCTGGTTTATAGCCGATCTTGTCAGCCTATGGCAACAAAGTATGTACCGGTACTCTCTGATAGGTTCTCGTAATGCCCGTATCCCTGAAAACCCAAACATTCCTAATTTTCCATTTCAAAATTTTGCCCGTCACCTTTCGGTTAGCTGTAGAACCATATGAAATTGTACTGTCCTTATAAATCGTATCTGGGTTTTTTTGTTTAGTTCACTCTTTAATTTTATATTGCTGTTTCTTTTCTTTTTGTCTTCCTTATCTTTGAAATAGTAATACCCTTAAATTTGAAATTGCTCGTATGTATTTGTAAATGACAAAATCCATATCGGGCACTTAAATTCTTGTTCGTGATTTAATTCTCCTTGTTTTGTTGGTTTTTTGTAGTAGATCCCTCACCGAGGCCCAGTTATTTAGCCGAGAAATATGTTTCAACATGTAATACAACTGTGGTTCCTCCAACGTTAACGGTAATTGTAATAGTTCCAATTTGATTTATTGTTAAATTAATTTTGTTCTTTTAACGTTATTAACAACTAGCCCAAACCCGAACCAACCCCGCCTTCGACTCCAGAAGAAGAAGAGGAGGAGGAAGAAGATGAAGAAGGGAGCGGACCTCCGCCTCCTATCGCGGCTCGACCCGATAAAACTAAATCTATAGTAAGAATTAATTGATAAAATGTAAGAATTATTTTAAAACTTTTACCTCTCATCGCAGTATACGAAACCTATTGAAGAAGAGGTTAAAAATGGAGCTCCAGGTTTAGATAAACGTGATATTGCCAACAATAATAATACTACAGTCAATAAATCCAAAAAGAAAAAGATGACAGATGAAGAAATTATGGAAAAATTGAGAAATATAGTGTCAGTTGGAGATCCGAATAGAAAATATACTAAAATAGATAAAATAGGTCAAGGGTAAGTGGTAGTTCATATTATATTAGCCACTGCAACGGTAGGAAAGGGGTAGGCATACTTCAATATCAGGCTTCCAAGTGGATGAACCCCGCACTATTGCGCGGGGTTCATCCCCTTTTTGTATGCCTGTTACAGAAGGATGCCTGACCCTTTTCTACCGTTAAAGTGGTTTATTCCCATCTTTTATTTAAAGGGAGAATGAAGTGTGACAAAAAGTGACTTAATCGATTTCTTATCGTTTAGATAAATATGCCTAGTCCACTAGAAAAAATTAAAAAAAATAATACAAAGCTAAAAATCCCAACTTATTTTACTCCGAAAGTAGGCTTAACAAGAATACATATTCTCAGTTCAATGTTTCAAACTAGCATGCGCCTTGGTTGGAGACAAAGGGTAGTTAAAATGAACGAAATTTAGCGCCCAAGATAAAAACTGTGTTGACATCATGACCCTACAAACCTTCAACTACTGTTTGGTCACTTTAAAATTTTATTTCTAGCTTAATATTGGTTTATAATTAATTTTGCTAATGAATAAGACCTATTTTAACTATAAGGAATCGATAGAAAATCACTTGTCAGGATTCATTCTCCCTTAAACCCGAGGGAGACGTTACTTGATTTTCTTTATGCACCTAAGTTCACAGAAGTCCGGCTTTGGTAATGCAAACAGTTCGAACTCTTGCTGAACTCTAGAGTCCAGCTTTGGTAGTGCAAAGAGTTTAAACATTTTGTACTAGAGTTCTCAAGTGTCGGACCCCTCGCTTAAACCATTAAATCCCTAATATATTATATATAAATATTTTAGAGCTTCTGGAACAGTTTACACTGCAATTGAAACGGCGACGGGAATGGAAGTAGCTATTAAACAGATGAATTTATCGCAACAGCCAAAGAAAGAGTTGATTATAAATGAAATTCTAGTGATGCGGGAAAACAAACATCCCAATGTTGTAAATTATTTAGACAGTTACCTAGTCGGTGAAGAACTTTGGGTATGAATTTAAGATTCTTTTCATTTAAACTTTGAACAAAAATAAGTAAAGCTTAAATTCCATTTAGGTTGTAATGGAGTACTTAGCTGGTGGTTCGTTAACTGACGTTGTAACGGAAACGTGCATGGATGAAGGACAAATAGCGGCAGTTTGTAGGGAGGTAAAATAAAATATTTTAATTTTTTAGTTTAAAGTGATAATGAAGCCCCATAAATAATTATAGATGTTTTTAATATATGCCTTATTCACTAGTAAAATAATTTACAAACAAATATTAAGCTGGAACGTAGAAATCCATTTTTAAATCTGCTCGGAAATCCATGAAGAGTTCCTAATTTAAAATTGATATATAGACATATATACAGTTTAAAATTTGTTTTAATTTTTTACTGGCATATTTAAGAATATCAAATCAATAGTTTTTGTTAGGCTTCATTCTCTCTTTGAAAATTGTAAGGTTTTATCCTCCCTTTAAAAAATATGAAATTCGTTTTTAAAGGTTTTACAAGCGCTAGAGTTCCTTCATCTAAATCATGTGATTCATAGGGACATAAAAAGTGATAATATTTTGCTAGGAATGGACGGAAGTGTCAAATTAAGTAAGATTAGATCCTTTTAGCAATAGTTCTATTAACTACGGGACACCTAATCTTAAGGATTAATAAAACATGGTGTTCATAAGCGTCCTCCAAAAGGCAAATGTTGGCTAATGTAAGAACAAAACTTCATGCGTGCTTCTACGGATAGAAAATAGGCAGACACGCACGTGGATGTTTTAGTTCTTTCTTCAACGTCAGCCATAGAAGCACGCACAACATTCACTTACTTTAGCCACTGTTTGTCTTTTAGAGGACACTTATGAACACCATGTTTTGTTATTCCTCTTTATCTATAAAGATAGGGTCCGAGTTGTTAGTCCTATTTTAGCCCAATTCTAATAGTTTAATTCCGCAGCTGACTTTGGTTTCTGCGCTCAAATATCTCCCGAGCAAAATAAACGGACAACGATGGTAGGCACTCCATATTGGATGGCCCCCGAAGTGGTGACGAGGAAGCAGTACGGACCCAAAGTAGATATTTGGTCCTTGGGTATCATGGCTATTGAAATGATTGAGGGCGAACCACCTTATCTTAATGAAAATCCACTCAGGGTATGCTTTAGAACCATTTATCGATAAATTAATAATTATTACTAGAAAATTCAATTTATTTCTGTAGGCATTATATTTGATCGCCACGAATGGCAAACCCGAGATTAAAGAGAAAGAAAAATTGTCTCCAGTCTTCCAGGACTTTCTTGACAAGTGCCTAGAGGTTGATGTGGATAAAAGACACGCGTCATCAGAGCTGCTTAAAGTGAGTATTGATTTAAAACAGTCCATAAAATTTCAGTATTAGATATCATTTTTTGTTGGCAGTTCTGTCATGTTTGCGTAGTTTAAAACAAATTTGAAATTACCAATCTTTTCTCTAACAACATAATCTTTGTTTGAATTCTTGAAACATCCAATGGTCTTGTTACTTTACTTTTTAAAGCATCCATTCCTGAAGCTTTCAAGACCATTGGCAAGCCTCCATCCGTTGATTGTCGCTGCCAAAGAAGCGGCTAAGGCGCATAACTAGGTCGCAAAATTTATATTTAAAAGAATTTTGTTTATCGGTAAGAAAAAACCAAACAGCCTCCCTAATCCTTAGCTATAGAAAGACCCGAACCTTAGCGCGTTTAATAACTTTTTTTCGAAAGTGGGATTATAAAGAAAATTATAAATTAATGGCAATCATTTCGGTGAGAAGTGGTTAAAAAAATATATAAAATAGCGCGAGATGTGTCTTCTAAAACTATCTAAAACAAATATTCAACCAAAAAAAAAAAAAAGAATCGTGATGGATTTTTATTCATAGAGTGGATGATTATATTTCTATTATACATAAAAAAAAAACTTAAAAGTGCGCGAGCAATTGGTAATCGACCATTTGCAAGCCGTCGTATTACAAAAATATTATAAGTGAACTCGGTTAATTCGGGAGACACTTGGTTTCTAGTTTATTATAAAAAAAGGGCTATGCACTCGTTTCATTGAGAAAAACCAAAAATCGTCCATTGTGTAAACGAGTTTGAACAATTTAGATTTATTTTAATTTTACTTAAATTCTTAATTTATTGAAAAATTTTCATTGTTTTAAAAAAAAAATGAGCGTAATGAACGAATAATGACATTGTGTAAATTAATTATCAGTTGTTTTTAAGTATTAGGGTGTTTTCTCATAGATTTTTGGTGGCTTGAATGCTAAAAAGACTGATCACGTTCTTAAATTGTGTCCCATTTTTAATTGGCCTTATTTCTTTCTTCAATTTAGACAGTCTAAACGATTCTTTGCTCTACTTAAGCTTAGAGACTATATATTATACTTAAGCTTAGAGACTCTATATTCTACTTAGGCTTAGGGATCTTTTATATTTAGGCTTAACGCTCTATTGTTCGTTTTAGGCTTAGCGCTCTATTGTTCTATTTAGGCTTAGCGCTCTATTGTTCTATTTAGGCTTAGCGCTCTATTGTTCTATTTAGGCTTAGCGCTCTATTGTTCGATTTAGGCTTAGCGCTCTATTGTTCTATTTAGGCTTAGCGCTCTATTGTTCGATTTAGGCTTAGCGCTCTATTGTTCGATTTAGGCTTAGGGTCACTCTCAGACTCTCAGAGTGCTTTGAAAACTTAATTGCACCTGCCCTCAATCGCTATAGAGCTTTCAGATTTATTTCTCGCGCTTTAGACCACATTTGTTTTATTTAGGCTTAGCAATCCTTTGTTCTATTTAGTTTTAACGACCGTTTGGGATTTAGAAGTAAGGCCACTAATTTTGGGTCATTTTAAGTTTAACATGATTTCCCAGCAATAATTTGTCAACAGCATGGCTTGCATTTCAAATTAATTTGCCAAAGATTTAATTTTAGTGAAATTTTAACCCTTATAATTAATTTTACCGTAATTCTTGCCTTAAAAAAAATTCAACTTAAATTTTAAAAACTTCAAATTTCTACTATTGCGGATGAAATTCCTGGCGCAGGTGAAATGGTTAATGCGCACAGTTTAATTTTAGGTATGAATGACTGGTTTTATTTTAGTTACTAAATTAAATTAAAACCTCCCCCTTGAAACGTACATAGGAAACTAAACTTTTGTAGGAAAAAAATTACAAATTTGGAAGAAACAAACTTTAATTAAGAAACATTTTCTTATTAACATAAATTGAGAACTCTCTACACATTAAAAAGAAAAAAAAAACAATAACTTCAACAAATACCAGTAGGCGAGAGAGATCACTCTAGAATTAATTTTTTCCCATATTTGGGGAAAAAAATTCAAATGATTAAAATTGCTATTATAAATGAAACATTCTTTGGTTCAAAATTAAATTAAAGAGAAAAATTACAGGAAAGAAAATTCTAATCAGATAGATCTACTTTTCAAAAACCCAAAAACAAAAACACTATTAAATTAAGACACTGTTAAAATACTAGTTAAATATTAGAGTACAAAAGAATTTCATAAAAAATATGAAATATTAAAAATAGATGTATCATAGGCCAAAACTATTGCTAGTTTTTTAAAATTTAAACTTCCATCATGAGAGGTATATCAAGCCCTGCATCTCCATTCCGATACTTATCTTAAATTGACCAGGAAACCTAGGTTCGAGAATTTTGAGTTAAAACTGTTTTGATGATAAATTTAAACAAATGAACCTACTCCCTACTTTGTGGCCAAATTATTTCCAAATAAACAAAGTTTTGATTTTTTTCAAAACCCATTCAATAGCCAATCACCAATCATCGTGAATCACGTGAACTTAACGAGTTATCAAAAGGCCATATAGACCAGTTAATTTCTAGACAATTTTAAATAAAATGAGTACCGAAGCTGAAACTATGTTATTATAGCTATTACCGATAAAATGATAATCTTTTACACTCAGAAAGCTTTTTCTGGTTGATTTTTACGCTAAGCCTAAATCAGGACTATTTCCCTTTGAAAGACATAACTTTGGAGGCACTTTTGCTGTGAATTTTACCATGGTTACAATGATGGAGCCCATTTCTTTAATTGGCAAGCAACTTGGTTTAAATGGTGATTGGAAATTGAATTGCCTTGAAATTTAATTAGTTTAGTTTTATTTAATTGATTTTGAGGGATAATATTGATATTTCGAACTAACATATATTTGGAGATTTGTTTCAAATGCCCTGATCTAAATTAACAATTGGACATTTTTATAACTGCAGGTTTCCTGTTTCTTTTAAGAATAATAGTTTCGGCCTATAATTACAGCACTTTGATCGATTTTAAAACTCTTGTATAAATTTGAAAATTTAACAAATTGCTCATAGTCTGAAAAGACGTAAAAAGTGAAAAGGCACAGTTTAATAACTAGGCATTGTAAAAAATACAAAATGGGACTGGAAAAATTTGACCTTGAAATGTTAGGCTTAAGGAAAACCAAGGCTTAAGCGATGGAAAATGAAAAACCCAGTGGAAAATGGATATTTTTCCCATATAGAATCAAAAAGGAAATTATTTTTCTGATTTAAAATGGGGGTAATTTGCTGGCTTAGCGGGCAGAAATGATAGTTGTCAATGATCGATATGTGTACAGTGTAGTACGTATTATGATAAAGTAGTCTGCCAATGAATTAAGGTCAGATTAAGAATGTTGGGTTTTCCTGAAGTTATAATTGAAAAGAACTTAGTTTTTTTTTTTTTTTTTTTTTTTTTTGGGGGATAAAAATCAGATGTTGCGAGTTTAAATGTGATCAAATTGGGGATAATAAGCACAAATTGAAGACTGTTTTGAAAGAAAAACTATGTATTTGAGACTGGTAAAAAAAATACCCCTTCAGATAATGAAGTAGATTGTTCTGAATGATTAAAAATAACGAAAAAATATATGGTATTTTAAGGCTGGATTTTTTCCCCCCACTCCTGGTATAATATATATCAAATACCAGCGTTATTTTTCCAACTACCACGTGTGAGAACTCTGATAATTTAAATGCTAACTTGATGGTGTTTGATTTTCACCCTCATACAGATTCTGCCTACCATAACTTGGTTATTGTTTTAATTTGGTATTAAGGCCATTTAATCTTTCTTAACTTTTTTGTACGTGACTTTAAGATGCTCTTGTAAAGGTTGGGCTTCAGTTTCCATAGAAACTACACTCGTTAAGGTATCTTCATCAGTTAGTTCAAGCACTCGTTCAATCTATAATTGAGTAAATATGGATTTATCAAATGATTTGATTCTATTAATGAATTTAAATACTTTGGTAACAGCTGGATCTTTACTAAATGACATTCTAGCTACGCTTGTACTTGTAAGTGTTAATTTCTTTTCAACCACTTCACCTTCGGATAATTCAGTTACTCCTACAGTGTTTAAAGCCATCAAATTAGTTTTGGTTTTTATTTTTCAGAGATATATTTATTAAGTTACCGAAGTTATGAGCTACCATGAAAGCTACTTTGTTAGAATCAATCTGGATTCGAAGGAAACCCTTTTCAAGGTGCATAAGGTTGCCTTTCTCCGCATGACGTGATGATGCGCTAATATATATAGATTTTATTACTGAAAGCTATGCTAAGAATTTGAACTATTTTTTTAACTAACTTATAATTGAGCAGGGGTTGTCCAACTTGAGAAAATTCAATTTGTTCCACATAATTTACTTCACTCATTGTTGGAAAAAAGGCCTTGGCCGATGTGGAATGCCACTTTCCTAGAAGCCATTCTACAGGTTCGAGAGATTTGTGCATTGGAAAAGTCATTTTAAAACTTAAAATTAACTTTCCTCTAAATTAATATTAAAATCCTTTTTATTTCGATTATTTAGAAGGTTTAAACCCGACCACTTGTAAACAAACAAAAACGCCTTGGATTGACAAAGGCTTGGAATGGAGAGGGAAATTTGAGTTTGATACCAGTCACCACGAGGTCAAAGGTTAACATGCTTCATCAATGTTTTTATTTTTATTGATTTTCATTCATCAAGAAAATTGTTTTAATAATCAGTTTTTAATTTACAGATAAAGGGCAATAATTAAATCCAATTTAAACAAATCTAAGCCATAACTGGATCAGTTGGAATATATTTTCTTTTGATAACATGAATTCTCCTGTTGAAGATGGTTACAGCGTATAGATGATCATCAAAATTGACTGTTAAACGAAGTTAAGTTTAGTTACTTTTTCTATTTAGATATGTATATATTATATAAACATACAAGAGAGCCTCTTGAACTTCTCATTTTTATCGCACATAACCAAATTATTTTTCTCTGCCATTTTTACAATATTCATTATAATAGAGGCACGATGTTCGTCATTTTCCATATCTCCCCCTGACTTGAAGTCGTACATCAAAGTTATAAAATTTATTATATTAATTTAAATACTTTAAAGGTTCTTACGGCACTAACAGCCCCATCTTCATTTATGACTAGATATCCAGTTTGATGTGGGACGTTTTCAAGCATATTGAGGCTAGGAATGGTCATTTTGAAAATGATACAAATTATAAAGCGAAAAACTAATTTAAAAGATAATATCAAACGTCGAAAACCAGAACCAATGGTTCCCAATTTAATTTACTATTTTAGACAACAAAAAATTGACAGCCTACAAGGCTTAGTGAGCGCTAGGTACCGTGTTTAGCAGACGACAGGATGGGATGTCCTCCCCCATTGCATGTGATTATTATGCAATGACGTAATTAAAGCCTAAAATGCTTGCAAAGTACAGTCGTGCACAAAAATTGTAAACAAATTGGAAAATATGAGGTAATTATTTTTAATTTGAGTAATTTAGTAATATTTACCTTTTTTTTCAAATCGGTTGTTTCATTATCAGAATAATGACCTATTAGCAAAGATACTGATCTGTGTTGATTCTGCGTTCTTTATTAAGCCTTGGTCTTATAGTAATCAGTAACTAATACTAATGTAAACCAAATGGCCCAAATCCAAGTCCAAATAAAATGCAAATGCAATGATATTGGAATTGGATGGAGAACAACCTTATAGTTATCGCAATTTTATCAGTTTTTATATGTCTGATATGAAGTCTTTCCTTTATCTATTATGTTTCGAATCTTACTCTTTTACACCCAACATTTACAGATTACGCGAAGCTGAATGGCTCGTATCCTATTTCTCTTGACTTTTTAATATGCTAAAGAGTTTACATGATCGGAAATTATGACTTCGTTAGTTAGAAATGCGCGTACTGATTACCATCTGGATACGAGAATAAGGAGGAGACATGTACCTTTATTTAACCAACAGGTATCTATTATATATCTTCCATATATAAGGTTAATTTATCTTCCTAACTGTAATTGTTTATTTTCAGAGACGCTTACGACATTTAAAATGCTTGGTAGCTCGGAACATAACTCCAAGTTCTGAAATTAAGATGTATCCAAGTGGAGTTAATTTTACCTTGCATCAAAACCCTGCCTCTGATGGTAACTAGGAATATTGGTTTCTTGTTAAGTTAATTAATTTTAATTTTTTTTTTATAGCATTTTATACTAGTGAAATTGCAGAAGACTTTGTTGTAAGAATTTTAAAATATATTAATTTATAATAGCCGATTTAATTTATTTTCGTAAATTTAATAGAATCCAGCATGGAGAATGTTTGAATCTTCAAGTTTCCCCGATGATATCAATACTTCCAATTGTTGTAAGTATGACAACAATTTGAATTATGTATAATACTTTACCTTATCTACGCATTTAAAAGGTGTAGCGGCGAAAGTATGGTTACATTGCGAAAATAATGATTCTATTTGCGTGATAGAATGGTTCGTTTACTTCAGTGGTTTAGTTTTCCTCGGTGAACAAGTAAACAAAAATCAATTTAGATTCACTCAAACTTATATTTTGAGTCCCAAATATAATATTTTCTCGCAGATACCGAAAGAAGGAAAGAAATTTCGTCCAAATACCCTTCTTTTTGGTACAGCCGAAGGTTTTTACGGCAGCCCTGATTGCCTAAACATCCCGAATTTGGTGGATGACCCAGAGTACTCTGTTAAAGAATCTATTTTAGCCGATCCATCCTCAATCAGAGTCTCGTATTCTGTCAATACAGTTCATCGGTAAAAAATTAAAAAAAAACTTTTCTTAACTATAACATAATTTTAATTACTTTCAAAACCCCAAAGCATTCAAACCGTTCAACGAGCTATTAAACAAACTCAAGCTACAGTTCGACGTACTCGCGCTTCGATACAAGAAAAAATGAAAGTAGCTAGTAATATTAGAGAGTGCCAAGCCGAGAGAGAACATTTGAGAATGAACATTAATATGTTGAAAAAGGAAGTTGAAAAACATGCCGCCGCTGTTGATAGAATAAAATCAAAAAAGAATGACTTGATGAAAGAAGTTAAAACTCTTAGTAAGTCAAGTTTAACTTACATTTATCACTGAATTTATGATACTAATAGTGGTGGGCCCAAACCGATACTGGATCAATTTCAGTACTGATAGAACAAAATAAACCAATGGCGTAAACTATCCACACGTGCTTGCGAAGTCAGTAAACACGCTCTTTCCAATGACAAATGTTTAATTTTAATTGAGAATGATGACTTGGTTAAAATATCGATATTAGTATCAGTTTAACTTTGCATATCGTGCAACCCTTGTTCATAATGCTTTAAAATGAAATGTTTTTAGCTCATGATCAATTTTCTAAGGACGAACTGATAGCCAAAGAAAAAAAACAAATTGTTGATAAAAAGCGAGCTTATTACGAAATGTGCGAAACTGTTTTAAAAACTGCAGCTCAATTAAGTCTACGTCGGAAACAACTTATATCTGAGCTTTCGTGCATATATCCGATAGTCGAAGTAAATTTTTTTATAATTATTTTAAATAATAAATGTTACTTGATTATTTTAAGCCATTTTTTTTTCTTAGTTTCCGGATAAGAAGGGCTACAGTATTTGCGGAGTTCATTTGCCACATTCAGAAGATTTTTCTGGTAATATCATTATTTTTTTCTTAAACATGTGTATAATTATTAAATTCTAAACCTTTTCCTTCCTAAATATAGGACAAGATGAATTATTAACATTTTTGTTTCAAAATGTAGGGCGAGATGAAACGATGATAGCTATCGCACTCGGATACGTAACTCATCTAGTCTTAATGATTTCCCATTTTTTAAACTTACCTCTACGTTACCCTTTACATCATTTTGGTTCCCGGTCAACAATTTTTGATTTTATTCTTGATAAAATGGCTGATAAAGATAGGGAGTGAGTTAGCTATAAAAAATTGTTTATGTTTTACTTTTAAGAATCTAATCTCAAACTAATCGTTAGGTTTCCATTATACTCGAGAGGAAAAGATCGAATGCATTTTTATTACGCCGTCTATCTTCTAAACAAAAATATTGCTCAAATGAGACAATATTGCGCACTGGGAACGTCGGATTTACGACTAACGCTGGCCAATCTTCATTCAATGATTGAATTACGACTCAGTATTAAGAAGTAATTTATTTTGGTTTAATTTCATAGTCAAGACAATTATTGAATACATTGATTTATCTAATATCGAGTCAATGGCTTTTGAATCAAATTATTAATTCTTAAGGGATATTTTTTGGTTTATTTCACCCCGAAAATGACCCTGCTTCTTATTAAATGTGAAATTGATGAATTTTATCAAGTAATTGACCAAATTTTGACGAGGAACTGAGAAATATTAGGAACCGACTGTTATTTGTCGAGAAATCTATGGATATTTCTCGACAAATAGACCATTATTTAACCAGAAATTGGCCATTATTAAACCAGAAATTTAACAAATTGTAAAAGTCTAATAATGGTCACTATTCAAATACCATATGTGACCTAAACTAATGATTATTTTATTTAGTATTAATTTTACAATTTTTTTTTTTTTTTTTTTCATAGCGAGCAGTATACTGGAAACATTCCCTATGCCAGCGTCTTCCAAACCTCATTGCCTTTTTCATCGCCGAGTCCGCAACCTCCTTTAATGCAAGTACAAATCAAAAGTGACCCTTCGCATGCCATTGACATGTCCCAAAATGGATTGAATGGGGACATTATTTTGGATAACAATCGAGGAGAGTTATTAGGACTCTCGGAAGAGGTAGCTCAAACGCGGGCGGAAATGGTAGCCAATTTGGAACGAGAAATGGCCACCATGACCCCGACCCCAACTCATCAAGGTAATGGAAGCGTGTGCGCGGCGCAACCAATACCCGGGAATAAAAATACCCTATCAGTTGGTAAAGAAAATGGCAACTTGAGTTGTTCGTTGGACAAGGGTTTGAATGAAATCCGAATCTTACAATTAAAAATGGCCAAAGGAGAAAGTTTGGAGGAGGAACGAACTAAAGATGTTAAGCCTAATACGCATTCCGAGTTATTTGGGTTTAAGGGAGGGATTCAACATACTAGTGTTCCAGATTTATCCTCCTTAGCACCGGACTCAAACGTTTCTCCCAAGGAAGTTATGAATAATCTAAGAAATGTTCCAGAAAATATGGCTTTTGAACACCACCCGACGCTGAGTATTAGAAATACCGATAGCATTAAAGATTCTGACGATGAACTACTAGATTGTCAGAGCTAGTTCTAGTCGATATTTAATAAGTTATTACCTGAAATAAGCCTATTTTCTTTGGGGAAACTATGTTTGCTGATAAGAATCTATTTGATATATATTTATAATATATACGGTGCTCTAATTTTCATGAAATACTGTTTTAAAATACTTAAAATATTAAATCCTTTCAGGCTTTCACACGCAAATGTTTCATACTCCTTGGCCAAGGTCCCAAAAATACATTTTTTGGTCCTTTTAGTTATAGTTTTTCAACTTTTAAGTAATAGTAATCTTAATTTAGTTAATTGCGTTTAATATAGTTAAATATCCGAGCTGTGATACCTTAGATTAGAGAAAAAATACAAACTTAAAATAAAATTTTTGGGTTTTTATTTTTATGAATGAATTTTTCATTTTAGCCAGAGAGATAGAGAATTAGGGATTAGCTTCTATGAAGCTCTTGCGGTAAGAAAACATAAAATGGACGAGCATATTTTTGCGAAAAGATTGAGAAGTAATGAATGAGATCAAGGTTGCGGATATAGAAAAAGGATTTAAGGTTGCAAAATTGAATAATTAGCCTATCCCGTCATGCCTTCCCCTTGTTAGATTAATGTTTGGGATTAAAATTTAAAACCAACACCATAAATTCGTAATATATTTTCACTTTTGTAAATTATACTGTAAATATTGGTAGAGGGTTTAAAAATCAATGATTAGGGTTTGTGATAAAAAAAATTGCTTTGAATTCCAAGAAGTTTAACCTAAATATTCAAAAACAATAGCTTATTCAAATATTGTATAAAACTGAACCAAAAATCTAAAAACATTAAATAATTTACGAAGATAATTTGAAATTGAAACCTTTCTTGAAAAATATTTTTGATTGGTTGTGTAAAATTCCAAAAGCCCTGTGCTCCTATTGGTTATTTGGGTCACGTGACACGAAGCCCTAAGCTTGCCCATTTTTCAGGACAAAGCCAGCGTTTGATAGAGAGTGATGAACGTAAACGCCATGTGCTTATGGTTTAAATCGGTTTTATATGTAACTTCAACCTTTAATTAATTGTAATTCAACGTAAATATAAGTTTTTGGTTTCTTATTTGAGAGTTGAGTAGCTAGAAATGGACACGTGTACAGATATATTTGGTAACTATCATTTTAAATTAGTTTGGCTAAGCCTTTGCATTGTGTTACGTGTTATAGCATGATAGCGTGGGCACCTGCCACCTGGTGACAGAGGTGAAATGGCCAAGTTAGGCCTTGGCAGACCAGACCATTGAGTTCAGAATACTATTTTCCGCGCTTGGGTCTTGGAGGAAAGTGGAACATACTTACAAGTGTTCTTTCAATGCATCATATTTTTTCTTTCTTCCAAGAGTCCATTTTAAGCCATGCCATCATGACTAGGCACGTATATGGGGTGCGTTCAGTAACTCATTCCCAACCGATGATCATCGGGTTTGTGATATACCATTTTGCAAAGTAATATTTTATCTGTAAACTGATTGTCAAAGGAAACACATTGTTCAGTAAGTTATGACATTATCGGTGTTTTTCTGAAAGGTTTTACTGAACGCACCCATGATTCTGTAGAAAATCGGGTATGATATGGGATTAGAATCATATAGAAAATATGGTAAGTTGTAGCAAGAGTCTATAGATTAAAAAAGAGGCTGGCTCGAAGCAGCCCTCTTACGCCATGAAAAGTTCAACTCTCTATTGCCAAGCTTTCCATTCCCAAAGTCGCTATCCCCCTGCCCCAGTTTACCTTTGAGCGATGTAGCTCATTGAAAATGCGTCTGTCAAATGCATAGTCTTGCGACAATGAGGACCGGTTTCAGTGGCAACGTTGTTTGGTTTTTAAACATTGCCCACTAGACCTTACACGGAGGTAATTCAGGATCTCCACGAATCCCGCTAAGCCTATTTTCCGGATAAGTTTTAAATTTATTTCTAGTTTAATATTTGTTCTGTAAACTTTTTATTGGTGAATTAGCCCTATTTAAACGATAAGGAATTGTTAAAAAAATCACTTGTTATTAGGTTGCATTCTCCCTTTTAAATGCCCTATCTGCTCTAAAATTTGCCAATTTAAAAGGCTCTTCGCTTATGCACACAGCCTATCTTTCACTGCACAATCTGCGTCTGCTAAGCTAGAAAAAAAAGGTGACTTAAAAGGGGCTTTGAAAATCTCAGATTGTCCCTTTGAAGGGACTATCTGATATTTTAAATTTAAGTCATGGAACGTTTCTCAGTATGGTAAAACTCTGCAAATCTCCATGATAGGTTAATAAATAATCTAAGAGTATTTACGAAATAAGTTTTTATCTTTATTATTAGGCTACATTTAGATGGCAATCTTTGCCAAGCAAAAAAAAAAAAATATTCCACAGTATGTTAATTTACATCCCACAGAAAACAAAAACATGCGACTAGTTGATTTTTTTAAGGGGGTTTTTGAGTTTCAACATTTTCTTAAACATTTTCATTTTATTAACGGTGGCAGTGGTTCACTTTCTTATTACCCAACTCTAATAGAAAATGGTATTATTGTTAAATTAACCACGTTATGGCAGTGCCTTTATTGGATACTTAGTATATAGTAATGAGAAGAGCTAAGCAATAAGCCATTCTATAAATATTCTTTTCACTATCGAAGAGACCGTTCACTGATAGAATGTCTTTATTTCTTGTATTAGGTTAACATTTTACGAGCGCCTGTTTCCTTAAACTTTTTGCCATTAAGTTGCTTAAGAAAAAAATAACTACACAGAATGGCTTATTTAATGTAAACTTTAAAAGAATATAGTTATCTAAAATCTCAAATCTTCAAAGAATTTAATTTTGGGAGTATTCATGTTTTTTAATTTGCTAAAGTTTAAATACGCTTTTTTAAGCTTTTTAAAAAAATATGTACATTGTACAAGCGACTAATTTCTGAGGATATTCTTTTATTACCGGGAAATTTATCTAAAAAAACTAGGCTGCTCGAATTGAGACAATAGAACCTCTTTAAAAAGAAATAGGAAAGTTATTGAAAAGCCTTTAAGTTTAATAGTATTTGTAAGAAAAACGTTCTCGCAAAGTAAAAAAAAAAAAGGTGGATAAATTTGGTGATTAGGGAAAATGAGAAAGTACAAAACTTTAAACAATTAGAGATTTGGAGTTTGGAAACATTTGACAACGGTGTCTAATGAGAGATTAAGGAAGTTAATGGGTAAACGCAGAGTTTTCAGTTTTCTGCGACAGTTGTGTATAGTATATATATATATATAAAAAAATTTGGCAGCCTTTTTTTCTCATCGCAACAACAAAAACAATATGGCAAATTTATTCAAATTTACTTTTCTCTATGTGGTAAAATTTCGGAAGCGTGTTGCACTTATTTTTTTGGAGCTTACTTATAGAGTCTTCCATAAAAGGGGAGGGATATTTAATTTTTTTATATAATAATCTTTTTTGAAAAGATAGTTTATATATTTATTCCTAATTTCTTCATTTCTTCTTCAAATCGTTTTGTTCGTCTCTTTTACGGGAATCCCAGATTGGTATTTTTAATGCAAACGTTACACCTACTGACTCTCGTTCGTTGACTGCCCGCTTTTAAGGTTTGGGACACGGGTCGGTCGAATTGGCTTTCTTGTTCGATCGTCGTTAGCCAAAAGCTTAATTTGTTAGCGAAATAATTACACGTGCCTCTGGCACCATTGCACTCTATGAATGGCGTTGAACGGAAATCTTCCAAGCAACTACCAGGACTTGATAAAGATTGGCCACCACCTTCAGCACCAGCTGCTGTGTGCTGAGTTGGATAAGAATTAATTAGGGTTTTTGATTAATCGGAGCAAATTCATTAAAGGGAAACTTACCATGGCGAAACTGTAACCAATCCACAACGAATTCCACCCCCTGGGGCAATCGGGTATGCCTAAAGTTTGGCTGTGAATGGCTATAACATTAGCAGGGGCTTCGCAGACCACGCAACGACTAATGTATTCCTTAATAGTGTCTTCTCCAACTGCTTGCATAGGAATAGGCGAATTTGTTGATAGCCAGTAAGATTTGTCGTTTCGACTGGCGTAGTTGCAAACACTGTTAGCAGAGCAGAAAAGGAATGGCATTGTGCTGAAGCGTTTCAAACAAGATCCCGCGAAACCTAAAGACATTTAAAATTTTAATTCCATTGAGTTCCGGTGTAAGTTACGAATAGTATAATTAACTTATGGTTCAGGAGTAATTAATATAAGAACCGATAAATTAGATTACTTACCTAAATCCTGGTTGTGAGCTTTCTCGTTGCCTTCAATGTACAGCAAACTGTATCCTTCCCATAATTGAGGCATTCCATTCGGACATGTTGGTACTTGCGACGATTGACTATGTTTAACCATTAGAATTCCCATTAAGTAGTCTCCACCCGGTAATCCTGGAGGTCCAACTGCACCAGGATTTCCTCTGAGACCCGGTTGACCGGGCGGACCGGTTAAACCTGGTATTCCAACATCTCCTTTGGGTCCTGGTGGTCCCATTATTCCTGGCAATCCTGGTGGGCCAGGCCTTCCTGGTTCGCCCTTTGAACCTGTTACAGTGGTAATAGTTTGTTTGTTTTGGGTAAAATTTAGTAAGTAAAGGATTTAGAGAATACCTGGGAATCCAGGTGATCCGTCTAATCCCTTGGGACCTGTTGGCCCTGGTGGGCCTGGTAATCCCGGTGGTCCTGGTAGACCTTTAGGTCCTAATGTAATATTGGCCGGTCCAGGATCTCCCTTTTGCCCTCTAATACCGGGTAATCCTTAAAAATAAAACTTTTAGAAAATTTTAATTTATTATTCTTGGTATTTTTACCATCATTTCCTCTTAAGCCAGGTAGACCTGGTAGACCCGGGTCTCCCTTTGCACCTGGTAGTCCGTCAATTCCTGGGAATCCATCATTTCCTCTATCTCCTTTTGGACCTGGTATTCCTGGTAAACCTTCTCTTCCCGGTTGTCCAGGGGCGCCAGGTGGTCCCGGAGGTCCATTTAATCCTGGTAATCCTCTATCACCCTTTGGTCCAGGATAGCCTGGTATACCGTCATTTCCTTTCGGGCCAGGAAGGCCATCCATTCCCGGTGGTCCTGGCAATCCGGGTAACCCTGGATCTCCTTTAGGTCCTGGTAAACCAGGAGGGCCGTCATTACCCGGTGGTCCTCGAGCTCCTGGTATACCTGGCAACCCAGGATCACCTAACGAACCAAATTATTTAAGTCAAATGTTTGGTCTTTAGTAATTTTTGGGTAAACTTATACCCTTATCTCCTGGTATTCCTGGGAAACCATCATTTCCGGGTCGTCCTGGTAAACCGTCGTTTCCTTTTTCTCCAAAGCCTGGCAATCCTTGGAGACCCGGAGGTCCTGGTAGACCAGCATCACCTGGTAGTAATAGAAACGTTTCAGTTTGATTTTATTATTATTATTATTATTATTATTATTATTATTATTTTTTTTTTTTTTTTTTCTTAAAAGGTGGGTCATTCCACGTTATTTCATTTGATTATCATGTTCCACTGATTTTAATGTAATTTATTATTTAAAAACGTGAAACGCCAGAATTTCGAATTTCAGTTGGCTCATTTTTGTACCGCTTTAGAAAATACTAGATAATTAGCAATATATTCTACGAAATATGGTAAAATTTGGTTGTTTTCTCTTTTGATGGCTCGGCGTGCCATGTATTTAAATACAAGTTTGTCACATCACTATGTAGGGCGGATTCAAAGCTTTCAGATGAGGTAATAAAAGTTTAGAGTATTTTAATTCTTAGTATATAAAACGGGAAACTTAAGTTTTTATAGTTTTGCACATAAAATAATGCTGAATTAACATAGTGATATAGGAACCTTTCGTATGGACCTTGGGAGATGCAGCTATTTATATTTGGTCAGGCGAAATGCCCGTGATCCCATTTTTAAAAATGAAACAGTGTAATATCTTTGTCCCCAAATATGGTTTATACCAAGGTCATGAAAATTTTGACACATTTCTATTTTAAAAATTTCTACCTTCATCAAAATCGTGAGGATGAAAGTATCCTATATCACCATGTTAATTCACTCTATTAAAATATTAAAATCCGTTGACTATGATTGCATCATTGACTGAAATGACGTGGAATAACCTATATTTTTTCCCCATGTTATTCCGAACAATACCTCTTAGTCCTGGGAGTCCATCCAGTCCCGGTGTTCCGGGTAAACCATCCAAGCCTCTGTCTCCCTTCACTCCTGGGAAGCCAGGCATTCCATCGTTTCCTGGTTCACCCGGTGCTCCAGTAATACCAGGCGGTCCGGGATAACCGATATCACCCTTAGCTCCTCGTTCACCCGGAAGCCCATTTTGACCGGGGAATCCGGGTTCTCCTTTAAGTCCTTTGGTCCCGTCGAATCCTTGAGGTCCTGGTGGACCAGTTATGCCTCGATCTCCTTTGACGCCAGGGAAGCCTGGAGATCCGGGGAAACCAGCTTCGCCTTTAGCTCCAGGGAAACCTGGTGCCCCAGATAATCCTGGTTCGCCTTTAACGCCAGGGAATCCGTCTTTTCCTTTAGCTCCCGGAATACCCGGTGCTCCTGGTATTCCCTATTAAAAACGAACTGAAGTTCATTAATCTTTCATAATATTTTAAACACCAAACGAATAATGCTACAAATGTTTAACCTACTCTGTCTCCTTTTTGTCCTGGGAATCCTGGTAGACCCGAATTTCCCTTTTCGCCTCTGAGACCAGGTGAACCTGGTATTCCTTCGCGACCATTATCTCCCCGCTCGCCTCTCAAACCCGGTTGCCCTACTCCTGGTAGACCGGCATCTCCCTTCATTCCAGGGAATCCGTCAAAGCCTAAAATCAAAAATTCAATCTTTAATTCGCCACTCTGTTGACAAGGAAGTAAAGTATTAGTTATTACCTTTTGGGCCTGGTGGTCCTGGAGGTCCCCTTAAGCCGGGGAAACCTGATTCTCCTTTAGCACCCTTTTCAGCCGCTTGACCCGGATCTCCCTTGGCTCCGGGGAAACCTGGCAGACCATCGCTTCCTTTGGGACCAGGACCACCCCTCGGTCCTTCTAGTCCTGGTAGCCCGTCGAATCCCCTCTCGCCTTTAAGTCCTGGTAGACCCGGTGGACCGTCCAATCCGGGATTTCCAGCAACTCCAGGGAAACCAGGAGCGCCTCGTTCGCCACGCTCTCCTATATATGTATTTCTTAAGCTTAGAGGGCTACTTGTTTTAAAATTTAATTGCAAAAAATTCTTAGGCACACACCCTTTTCTCCGGGCCTGCCCTCTAGTCCGTCTAAACCTGGTGGTCCTGGTCTTCCAGGGACACCGTCAAATCCAGGTGTTCCTGGAAGGCCTGGTAAACCTCTGTCGCCTTTAGTGCCGGTTAAACCTGGTAACCCAGGTAGTCCAGGTTCTCCCTTGAATCCAGTAGCGCCTATAAAAAAAGTTAAATGTTTTTAGACATTATCTTTAACATTATTAAAGTCATCAATGTTAACATATAAAAGTTTATTAGCGATCACCTACCATTTTAAACCATCTAGAGCCAGCGTGAAATTTATATAGCGCAGTTATGTATTTTAGTTTTAAGGCTTTAATCTTATTTTTAGTATACCTGGTAAACCATCTCGTCCTGGTGGTCCTGGTGGGCCTCTCGGCCCCGGAATTGCTATCGGTATTTCACCCTTGTCTCCTTTTGGACCGTTGTAACCTGGTTGTCCTGGTAAACCTCTATCTCCTTTCATGCCCGGGAAGCCAGCTGGTCCAGGGTCACCCTTAGCGCCTGGATAGCCGGGTGGACCTGGATCTCCTTTAATTCCAGGTAGACCTGGTACACCGGATGGTCCTGGTTCGCCGATTCCTGGAAGTCCTTGTTCTCCTTTATCTCCTATTTAAATATTCCGGTTGATGGTTAGCTAATTCCCATAGTTCTACTGAATGTTATTTAAATGGATCGAATTTGACCTCTAAATCCTGGTACACCTGGCGAACCAGGCTCTCCAGGTATTCCTGATTCTCCTGGAAAACCTAATGGTCCAACGTCTCCCTTATCGCCTCTTGGTCCGGGTAGCCCTACAGAAATTTTAAAGCTTTTAACCACTGATAATTATATGTTATTACTTTACGAACCTCTTGGTCCTGGTGGTCCTGGAACGCCATTTTCTCCCGGTTCTCCTTTAGCTCCTGGTATTCCATCATAGCCTGGTCTTCCAGGAGCTCCTGGTAATCCAGATAATCCGTCATAGCCCGGAGGTCCTGGGGGCCCTGGTGGACCAGGTGGTCCAGGGAAAGTGATGTTTCCGGGCGGTACTTGCCCAGGAGGTCCTTTGAATCCTTTATCTCCTTTAAATCCTGGTAAACCTGGTCTGCCTGGCTCTCCTTTAGGTCCTGGATATCCGGGTCTGCCTATTCCTGGATCTCCTTTAGGACCGACTGGCCCAGCTGGTCCAACTGGGCCTGGTCTTCCTGCACTACCCGGGAATCCTCTATCTCCCTATAGTAGTTTAAAATGAGGTTATGCATATGGGTCTTGTAGTGAAAATACTTACAATATCTCCTTTAGGCCCTTGAGCTCCTATGGGTCCTGGTGGTCCTGGTAAGCCAGGCGCACCATCGTATCCTGGTTGTCCTGGTTTACCTGGTAAACCAGCGTCCCCCTTTGGTCCCGGGGCTCCGACTACTACGTCTGGAGTAATTCTAGCCGGTTCTCCTTTGTCTCCTCTTGGTCCATCTCTACCCGGTATACCAGATAGACCCTGGGAAATAATTGTTCTTTGTAGTTTTATGGTCGTTTGCTAAAATAATAAATTTATTACTTCAGCTCCTGGGGGTCCGGGTATTCCCGGTAGACCATCATCGCCTCTTTCTCCGGGTGTGCCAGGAAAACCGCTATCACCTTTTGGCCCTTGAAAACCCGGTAATCCGTCTAAACCGCGATCTCCCTTTTCTCCTTTAGTTCCTGGTAAACAAGTACTGCAACTGCCTCCCGAGTCACCTAAGTTACAGATTCCCCAGTTGCAGTGTTAGCCGTCATATTTAAATATTAAACACATTATCTGAATTATATATATATATATATATATATATATATATATTGGACATTACCTTTGGGGCCTCTAGGTCCTGGATATCCTGGTTTTCCCGGTAAGCCATCAAAACCTTTGTCCCCTTTCTCACCGGCTCTTCCAGGCATACCAGGTATACCTTCTAGCGAATCACCAGGTGTACCTCTTTCACCTCTTGGGCCTCTTTCTCCCTTATCTCCGTTGAAACCGTTAAGTCCAGGTCGTCCGTCCATTCCTTTGGGTCCCTGTATCGAGGCTCCTGGAATTCCTCTTGGTCCAGGTTCACCCTTGGCTCCCGGCGGACCTGTCAGACCCGATTCTCCAGGCAATCCTGGTAGACCAGATAAGCCTTCGTCTCCCTTATCTCCTTTTAATCCTGGTGGGCCTTCCCGACCGGGTGGACCTTGAATTCCAGGACCTCCTTGCGGTCCAGGAGGTCCTCGAGGTCCTTGATCGCCTTTTTCTCCATCAGCACCCGCGTAACCGGGTAAACCTGGTGATCCTTGGGGTCCGATTGGTCCAGGTGGACCAGCTCTCCCTTCAGATCCCTGAAGAAAAATGTTTTAAGTTAAAGAAACCTAATCTTTTCTGTGTTATAAGATATATATTTTACTCCAGGCGGTCCAGGAGGACCCGTGAACCCTCTTGGGCCATTTGGTCCTGGTATTCCTGGTTCTCCTTTAGGTCCAGTTCTTCCATCTAATCCAGCCAAACCGTCTTCACCCTGATCTCCTTTAAAACCAGGAGCTCCGGGTGGTCCGGGATAACCATCTTTACCCTATTTAGATAGTTCGTAAATTGGGGAAAACAACGGTCGAATTTTGTGTCACATACCCTCGGTCCGGGGTTTCCCGGTAATCCTTTTTCGCCTTTCATTCCCAAGTCACCGGGTAAGCCCTTTTGTAAGAGTTAAAACATGAGCCCTTTAAAGTCGTATATTAAGATTATTTGCCTACTTACCACTTGACCTGGTCTGCCATCAAATCCACGATCACCTCTTTCCCCACTATCACCCTAAATTAATTGTTGGTTAGTGTCCCATGAAACTCTTATCCATAGTTTATTGAAAATTTTTGCCTAAACCTTTTCTCCTTGAGGTCCTGCGGGTCCTGGCACATAAATGACAGTAGTTTCTCCTTTTTGAAGCAGAGCACCATTGCACGGTCCTGGGGGACCAGCTGGTCCTGGATAACCCTTTTCACCCTGAAGTACAAATTTAGATATAACGTACGTGTAAATTTAAGTTTAATGTATTTTAAACGTACCGGTTCTCCTTGAGGACCTTCGATACCAACACCCATATTGCCCTTAGGTCCCGGATATCCTCTTTCTCCTTTTGGTCCCTGTTGCATAAGATTAATTTAGTTGTAAACGAAATTAATATAGTTGGAAACTTGAAAACTTACTGGGGGCCCTCTTGGTCCTTCTTCACCCCTTTGTCCGGGTCGACCATCTACTCCCGGAGAGCCCTAAGAAACTGTTGTTAGTTACTGATTACTAACTCTTTAGTTATCAAGTACTTACCGGTAAACCTGATATGCCATCTCGTCCGTGTTCGCCCTATGATTTAAGTGAATATATGTTAATTTATACTTGGCTTTCAAAATGATTACCCTTTATCTTAATTTATTACCTTTTGACCCTTCATTCCTGGTGGTCCAATAGCCGGTTCCCCCTTCTCTCCTTTAAGTCCAGCATTGCCTGGATAACCAGCGGCACCAGGATCTCCCGGAGCGCCGGGAAGTCCGGGTAAACCCTAGAAACGTTGATTAACCCCACGTGCGTGTTTAACCATTTAATTTAACTAATCTTACGTCGGTTCCATTGCATCCGTCAAGTCCAGGTATTCCTCTTGGTCCGTTAGATCCTGGTAGACCCTAGGACAAGTAAATTTATTTCAATTATGATGATACTTATTTAAAGGTTGTATTAGAACTTACTGGAATTCCATTGATGCCTGGGAATCCTGGCATTCCCATCTTTCCACGATCTCCTTTCAAACCTCTCGGTCCAAACGGTCCTGGCTCACCTTTATTTCCTTTTTCTCCAGATAAACCTTCGGGTCCTGGGAAACCCCTAAGGCCCTGCTCACCTTGGGGTCCCATTACGCCGGGAGGTCCCTAAAAATTCAATTTGTTATTATAATCGATGCTGTTTTAAGTTTTTAAAGATTTAATTGCCCAGATACTAACTCTACTGCCTTTTTCACCTATACATTTACATCCATTTTCCGAACATCCTGCGCAAACAACCGGGCTTCCGTATTCTCCAGGGTAACCGGTGCGGTTGGTGGGTCTTCTATTATCGTACCGTGGGTCTCTAGGGTCGATTCGTGGATCTCTAGAATCGTACCGGGGATCTCTTGGGTCGTAACGTGGATCTCTTGGGTTGTTCCTTGGGTCTCTAGGGTCGTTCCTTGGGTCTCTAGGGTCGTTCCTTGGGTCTCTAGGGTCGTACCTAGAGTCCCTTGTTTCGTTTCTACGGTCGTAACTTGTTACGTATCTTGGGTCGGTCCTAGAGTCTCGTCCGTAAGTGCCACGGTCCGAGGTGTCAGAACCACTAGAAAACTGTTCCCTAGAACGGTCCGCGAGGTCAGGAACCCTTGTATCTCCTCTAGAAAACTGTTCCCCAGATTCTCTGCCTTGATTAAAATCGTCGGAATTCTATAAAGATACAAATGAAAACCAAATTGTTCATGTTTCAATTTAGTTGAATTTTGCCCTAAATATTTTGTTTGAAACACACGTTGTTTATTTTCCGTATAGTTTGAGCGCGTATATTTCATAATCCACAAATTATTCTGTGGTGCCCGATTGTTAGCTCACTTGAATTGAAGTTACGTGGTGTATTTTAATATAATTTAGATATTCATTACCAATTTAACAACTCGTACTGGTCACTTGAATTAAACGAAAAGCTTGATTCTTGGCCAAAAAATCTTGATTGAAATCTGGATCGCTAGTTTTAACCTTAGTAGTATGGGCGCTTTCATATACTTCTCCTTTAAGTTCGTTATTTAATCCTGGTAATTAGTATTGACAAGGTTAAATAGTGCTATGATAGTTCGTCTCTGATGCATAGTTTTTAATTAACCCTAATTAAGATATTTATAAATAACGAATTGTTTCTTTGTTTCAGATTATTTACTTTTAAAAGACTGTATTATCTGTACCCGGTAATTGGAATTGCGAGTTTGTCTCGTCGAAAGAACTAATTAGCGACGAGTTAAGGATTACGTCTCAAAGAAAAAAAAAATTAACATTTGGATCGACCACCCAAATTGGATTATAGGGTGAGTGCTCATTAATGTCTATATAATTCTGGCTTTTTTGAAAGCAAATTTTGAGGTTACTGACCTCTTCATTGAAAGATAAGTTATATCAAAACATCGGCAAATATTTAATATGGCCTACATGTATTTAAATTTAAACAGGGGCGTGATAAATTGCTAAATTTAACATCATAAGCTCTTGTAATAATTAATACGAAACATTTTAAAGTATAAATTAATTTTTATAGTGTAAATTACAACTTCATACCCCCGAGGAGATGTGAGAGGTATTGGAAAGTTATAAAAATGTTTCAAGCTAAGACAGTCCCGTAACTAATTTGCAAGAATGATGATTATATAGTTTTATTTTCCCTTTTCGCGACGCCGACCACTCTTATCTCTATATGTGTAGATATTATTTCGCCGAATAATCATTTCGTATATAATTTGACTCCCAAGGTCTGGTCGGGCCCATAGTCTGGTAAATTAGTAATATTACGAGAATATAAAACATTAACAACACCCACTGAATTACAAATTAGACTAACAGCGTATAATTAAATTTAATTTATACCAACAACTTTTGCGAGAGACTTTTAAAATGTAAAAATTTGATACGGTAATTAATTTGACTTTGAAAATTTTTTTTTATGTGGGATTGAGGGATATCGGTTCAGCTGTACATTTTGTAGAAAAATATTCGTAAATTTGTCAGATAAGTGGTTTGGGGATACTAGACTGCAATAAGATATTTTAGATGTATGGAGTAATACATTTTAAATAAGTGGCTGAGTTAGCATTTCTACTTTACTATTTTGAAAGGTTAAAGTGAAGCTGTCACTGATTTTTCATGAGCTCCAAGTTGAATTGTTTCTTTGAAAGATCATTAAGAAACAGATTATCATCTTCGAATTTTTTAAACCGAAAATTCTCCGCAATAGAATGTCATCAATATGATCGCTTAGCTATTACAGAGCATTATACAGTTCGCGCAGTCTTTTTCGTATAAGTACTTGTATCCAAAAGTTCTACCTTTCGTATTAAAATTATAGTTAATTACCTTACAGAAATAAACTACGTTAGATAACGGAAAAAACATATTTAGTTTTGGTATTTTAAGTTTTTAAAAGCATAAAAAATCTAAAAATATAATCTACATTGATTCGAAAATGAAAATGGTGACAGCCTCACTTTATCTCCTCTTTAGGTTTTTATTTATTACTCATTGTCCGTAAATATATTTAGTTAATGGTACACCATTAGGACTTTAGTTTAACTCACAAACCAACTTCCAGGGGCTACGGCCATTGGGGTACAAATATAATGATGAATTCTCACAGATGGCGCGCCTGCGCCTCACTCTATCTCTATTCTATGATCGTTCAGAATCGATTTAGACTGAATTTAATGTTTTGCTATGGTAGATTCAATTTTAAATTCGACTTAATCGCGAGTTCTACAAAAATACTATTTGAATATTATCCCAACACACTGCTGCCTTTATCGGGGTGAAACTAAAAAGGTTCTTGAACGCTCAATTTGCTGTCTTTTCATTCCCTAATGAGTCAGCTCAGCGCGTGTCTTAGTATCCCGCCTTCTTACACCTCAACCAAACACCATGCATTTTAAAAGATGTTGATCTTGAGCTTCTTTGGGCAATAAGACACCCCCTAATAACGAAAAAAAAAAATCATTGCCATGGTTTTCGACTTTTTTCTCACATATTCAGCTAAATCGTGTATATAAATTCTCCCGTGCGTGTAAAAGAAATTCTTAATGTTTTTTTTTTCTTGGCCGACATGCCAAAAACCTTTTTTTTTTTTTTTTTTTTTTTTTTTTTTTTTTTTTTAAGATGAGTGCCTCAGCTATTTCTGACAAATAGACTGCTTGGGATTTAAAATCTCAAAACACACGTGTTTGAAATAGAATACGAGTTTCTTAGAAGTATTTTATATTAAATTTATTTACCATGGTAACTTAAATATTTAAACAATTTTGGTAATGAGAATGATACTGGTTTAAACCTGAAATCATTTTGGGAATCTTATTGAGTACACCCAATTAACACGTGAAGACAAAAATTTTTTAGGTTTAAATCATGGTCATGGAGTATCAGTCTCATTATTAAAATTAAATATTTTTTTAGATCAGCTCCTCCTGTCCTCAGGCGACGGAGGAGCTGATCAAAGTTGGTCATGATATTACACACAAAAAGCGTTCGTATTCTTTAATTTTAAACTCCGCTAAGCCTTTTCATCTTGCTAATGAGAGTTTTATCATTTAAGGGAAAATTTAAATATAGTTTTTGAATTACTTAAAACGATAATGAATAACTTGATTTTCCTGTCCACCTTCTGATTAATATCTGTTTCAATAATTTGACGTGAAAATTTTGGATATTGTAGGTTGTAATTCTTTTACAATTAAGTGGGAAATTTTTTTATAAACCGTGTAGGTATTATGTAGTTAATATTTTGAAGGTTATCCTAACATTGTTACTTCCCACAAGTTTCCGGTAAATGCATCGTTAAAAGATATTGAAATTACTACGTTAAAACCAGTTTTTGTATGATAATTCATACACCTTCTAAGATTACACAAAAATAGTGCCATTATCGAGTACTATATGAATGAAATATATACTTGCAAAGTGCTTGGAATTTAGTATGAAACTTTCCAGGTTAAAATTTAAAGATATCTTAGTAATATATTTATAGAAATATGTTAATTATTAATTTTAAAGCCTTAATTATACTGCTAAAATAAATAATTAAGCTTAAGGATGAGCTAATGAGTATTTTTAGGGTGTGAACCTTTTTAATTGATAGCAATTTTAGGGGAATTTGAAGGTCAAAGACATTTTAAAAATGTTTTTCAACGAAAGTAAAACGAAAAGGTGACGTTTTGTTGAACAATTTAGTTATAAGATTAAGTCGTTCCTATCGAGTTTGGAATATAATTAACATTTTCATTCCCTCTAAAATGTAATCTCGTGTATAAATCACTTTCAAATAGAAAAGTATCTCGATAGAGTAAAAACAAAACGGCTTGAGGTGATAAACCCACTCTTTCACTGATTAAATGATTAATAGATATCCTTCCATAAAATTATTTCAAAGAGATGCTGTCACAATATTTTTGATGACATAGAAAGTTTCAAATGAAAGGTATAACTTTCTGGGTTAAGTACTTTTACGAAAAAGACCGCGGGAAATCAACCACGTGGCAGAATTAACTATAGGCTCTATAATAGCCAGTATAAGATCATAGTGATGACGTAGAATATTTTTCGAGTGTTTATTTGAAAAGGTTTCGAAAATACGATAATATGTTTTAATTATTTTCAAGAACGCATTCAAGTTTGAGAATAATTAAGTTTAAGTCCCTGTTATACTATCCTCGCTTACATAATATTTTTAAGGTCAATTAAAAAGTTAATCTTAATGTGTAAATTTAGCAAATATTATTATATTTTTAAACCTTTTATACGAAGTTGAAGCTGTTTCATACACAATTTACTCTCATATGAAAGAGAATAGGTTATTCCAAGTCTTCTTCAACACTTTATTAAGGTTTTGTTTCTGCTCCTACGTGCTAGTATTGACACCCACACTCGCAGACACAGACATATTAAGAAAAGGTATCAGCTAAAGTCTTGAAATAGTTTAAAAAACGTATTACGAAGCGACGTAAATTGTCTATTAACATTATTTTTGAGGACATCAGGTGGTATTCTGTCACATCCCGGGCTGCCGTAGGCGTAGGCTTGTCGAATTTCTTATATTCTTCCAACAAAAAATCAAAAAAATCCGCCCACGTTTCGCTTTACATATCCTGTATTCTCAAACACGAACTCTCTCCACTCTCCTTTGCATTTTAAGGTCATATATTATGTCATCCCTTCTTTCCTAGCAGTAAAATTGTTCCTCGTGATCATTCTTACCTAGAGATAGGGTTCTTTATAACTATTTCAATGGATTCCAGTAAAGTTGATACGGTAAATAACTCTAGACCCAAAACTTTATGCAAAGTAGAGATGATATGACGTAATGTTATCTAATTAACGGAAACCCTTTTCGTATATTCCTATATATATATATATATGTATATATGTATATATGTATATATGTATATATGTATATATGTATATATGTATAT
>OY987225.1:24765769-25002269 GCA_963920705.1 Odiellus spinosus
GAAATAGCACCAAAAAAACTCCTATTTATCGCAGCTCTATAGATCCGTTTCAATCTCAAAATTAACCGCGTACAAAGTTACGACTAACGACTATAATTTAAAGGAAAAAGACAAACTTACAAAGAAAAAAATATTTGTATGTTAAAAACGTAGCTTTATCTCGGTACATGTTTTTCCTGATTACTTATAGTTTAATTAGGCCAAGTCCAACAGTTAAGTTTCAAATGCGTATACAGTAATTGTTTTTCCAACTTTTTTGAACCATAGCCACTTTAAGGGCGTTATTTTCCTTTAAATTAGTAACCTAAACCACCATACTTCTCTTCTAAATAATGGTAGAAACTAAGGCGGATTGTGTAAAAAGTGTGAGGGAAAAATTCTAATTCCGCTATTTAATGTAAACAATTTAAGTGTATTAATTAATTAATTCAATTAAGAATTTGAACATTATAAAATCTGTCAGTGCATTTTATTTTCTATATATATTGTACCATTTATTTTATTTTATTTCATGTATATTTGTCAAAATTTCTTTTCCAATTGTAACAATACCCGTTTTAAAACTCAAACTGCATTGTGTGTTTGGGGAAAATTCCTTTGTATATTGAAACAAATTTTCCCAAATCTTTTAAAAACATTATTTCGAAATATCGCACCTGCGAGAAAAACCCCTTCTGTAAGTTTAGGAAAATTGGCGGGAAACTCCAACCAATAAGAGTGCGCACGTTTTCAAACTTAGAAAAACCCAAGTGCAGAAACCCCGCCAATTCTCCGAGACCCAAGGAAGGGGTAAAAATAATATCCAAGCGAAAAATACTTCGCTTTCAACTTTAAGCAACAACAGATCAGCCCCAAAAGGGATCCGCCAAATGCGGACTTTAGAATTTAGAAGTTAAGAACTTTTTAACTTTTATAAATTTTAACTTTATTAAACCTTTATTATTAGTGTAAATTAAACTTGTTAAACCTTAAACTAAAGTTTTATTTATTTAACTAACAAACAGTCGCGTTAGCTAAACCCGTATAATTGCCAATAGTGTTTCAGTCCGCTATTGGTGAATTAAGCTCTCCCTAACTAATTAGCTAAGAACCACGAATTCAAATCTTAGAATTAAATGAACCTCTTCGGAAAACTTAACTGAGGAGGTTTACCATTTTCTTCATGGCGCCGAATCCCGGGAATTTATTGGCTAACGCAATAAAACGACCATTATAAAGCATCTTAATGGATCCAACCGCTAAAGTACCAGCATCTGGAACAACAGGAGCTTCGGCCAACACCTCAACATCGGGAGCTGGAACCGGGGCCGTAACGATGAACGCAGCGCAAACCAGCGCGAAAAATGAGCTGAAACTTGCCAAAGGTATCAGAAAAAGCGCCAGAGCCGCCGCCATCAGGATTTCAAATAAAATCAAGGAGTATTTGAAGGATGTAAGTACCGACCTCGAAACCTACGAGGACGCCCTAGTCCTGCTTCTAGAAAAGGAGGAGGATTTAATCCGAATCGACGCAAAAGTAGAGGCGTTGATTGAAGATGACGCCGAAATGGAGATGGAAACGGACGCCGCCATTCTCTGCCGAGAAGCTTTATCGGTAATAAAGGCAAAAATTCAAAGAATCATCAAAAAGGCCCAAGCAAGCGCCGCAATTACAACAGGACCTCCGTCGAGTCACTCTGGATCAACGACGACTTCAGGAGGAATTTCTCTTTCGATCATCACGCCGCAGCCACTTCTTCCACCCAACGTTGGAGCGAACGCCGCAGTAACTCCGGTCAACCCATCGAACGCCGTAGGATCGCCAGTCAACACATCGAACGCAGTAGCATCGCCGGTCAACCTTTCGAACGCCGTAGCATCGCCGGTCAACTCTTCAAATGCGTTAACGGTTAACCCATCGGTCGTCGTACCGCCGGTTAATTCGTTAAACCCATCGCCTGCTTCGGTTAGCACAGAAAACAATCGACCAAAAGTGAAACTTCCACAACTGACGATCACCACGTTTTCGGGAGACTACTCCAAATGGAACAGTTTTTGGAATCGTTTCCAAGCTGCTGTGGACTCAAACGCTCAACTATCGAAGGTAGAGAAATTTATATATTTAAATTCTTATTTGTCGGGTGAGGCTCTTAAAGCCATTGATGGTTTTATTGAAACGACAGAGTCGTATGATTTAGCGGTAGAATTGTTGAAAAAGAGATTTGAGAGAAATGATATCGCGGTACATGGTCATATGAATAAGCTTTTAGACATACAGCCGGTCAGGGATTCTAATAACATTAAGGCCCTTAGAAAATTGCTAGACACTTGCGAGGTTAGCTTAAGGAGTCTAAAGGCCCTAGGGGTAAATACTGCGGAAAAAGCTTCTTTCCTATGCCCCGCCCTTCTTCGTTGCTTGCCAAATGAAATTAGGACAGAGTTCTGCGTTAAGAAAAAGCCCCAAACTAATGGGACTGAATGGGACGCGGACGAGTTAATTGGCTTCATAAGAGATCAGGTTGAAAGTCGAGAAATGTCAGATTTGCTTAGCGCAACGCCAGGAAAAATAGAAAGCGCGGGAAAGGTAGAAAATTACCAAGATAGATCAAAATTTAGATTTAAACACACGCCTTCCGCGTCTGCTCTATCAATGGGGGTGCAGCAAAAGTCAAAAGACACTAGTTATTGCATATTTTGCAAAAATAATAGCCATAAATCGATTAATTGCCCTAATCATACCTTAGAACAAAAAACGGCAGAAATTAAGGGTAGCGGTAGATGTTTTGTTTGTCTGAGATTAGGCCATGACGCGAAACATTGCGTATCAAAGTATAGAACTTGCAAAACATGCCAAAAAAGGCACAATTACGTCTTGTGCGAAGAGAACCCAGCGCATATGAAACAAAGGGATAGTGTAAGGGTCACTGAATCATCAGTAACATTGGCTGCAGCGCCAATTATAGCGAAAAAGGATGAGCAAATCTTGCTTCAAACCGCTCTAGTTCAAATTAAAGATCCTTATAATAATAGAAATAAGTGTTTAGTCAGAACTCTTTTAGATAATGGTAGCCAAATTAGCTTCATTAAGGAAAAAATAGCAAATCAGTTAAATTTACCCAAAGTAGGGGTATCAGAATTGGACGTCTTCCCTTTTTTACAAGAAATAGCTTCCGAGCGCAAGGCTGACGTAGTAAGGGTTACGCTGGAAAATCGAAATGATCCACGAAACAATATTGAAATATTTGCAGTTGTACTCCCTTTCCTATGTCACGTCTTTACGGAGATGAATGGGTTAGAATTAGAAAACATAGTCAAAGCCAAGGGTTATGAAGTAGCAGACGACGTGAAAGAGTCTTATCAGCGTGGGTCAGAAATAGAAGTATTGCTAGGAGGAGATTATTATTGGCTAGCAGTCAGCGGAAAAATAGAGAGAATGGGACCCAGATTAGTAACCTTAGAAACTAAGTTTGGTTGGTGTATTCAGGGCCCGGTCAAAAGGACCAAAAATTCATTGGGTGTTGGGACCAATCAGGTCTCAACCTTATTAATTCAGCTAGGCCAAAAGCGCGTAAATGATACGCTCAAAACCTTTTTCGATTTAGAGAGTATTGGTATTGATAATAGGGAAACATTAGAGTCTAATAAAAACGATAAGACATTAAATACGCTTTTTGAAGAAATTACTTTTGATAAAAACGAAGGACGCTATTGCGTCAAATTTCCTTGGCAAATTAGTAGAGAAGCCCTACCCGACAATTACAATGTCGCCTTTAAAAGAATGTCAGGTTTAGTAAAGAGGTTCGAGAAAGACCCTAATTATTACATAGAGTACAAAAAGGTTATCAATGAGTGGTTAAAAAATGGAATTATAAAGGAAGTCGAACTGCATTGCTTTTGCGATTCTAGCTTAAAAGCGTTTAGCGCTCTTGTATACGCCAGGTATCAAACAGAATCGGGAGAGACGGGTGTAGCTTTAGTTACAGCTAAAACAAGGGTTGCCCCACTTAAGGAATTAACCTTACCCAGGCTAGAGCTAACCGGATGTCTTCTAGGAGCTAGATTAACCAATCATATCAAAGAAATCTTTAGTGAAACTTTAAAAGACATTTATTTCTGGACAGACTCTATGATAGCTCTGGGCTGGGTAACTGGCGATACAAAAATCTGGCGACCTTACGTTTCAAATCGTATTACGGAAATTCAAAAGTTAACCCCGAAACAAAACTGGTTTCATTGCCCAGGTAGGGATAATCCGGCCGATTTGCCGACTAGGGGAATAACAGCTAGCAACTTAGCAAACAGCGAGCGATGGTGGGGAGGCCCCCAGTGGTTGGTGGAACCCAAAACTAGTTGGCCCAAGGCTGGTCAAGGGGAAAGCAATTACGAAACAGTAGAATGCGAAAGAAGAAAAATAGTTTTAGCTATTAGCGCAAGGCCAAATGTAGGCATACAAAATCTCATAGATTTATCAAAATATAGTTCCCTAAACAAGGTGTTACGTATTACGTCATATCTTTTGCGCGTAATGAACATTGCGAAAAAGTCGTCAAAAGTTACGGGTCCTATAAGCGCGCAAGAAATGAGCCAATCAGAACTATTATGGGTAAAATCAGTTCAAGCCCTAGAATTTCCTTCCGAAATAAGAGCTTTAAAAGGTGGAGAAAAAATAGAGGCATCTTCTAAAATAGCTACATTAAGGCCCATTTTGAATGAAGCGGGAATACTTTGCGTTGGCGGACGTCTACAAGAGTCCTCATTAACTTATGAAGAAAAACACCCCATGGTTTTAACCAAAAAACTAAATTTAACAAAACTCTTGATGAAACGAAGCCATACGCAATTATTCCACGCGGGAGTAAACGATACCCTTACACAGTTAAGAGAAAGATATTGGGTCCCTGCGGGAAGACAGGTAGCACGATCCGTCGTAAACGACTGCATCTTGTGTAGAAAATTAAAGGCGAAGCCAGGCAACATGCCTACTGCCCCCCTGCCCAAGGATAGGATTAATGAATCACCCCCCTTCTCGATAATAGGAATCGACTTTGCTGGACCCTTGATAACAAAAGTAAATAACCAAGATACAAAATCATACATTTGTCTAGTAACCTGCGCGGTTACTCGCGCAGTTCATCTAGAGATGGTACCGTCGCTAAGCACGGATGAATTTCTTATGGCTTTCAGGAGGGTTATAGCTAGAAGGGGGATTCCAAGTGTTGTATATACTGACAACGCTAAGACCTTTAAAAAGGCAAATTCTGATTTGAAGATCATTTGGCAAAACTTAAATTCCTCAAAATTGAAGGAGTTTTTCGGAACTCAAGGAATTTCATGGAAATTTATTATCGAAAGAGCGGCTTGGTATGGGGGAATGTGGGAACGACTTGTTAGGTCCGTTAAAGTCTCCCTTAAAAAGATTATTGGTCGCGCTTCTTTAACTTATACGGAGCTCGAAACAATTTTAAACGAAACGGAAGCCCTCATTAATTCTAGGCCTATTACGTTTAATTACAATGACATTAACGAACCTATACCCCTAACCCCGGCTGAATTTCTGATCGGACGCAGGCTTACTGCGCTACCCCCGATAAGTTTAAGAAATGAACATGTACCAAAATCTCGTCTCGAATTAACCAAACGCTTAAAATATCGCGAACATTTAATGGAAAAAATTTGGAAAAGGTGGCGTCATGAGTACATCATGGAATTAAGATCGGCCCACCATTCCAAAAACGCGAAAAACGAAAGTGATTTTAAAACCGGTGACGTAGTTATTATTTGCGAGGACAAACAACCACGACACATGTGGGCAATCGGACTCGTTACCGAAGTTATTCTCGGACGAGATAATAAAATTAGAGCGTGTGTCCTTAAGACCACAAACGGAAACCAAATAAGACGCGCAGCGCAACAATTGTGTAATCTTGAAATCGCGTAATTAACCCATGGGTAATATAAATATTACCGGTGGGGAGTGTAAAAAGTGTGAGGGAAAAATTCTAATTCCGCTATTTAATGTAAACAATTTAAGTGTATTAATTAATTAATTCAATTAAGAATTTGAACATTATAAAATCTGTCAGTGCATTTTATTTTCTATATATATTGTACCATTTATTTTATTTTATTTCATGTATATTTGTCAAAATTTCTTTTCCAATTGTAACAATACCCGTTTTAAAACTCAAACTGCATTGTGTGTTTGGGGAAAATTCCTTTGTATATTGAAACAAATTTTCCCAAATCTTTTAAAAACATTATTTCGAAATATCGCACCTGCGAGAAAAACCCCTTCTGTAAGTTTAGGAAAATTGGCGGGAAACTCCAACCAATAAGAGTGCGCACGTTTTCAAACTTAGAAAAACCCAAGTGCAGAAACCCCGCCAATTCTCCGAGACCCAAGGAAGGGGTAAAAATAATATCCAAGCGAAAAATACTTCGCTTTCAACTTTAAGCAACAACAGATCAGCCCCAAAAGGGATCCGCCAAATGCGGACTTTAGAATTTAGAAGTTAAGAACTTTTTAACTTTTATAAATTTTAACTTTATTAAACCTTTATTATTAGTGTAAATTAAACTTGTTAAACCTTAAACTAAAGTTTTATTTATTTAACTAACAAACAGTCGCGTTAGCTAAACCCGTATAATTGCCAATAGTGTTTCAGTCCGCTATTGGTGAATTAAGCTCTCCCTAACTAATTAGCTAAGAACCACGAATTCAAATCTTAGAATTAAATGAACCTCTTCGGAAAACTTAACTGAGGAGGTTTGCCATTTTCTTCAGATTGATATCCAACGTTTAACCTCGATAATAAAAAAAGTTCTCGTTACCAACTCCCCTAGAACTCGAGTAAAGGGCCTTTCACACGAGACAATTTTTTCCCCCACTAAAAATGGTTCAAGTTGGAAATAATTTGAAGGCAATTTAAATAATTTGACCAATTAGAGACGACTTATGACGTATAATCTACGCAATATTGATTATTTTCCATCGGTTCTGGTAACCGTTTTATTTCCAATTGAGGATCCAATCATTTGTGAAAATGAGTTTCTAATCTAAATTAAAGGTACGTTTGAAGAAACAAAAACGAAAGTGACGAATAACGTGACGTCAAGCAAAATGATTAATTGGATGTTCGTAAAAATTGGAAGATGTAGTTTAGATTTTTATATTAGGGCGAATAAACGGGCCAATTAATTGCACTAACAGTTGGAAGAAAAAATTTACTCGTGTGAAACAGTGAAAGCTAGGACTAAAAATCAATGGGCACCTATCTTAATAGTTGAAGATGAATAGTTAACAAAACATGGCGCTCATAAGCGTCCTCTAATGGCAAACAGTGGCAAAAGAAATTACGAACAAAACCTGGTCAGTGGCTGCTATGTATAAAGATATGCAGACGAAGACGTGACTTTGATTGTTCCTACTTTTTCCACTGTTAAGATAGCTATATCCATCGCTAATAGACTTAGGTGAAAGGCCCTTTGAAACTTAGCTTAAGGGAAAACAATTCGCCATATTACGCGTAACAGTAAAATCCAAATGGAACGAACCACGCTAGATAATGCGAACTATAGTGGAGTATCAGATCTTCTTTCGTCGTTTTCTTTGGTCTCTTTTATACCCTTTTTCACCCTCTCATAAAAGCTCATAGTTTTTCGGGGTCGCGTTATAAGGCCTTTTGGTGGACGCCACTCGAGCGTTGGCTACTTCCTTCCTTCGCCCGTTTCTAGCCGGGGCAAACCCGGGGCGAGTCGAGGGCAAAGGACGCGACGTTGGGGTCACCCTAGACTCGACACCCCGCTAACTTTTAAAGGATAAGCCTCGTTATTACTTCACGGTCTAATTGGTCCCTATTTTAAAACGCTGAAAACATTTTTATCGAAAAACCCCGATTTCTTAGGAGACTTGTCTTTGGAAAAGAGTCGCCCCAGCTCTCTCCGGCCGCCTGTCCCAGAGTTTCCGTTCCACCCTCTCCTAAGTCTTCTGAACCCGACAAACACAATAGAGGTTTATAAGTAATGCGTAAAAGTCCACAATGGAGGAAAAAATAACGGGGAAAGGGGGTATTATAAGGGTCGAAAAGATGGTTTTCCGCGCAAGTTTTGTTCGTATATATGCATTGACTTATGAACTTGGAAAATATTTACAAGAAAATTTTGGAAATTTAATAAGTTAATTATTACTCGATAAGTTTCGATAAAGAATGTAAAATTCACCGCTTAGTCCCTGGAAAAGATCAGTTAGTGTTTTATTGCCACTGATATATATATAGGGTATCGATATCACTTAGAAATATGTTATCGTGGGTAACGATCCTCTAGAAATTAATTATCGTGGGAGCAATCGTTTGTAAAAAATTTATCGTTGGTGTTGATCATTTCGAATTTTACTATAGTGGGTATCGATCATTTGTCAATTTTTTTATCGTAGGTATAGATCATTTGATGGAAAAAAAGGCAAAATAATTATAGATTTTCTAGCAAATCGAGGGAGGTATAGTGCGAACGCGGATCTGTCTCCTGGGATGGATTTTGGGAGTATGGTCTTTAAATGAAGTATTTTGGGAAGCGAGATACGGTGGGGTGGGGGTTATAGACTGAGAATATCAGTATTTATAGAGAATGAAGGACTTTATGGAATCGCATTATAAAAACAGATGATCCGCCACTTCTGAGACACCAAAACCTCTCTACGAGAAATACCACCTACTGACTTTTAGGATATTTGCTGTATTTGTATATATACGCAAGTTCTAGAATAAATTGACTGAATTGATGAGAATAAATATACGTTGTACAGCAAATTTCAAACTAAATCCCCATTCTCTAGATATTTGATCAGCGGATTCAACGATAATTTTCTACTTAAGGAGGTAAATATCTCCCTTTGTAGTCGGGGTTTAACAATTGGTTTCAGTTCATCTCTTAAGTTTAGGATCCGACACTCTTGAATTCGCTGTACACCTGAAGTTCAGCTTTGACAGTGCATTGTATTCGAACTCTTATGAACTCTGAGTTCTGCTTTGATAGTGCAAAGAGCTAAAAAAATTTCCACACCTGATTTCCCGAGTGTTTGCCCCTTCGATGAATCCAACAATTTACATCTATATTATCTTGGAGATAATCTAATTATGGTCTAAACCGATCGAAAGGCAGTCAAGATTATGACGTTGTAATTAAGATCAAGGTAAAGACCCGATATTCAAGGATATTCATCGAAAATTCTCTTTACAATTTATCCCAAGTTACTATTATATTTGACAATTATTATTATTATTACTATTATTATACGTCTGTTTATAAAAGCTTATTATTGGTATCATGCCTATTACCAGGGAACAGGCTCGGGTGTATAAAAAGCGATAGTGTCACCTGTTCCTTTGTCAAGATTAATGGATGGTATTTGAAAGGTGGGCTTAGCGCGTGACGCCCTCGAGAAACTAGTTCATTAATTAAACCAAAATAATAAAAAGACAAGCGGCAAACTGAACCCATAGCGCCTCTCTAAAAGGGAAAATGAAAAGGCTTATATTTGAAATCTCGATATCAAAGTGACTTGGCTTTAGAACTACGTATTTTCTTGATATTCAAGTATTTTGGTAAGTATAGTTTGTATAGAAGCATTTGTTAAAGTTAGGACAATCTTATCGTTGAGTCTGTAGCTGTACATAACCTTCATTAATTCATAATTAAGATTTTTAAAAAATATTGTCTCGCGAAGTGGAAGATTTTATTTTGAAATGAAGAATAATTATATATATACCAATCAAACGTTTTAAGATTTGTCTCGGATTAAAGGGATATTGAAAGCGAACAAGTGATTCTCAATCAATTCCTTATCGTTACAAGCCTATATAATTCCTTGGTAAAAAATAACAAAGAAACATTAACTTTTAAATCATTTTTTAACTTACTCTAAAATTAGGCTTAACACGGATCTTTAAGCCTAATTGGAAACGTTTTAAAGGGATACTAGACTACAAAAACAATTTAATTTTTCTCGATTTACTGTTAATACATGCCTAAAAACATTATTAAAACTAGCCAAAGTCTTCGTAGTAATTCGTGGTTAATTATTGAAGGTACGAAAACAGGCTCGAAGAAATTTTTATAAGAAATCAATTGCCGAGGTCAATGAGATTTCATCTTTGTCTAGTATCCCTGATTTCTAGATCTAAATATTTGTTTTGATATTTTACTATAGTGGATAAAGCCATATTTAAACGATAAGGAATCGATATGAAATTAAATGTTATTAGGTTTCAATCTCCCTTTAGAGGAAATAAAATAAAAGCAATTCCTTTTCATCCACCATTTAGAGGCGAGAATAAGAGAATTAAATCAGACAATGAATAGAAATAGACGCTATATTATTAGCCAAAGAGGAGAAGGTGCCGAGAACAGAGTACGGCCTAGACAATTGTCCCTTTTAGCTGCGGGTGCAGGCTTGGCAATAGCTAGCTATATAGGCGTTAGTAATTTATTGCGGTTTACAAAACACCTTTTGTACGTTGTCGAGCAATCGGAGAGCTATTTACCGGTTCTTTCTCTTCATACTTTTTTTTCTATTTCTCTTTTCTCTCACTCCGTTCGCTTGTCGTTTTTGATTCATCTTGATTGGCGTTAGCAGGTGGTTACAAATAGTATTTAGCAAACTCCAAAAGATTCAAACCTCTCGGTTTTGTCTTCGCAAAAACGGTTATTATACGTTACCGGGGTTTTTGAATTAGAGAACTTTGATTAATGGATTTGTATCTAAGCGCAACCTGACGCGGTTTTTACTAACGTGTGACGTCGGTTTTACTTTCAAATTCAGAGAACGCGATAGCGGTCTATGTTATGGTGCGATGATCAACTGTATAATACTACTTCAATTTCCTTAAAAAATGTTCAGTCATTATCCAATCAGATTGCTCCATTTTCTTATTGAAATAGCATTAAAATCGACTTTTTAGCGAACCAACATTGGCGCGAGATCAATTTGACAAGTCTGGTAGAGTGTCTCCTTTAACCGTTGATTAAAGCCGCGTTCATACTAGGCCTTGCAATCGATTTAAACTGTTTTAAAACGATTTGTTTTAGTTGCGTGTCTTTTATCAAATCGATTTGATTCGATTTCTCGAAACCAGTTTCATTCCGATTCGGTTTCAACAACCGATAGATGAAGCTACAATAAATCGATTTATAACGATAATGCGTGAACGCGTGACGCTTAAAACAATTCCTCGCGATTTGAATATCGGTTTGATTTTACCGTTTCAAACCGATTAAGAAATGTTAGTGAGACCGTAGCTAAAGTTAAGCCTAATTCGTAATCAAGAAAAAGAACAGAAATTTCAAAGTATCGAAGGCTCTTAAATATTCTGGGAAATACTACTTTTTTGCTCCAAATGATTAGAAGCTTTTTTTAAGAGTTAAAAAAGATATGATTAACGGTGAAACGGAAATCACAATGCATTTTTACTATAATTTTTCATTCCCCTTGCATAGAATAGTATAAGGGCTTCTTATACTAGACGCACTCGGAACTTCATTCATTTAGAAATCATATTTGGTCACCGCTCGCCTGCCGACGTGTTAAGAAAAGGCTATCAATTTTATTTTCATTGATATTGGTACCGTCTATATGTAAACTTCTTAAAGTTTCGTTAAAAAGCATTTTCAAATTTTTTGGATGATATAAAAGTATAAAAAAACTATCGTAAAGTACGTTATTTTGATAAATATTCAAAAATATTCGACTTTTAACGAGTGCGGGCTCTCTATAAACCCAAAGCAGCTTCAATTTTCATCACGTACTAAGTCGATACATCCTCTATGTATATAATAATAATGATTCATAAATATTAAAATCAAAGAGAATTAAACGGAGAATGCAACCTAACAAAAAGTGATTTTTTATCGATTCATTATTTTTTAAATAATCAATTTAAAATCTACCCGGAAAATAGGCTTAGCGGGATTCATGGAGATCCTGATTTCCTAGCGTATAAGGCCTAACGACCAATCGAATGCGATTGTAAGTCTCGTGGAGATCTCGAGTGAACGACAAGCCTTTGCTCATTGGTCGCTAGACCTTACACGGACGCAATTCAGGATTTCCATGAATCCCGCTAAGCCTATTTTCCGTGTAATATCATTTATTTCTAGTTTAATATTTGTTTTGTAAACTTTTTATTGGTGGATTAGGTTTATTTAAACGATAAGGAATAGATAAAAAATATTTTTTATTAAGTTGCATTCTCCCTTTAAAGAAGAATAGCTTAGAATTAATGCTGAAAATTCAATCTGATTTTGACTGCGTAGCGACGTTGAAGTGACTACTTTTTCTTTATGAGGCTTTAACATTGTATATCAATCCACCTTAGCTTTATCTCATTACTTCAACTCCCATAGAAATAAAAATAAGTATGTTTGAAATGTATTGAAGCTTTTCGATTGAAAAAGTAAGTATAAAAGTTAAAGAGAGATACAGCGGGACACCCCCTTAGCCAGAGCAGAAAAAAAACTGATTAATGATCATCAAAACTTCCTGTTCTTAAAAATCTTTTACAAGAAAATACCATAAAATTATATTCAGGATCTATCCCTTGTGCTTATATAATAATAATATTGTAGGCACGAAGAATGTTTCAAAATTTTGGGTTTAATATAAAAATATTTGAATAGTGACTATTGGGCCCAAGTTTTAAATGTGGTTTTATGGTGGTCCTAAATGATTGTCTGGTTAAAATTGGTCTAATTGCATAAAGTAACTCATTAAGGGAGAAAGATATTCTAAATCCATCCTTGCATACTTGATTTTGAATCATGTAAATTTCAAATCAAAATTAGTACAGAAAAATCCAATTAACTTTTTTTACCAAGTCAAGTTAATTATATTCAACGTTAATTTTAATTTTATTTGTTATACTTCAAATTATGTTTCAACAGGAAGAGTAAAAAGTCGCTTGATGACTTGACCCGACCGTAATAACAATGTAAAAATGACTTAAATATACAATAAACCTTGAAACTTTGAAATATACATTAAAACTATCACGCAAAAGTTTCAAAAATCCTTATTAAGTACACGAGGATGGGTCTACAAGGTTTATTCCCTTTTTTCCAATTGGTATTCCTCCCAAAACAAGTAGATAGATTTCACCCAATCCTTTGGTTAGGTTAGAACGAGAGGTCAGACACGATTGAATTCGCTGTACACTTGAGTTCAGCTTTGACAGTGCATTGAGTTCGAACTCTTATGAACTCTTGAGTTCAGCTTTGATAATGCAAAGAGTTCAATAATTTTGTACACCCGAGTTCGCGAGTGTCTGTCCCCTCGGGTTAGAATGGGAGAAATGGGAATTGGGAGAACATTTTGGGCGAAATGGGGGCAAACTGTTTATAATATTTTGATACTCCTGTTCTTAGGTATATAAATGAGTTCTTGGTCTAAGTTAATTTATTTCAGGGACTAAAAACAATAAAAAGGATAAGGGGGCACGGGACAAAATAAATTATTTATAATTTGGCCATGTAATTACATCATAATTTTAGGATAAAGAAACGAGTAAGAGCAAATCCGTTTTATCAAGTTATAAATAAAGTTAACGGAAAAAGAGGACCACCCTTGATGCGAACATTCCGAATGTATATAGATAGCTACGGACAAGGCGGAATAAAAATGAGAAGATTGACAAATGGGATCAAATCTTTCTGGAGCGTTCTCTTTCCCCATCCTTTAATAATTCGTTTCTAGAGATAGCGCCGCCATCTGTGCCAGCGCTAAACTAACCATCAATCAAAAAGAAAAGGAAAAGATTCGGCACGCGCAAGCCGCCGAACTGGATAAATGGGCGTTTATCCAGGGTACGTCATATACCCTTCTTGTTTTTGTTTACTCGAGGGAAGAAACGTTAGGAACAAAAATGGCGGGAATCCTCAAGCGCCCCAAGAAATATGCCTCTTTCCTTGAACGGCAAAATTCTGTAACTTCTATAAAAACGTTTCGCACCTTAAGCCCCGTTTTCCAAGAAAAGCGTACAACAAATCCATTTAGATATCCGCTTTACTGTCTGCGATTTTTAAATCCCCTTTAAAGTCGCCATCTTATCTATCTTAGCAGACGACGTTGACCATATCAAATCGTACAGTCAAAGCTAGGCTGTGCGCATAAGGGAAGAGCATTTTAAAGGGGCAAATTTCAGAGAAGATAGGGCCTTTAACGTGAATTAAACGATAAGCCGAGGGGGAAGTAACTCTCGAATTGTTGTACGTCTGAGTTTACGTGATTCAGCTTTGACTGTGCAAAGAGTTCGAACTCTTGTGAAGTCTGAGTCCAGCTTTGGTAGGGCTAAGAGTTCAAACATTTTGTACAAGTGTCTGACCCCTCGCGAAAAGCTTGACCACAAATAAAAAGAAACTTGATTTAAAATGAGCCTTCATATTTTTCTGACATCGAAAACGGTATAATGGGTTCTTTGGGAGATATATAAAATCGTAACACGTTTAATTATATATTAAGATGGTTTTTTACACTCGTGACGTCAGTATTACTTTCATTTCAATGTGCTCTCATAGAATAAAGAAAGAAATGTGGAAAAACAACCTAACTTGGTTCAAATTGGAAAATTCCTTCAGAACTCGAATAATGAATTCAACAAAGACACAAAGTGGACCAAAGAAATTTTAAATTTGTTCCACTTTTGTTGATTTGGCATATTTGGTCGAATTCTGATGGAATTTTCCCAATTTTGAACCATTTTTCACCAAATTAAATATTTTTTTCTTCATTAGGCAAGTCAATTTCTTTCTTTATGACTACTTTTAATCGAATACACTGATTTCAAAGGGTTTGGATTAAAAATACCTTTTCGGTTAGTGATAAAAAAGATAGCACGATGATCAAACATTAACTACTTAAAACGTTTTAACCCTGAAGGTAAGAAATTATATAAAAATACGAACGCCGGGTTGAAAAGAAAAAAAAAGTCCGATTTCACAGCTCAAAGACAACCAAGCATTAATTAAAATCTTTTGCCAAAAGAGCGTCCAAGCAAATGAATTTGAGCTAAGGATAAAGGCAGCCCTTTTGCTCGAACTATAAGGAGGAGTATGACACGGAATTAAGAACGAGGTTTGTCACGAGGGGGGAAAGAAAGCCTCGAAAAGATCATGGGGGTTTGGTAAAAACTTCGCGCTCAAACTGAAATGAAAGTCATTTGGGGAATACGTAACGAATCGTGGGCTAGAAGAAACAAAAACCTCTCTTTGTAGCTTTATATTTCAACCCCGAAAAGCGAAAGGAAGTGGGTCTTCTTTTTTATCTTTTTTTGTTCATCCTAACTAAAACTCAGCGCCTTGGAATTTCCGTCTCAGAGGATAGCGATACTGCTCATTTAAATACAACGAATACGGTGGAAACCTCAAAACAGATTTCTACCGACTTATTTTATGATATACCCTGTAATATCTGTTTATTCATTTACTCTCGTTGTAAGAAGCAAACACGCTATAGTTGGAAAATTAACTTTTTGAAGATTGCCGGGTTATGATTTTAGAAAGGGGTTCGAATTTAGACTCGAGAATAAAATATAAAAGATGGTTTTGTAGATTTTATCATAAGAAATCCAATAATATTAAAATAATTCGTAGCCTTATAACCAAAGCATTCCCCATATAAAAGCGCGGGAAAAAAGGTAGCCCTTTTCACCCTAAATAGTGGTATTTTACCCAACGGGGAATTATAAGAAAATTAAATTGGTCCTACCTTACGACGTTCTTGCACCAACGGTTGAACAGTATCCACAATTCAAATTATGGGTCCAAAAACATTCTGTTAAAGAAATAAAAAAAAAATTAATTTCATGAATATTTCATGAAATAAGCTTATGGGAATTTAAATAACGAAAAAAAAAAAAAATCCATTATTCACTTGGAGTACGAATTCTGTAAAAATATTTTGGAAACCACACTATCCTATACGAATATCTAAAATTATAACCTAAGCTTGGGTTTAATATGGCTCAAGCTTGCCATTCCATCTTGGTTCAATTAAATTAACACTCGTGTGCGGTTAATTTTCGTCGCTCGACCTACTACCTGTCCCGTTACCGGCTAGACGCCATTTTATCTAGGGCCTACATGCGCCCCACAAGACGAAACGCTAAGCCTAACGCTTGAAATATTATCTCATAAAATAAACTTACACTTAGGCTAGATTATACCTCGACACGATCGTTTTTCTTCGCTCCACAAACTTGGCTTTCGTTTAGTCACTTCTTTCGTTAATTTAAACCATTTTAGTACAAATTTGAATCGATATTAATTTTACCCGATAACAACGGAACCCGCCCCCGGGCCAGTGGCTAACGACAATATGAAGAGAAATGATCAACGAATAGAAGAGCGGGGTGAGGGGGAGAGAATGTCAACTTAGTAAGAACTTCTCCCTCCTTCCCTCCTTGGAAAAGGTAATTCTTAATAGTTTAGTCTCCTATAAAATTATGAATTATTATTTTAATCATTTATACACGTTTTTATGAGAGTGTTGAATATTCCCAGTGGAAAACAAGTAGTTGATCTTTACTGCTCTTATTCGCCCATTGGAAAGTAGCTCTCAAATTATATAATTTTAAGGCTTAAAATAGTTCGCCCCAATCAGCCCCCACCCCCTCAGTAATTTGAAAATCCTAGCGATTTTAAATGTAAACAAACTTGAACAATAAAACTAGCAATGAATAGGCTCCTAAAGATTATGAATATATTAATATATTTATAATTTGAGTCAAATATTTTGAAAATAAATTCGAAAACTGATCCATTTTCAGCTCGTAGAAAATATATTTCATATTATTTGTACAAAACTATATGGTAATCTTTTAAAACCTATGTTTTTTTTTTAAATCTTTAAAACTCACTAAAACCTAATTCATAATACTGAAACCCAATATATCCCGATGATAAAAAAAAATTCTAATTTCCCTCTAGTTCTTTCTTTGGCGATAACAAAAGCTCTACATTTAACAAAAATGACTTTAAAAGATTTTCTTTGTTATATTCTAAATGAAGAGTCCGATGGGGAGAAGCGAGGCAGAAAAGTCTTATCTTCTAATTCATTTTTTTCTTCTTCTTCTTCATCATTTTCTTCTTTTCATAATATAAAATGAAGAAGCTTAAAGTCACCCTTTCTTAAAGGGAGGGTAGAAACTAAATATAATTTTAACCAATTTACAAAAATTGAACTCGAGATTTATATCATGCTGAATTTAATATTTTGAAATTAACATTATAAATTTAAACAAAATCTCTTCGATTTAATTTCAATATATTATGATAAATGATTAGATATGCATTGATCATCCTTAAATAGAGGCTCGAAAGAAACTTTGACTTCATGTAACACCCCCATAGCCCCCCATATTTGCTACAGTTGTCTAATATTTTATCAAAATTAAATTGGCAAATTGGAACTATCGGCTAAATTAAATGATAATTTACTCATCTTAGAGCTCTAATCAACCACCCATCGCTATAAGCGTCTGTCGGGGCCAAATTTTAGAGGAAATAACGCAATCAATTCAATTAAATTTTCATTTTCATGATCCCTTTAAGATGTTATTCGAGTTTTTATACGAATTTTTTTTTTCTGAACAACTCTTATCTCTTTTGCTATATTGTTTATGTTGGGAGGTCCTTTTTATAATGAGAATCAAGAACAATAAAGTATTATAGCTAGAGCGTTTTTTAAGAATTTTGTCGTTGGGGGGGAGGAATTGTATCAAAAAATCATAATAGCTAAATCAGGTGTAAGCATTGCCCGCTTCATTATGCCCGAAACAACGAAAATTACGCTCTGTTCGCATCTAATTCAAAAATATTGGAAAATATATCAAATGTACCTCAATAAGATTTATCTAACAATTAAGTTGCGTTACGTTGACGTTTCAGTGACGCAATCTGTTGTGAACCACGTGCCCAATTAAAACTCTTACAGGATGAAATTAAATGATGAAAACTAATCTAAACAATAGTGTTTAGAAACTTATCCAAGAACTAATAACCTAGACCGAATTAAAAAAAAAAAGTTTAAAATATAAAACAAACTTAAAAAAGCAATTTCATAATTTTTTTAACACGAATCATAAGGGGCCACGATTAAAATTTTAATTTATATCAAACGTGGAAAAAATTACCCGAAATAATAGTTGCTGAGAAACATTTTCCCGCTATTTGAACAAAATGTTAAAAAAAAAAAGAGGAGGTTTAAATTTAACATAAGGAGAAGGAGAAAAAAATTGGTAGGGGAATGAGGGAAGCTTTCAATTACCATCACAACCTTTTTTCAATATAAAAAAATAGCAAGGTTTCCCATTTCCAAATTAATTCCAGCTGGGTGTGCGAAGAAAGAATGAAAGAAAAGAGAGGAGAAAAAGGGGGCCAAAAAAAAACTAAATCTTTTTTACGCTTCTCTTAAAAGAAGAAGAAAAGTGACGCTTTTCTACCCAATTACTCTGGGAGTCCTTTTTCTACATAAACGAATAAATGGAGAGAGAAAGGGACCTGGCTTCCCAGAGAAAAAACAACTTGACTTAAGAGAGATGAGAGAAGAGACTCAAAGAGAGAGTTGGGAAAAAAAAAATCCTAACAGTGAGAAGAGGAAGAAACAGAGAGATAACAAGAGCCAAAAGGGATTAGGTAGTGCTGGTACGTGTACAAAGAAATGGAAGGGTTAAGCGTGCCGCGTTTAGTTCAAAGGGGCCAAATAGAGTTCTGTAGGCTCTTAAAGGGCCTATCTGCAGTTTTTAAATCCCCTTTAAAGTCGCCTTCTTTTCTAGCTTAGCAGACAACGTTGACCATAACAAGTTGTACAATCAAAGCTAGGATTTGTCCGTAAGGAAGAGTATTTTAAAGGGGAAAAGTTCAGAGCAGATAGGGCCTTTAAGAGACTCCTACACAAACCACGACGCTTTCGACCCAAGTAAGAGTAGATACGAGTGTAAGGGTACCCTCAAAAAGCAATTGTAAAGGAGGTTATTTCAGCTCGACTAAATTCGAAAGAAGAGAAGGGGATTTCAAATTAATAATTTCACCCTAGCCTCTTTATCTCAGAAACACAAAAGACTTGTCTTTTTTTTTTTTTTTCTCTCACCCCTTTCTTGCAAAATACATTCTCTACTCCCAGAAAAAAAAACCCAAAGGGAAAAAGGGATATTTTTTGAACAGTCCATATGATAACAAATCCAGGTTTTATGCTCAACCAATTTGGACGATTAAAAAGATTCAACGTCTAAAGTTTCGAATAATTGACAAGGTGGTATAACGACTAAATGCTTCAACTCATTAATTATCTAATTCATGATTTGCCAAAACTTGGAACTTCGATGATTTGTGGACATTTCGCCAACGTTGCAGCTAGGTTCCAGGGGCTCTATTCTGTATCCACTCGAAACCTAGTTTTCGAGAAGGACTAAACCCCCAAATAGTGGGATGACAATAAGGAGATAGAAGGGTGAAATACCGAACCGCATTGAAGTTACTTCATTCTTTGTTAAGTTATGATTTTCAAACTAAGTCTGCCATCTAACAATATTTGAACGGTCAAATTGTAAAATAAAGATCCTATGTCGAACTATAAAATTCCTATTTTTAAAGGTTGTTTTGAAGATCCAAAACGTAGCTTCAATTTTTCACTACGAGAACCCAAAGATTAATTTACATTTCATGATTTTATTTACCAATGTATAACAAATATTCAAGGGGATGGGATCAATAATCAGGCATACATCTTCGATAATATAGAACTAAACATTGAATTATATTTATAAGCCAACTAAATTTTATTACGAACGTGTCGTAAAATCGCCCAATGAGGAGCACTTATTTCATGGCATAGTACTCCTCTAAATCTCGTTTGAGAGACTGGGGGATTTCCAATTCATTTATTTTATCAGGATTATCCAAAAGTTTCTTAAACACTTGGAAACAACGAGTCTTTAGAGGAAATACTGGAAGAGTTATTGTCACGCATCGCCTGACTGGAGTACGCGGTAGTCTCCTTGGAAGATACATAATTTTTCTCTGCACTACCATGTGGTCACCCGTTTCTGCGTCTTTAAATATCCACGGATGTCCCACGTAGGTGTTAACGTCCAGGAACTCATTAGGAGCCAACGTGTTGTAATAGTAAGGCGCCGCTTTGTAGTTGATCCAAAGAACTTCAACGTTGCGTTCGGTTCGATTAATAAATCTAACTAAACTTGGAAATATTGATAGTTCCGATTTAGGCCATTTGCTCGGCTTCTCCGCGATTGGTTCTAGTACTTCCATTTAATTTATTTACTACCTACTGGACCAATTTGATAAATTGATATGGCACAATTCAACTTAATCAAAGGCCCGAAATTCCCGAATAGATATGACCCTTTTAGGCCTAAGATACTTTTGGCCAGCGCTTACTTTTAGTCCAGACAAAGAAACAGTGATGAAGGTTAAAAAACATTACCAAGGTATTCTAGTCTAGACAAATTGAAACAAAGTTAGCATATTAATATTAACTGTCAAGTTGGTTTCAAGGGCAAATAGTTACGTGACTTCTGTCACTTTACAACAACAAAAATATTGGAAAATTATGAAGGCGGTGGCGCTATCTAGCGGCAACCTTAGTAACCAATCGTAGATCAGTTGATTCAGTTCGCTGTCATGGCAACAACAATTTGTTAGTAAACAAAAGTTTAAAGGGACAAATACCATGAGGTTTAAAACTTATCTGCCGAAAGAAGCCAAGCATAGTGTAAGTTTTGTATTAGAAATGAACAAATAAAATTGTATTTTAGCCCATTTTATTTAATTTGAAAAGGATTTGGTCAGTTGCGTCGGTTGGTATACAACCGAAATAGTTTTTTCAGCGAGCGATGATCATAAACTTTTACAGTGGAGTCTCAAGACGGGGGATGCAACCAAAGTTGCTGATTTACCCGAAGATATATTTCCTACAGATTTGCATTGGTTTCCTCGATTAGCCGGGGCGGCTAAAAAACAAGCTGGAACTGACTTATTCGCCTTAACCTCAACTGATGGTAAGATCAAGAGTCTATTGATTAAAATTTTAATCTATATACTCTTGGTAAGATTTGTAAAATATTATTTTAATGTTATTATACGCTTTCATAAATCTTCTCGCAGGTAAATTCCACTTAGTTTCTAAAGCAGGCCGCATAGAAAAGAGCGTCGAAGCTCATAGGGGTGCTGTATTAGCTGGAAGGTGGAGTCATGATGGTACTGCCTTAGTAACGGCGGGAGAAGATGGGCAAATCAAAATCTGGTCACGTAGTGGCATGCTACGATCTACTCTTTCTTCAAACAGTAATATTCAAACTAAAAACACTTCCATTTAAATAACATTATGTTACAAATCAATTTTTTTTAGACGTTCCTATCTATTCTATCGCTTGGGGCCCAAATTCCGATCAAATTCTTTACACTTTGGGAAGCAATTTAGTCATAAAATCTCTACAACCCAACTCTAAACCTTTACAGGTTAATAGCTAATAATTAAATTAAAATTTAACCTAATTTTATTTTGTCATAGTGGAAGGCTCACGAAGCTCTGATATTAAAAGTAGCGTGGAATCCAAATAACACTCATATTATTTCTGGAGGTGAGGATTGCAAATACAAAGTATGGGACATGTACGGCAGACTTTTATACACGAGTGGCGCTATGGACTATCCCGTCATGTCTTTAGCTTGGTCACCTGATGGGGAACTTTTTAGCGTCGGATCTTTCAATACTCTACGACTCTGTGATAAAACTGGGGTGAATAAACAAACAAAGTAGATATGCAACCAGACTCGATTCGTGCTTTGTGAAATTGATCTCGGGCCAGGCTCGAAAATTTTTTCTTCACATGTAAAAACAGCCTCCCAATTTTTTTCCATTTCTGAATGTTAAATTCACGAAATCAATTTGACAAGACCCGAATTGAATCAGGTTGTCTGTCTTCTCCACTTTAAAGGGATATAAGCTTCACGTATGATAATATGGTGAACTACGTAGTGCCTGTAGTGACCAAAAGGAGAACCCTACGAAGTAACCACAATCAAAGTTCCCTGTAATGTTTTTCAAACTGGGTTCACCGCCTTAGCTTGTGTCCTTATAAAATATATTAGTTTTACGCGAAAAAACATTTAAAATTCTTTCAATAAATTATATTATAGTGGTCGTTTTCCTTGGATAAGCCTCAAACTCAAAGCATTTATAGCGTTTGTTGGTCTAGCGATGGAACCCAAGTTGCGGGAGCTTGCGGAAATGGACATGTCGTTTTTGCTCATGTGATAGAAAAGTTTGTAAACCAAGTTACAGTAAAAAACAAATTTGGTTCTATCTGTAATTTCTTTACAGCTGCTAGCCTTGACTTTGCAGATATGGCGGGGAATTCAAAAAAATTCGTTATAAGCGATATTTTGTGGTAACAAGGTATTCAATTGAAAATATTTCAGTAAAATGAAATTTTTGTAATTCCCCACCATATAGTCTGCAAAGGCAAGGCCTAGCAGCTATAACGAAATTATTTAGTTACAACGAGGTTTTTCTGTAATTTTGAACACTCTTACAGGAGGCTGGAATGGAAAAATTTTGAAGCAACAGTTCGAGGTCGAAAAACGATAGTCGTTCGAAATGTTTCAAACGACGTGGTTGAAAGTTTGGATTTCACGGATAACATAATCAAAACTTCTTTAGCTTATAGTCACTTGATCGTAGTAACTTCAAATCAGTGCTTTATATACAGGTAATTTTTTTTAGTTCAAACGTTTTTAAACAAACTAATAAAATACTTTAATATTTTAAGTACCAAAAATTGGAACACTCCTCAAATTATTGATTTAAAGGAAGGCAACGCGAGTCTTATTATGCAAGCGGAAAAATATTTTCTATTGGTGGATGGAGGAGGCGTGTTTCTTTATTCGTACGATGGAAAACCTCTAAGTTCTCCTAAATGGCCAGGAATGAGACCCGATATCTTAAATACATATACCGTTAGTTTGAGCAATGATGCTGTGGCAATAAGAGATAAATCCGATGAAAAAGGTTTGATAATTCATTAATTCTACTTATTAAGGCTGATCGAGTACTCGTTTCAATCAAGTAAACAAACCTAATTGGTAATTTTTAAAGACTTGATAACCATTCGAATACTGATTAGGTTATATTAAATGAAATTCTACAGAGTGAGTACTCGTTTTAATCGAGTAATTCAATATATTTTAAATAATGAGTAATTTAAGTCAGTAATCAATAAATTGATAATCATTCCAATAACGATTAGTGGTTATCCGTATTTCGACTAAGGCTAGGCTATACTGCTAAGTACTCTTTTTAATGAGTAACTCAAATCAAATAAGAGGAATTATAATTCTAGATAAATAATTCGGACAATAATATATTGAAAATCTATACTCTACTCATATTCGAACATTTGAAACGAGTACTCGTACTTGTTACTCTCTAAGCCTTAATTACTCTATATTCCCTAATAACAAGTATCAAATTTTTATCATTTTCAGTTATTTTTCTCTTTGATACACAAACTGGTCGAATTTTGGGTGATGGCAAACCCTACACTCACAAAGTAACTTATTTTCCTACATAGGGGTGTGCGAATCCCGTTTATTTTGGTCTCTAATCCAGGAAAACTGAACTAATCTAGTATTTATACCTTGAGGACTCTGGAAAAACGAATTTAAGTCTGACTCCGAGTACTTGCAACCTAGTAATCACATTTTTCGGGTACTCGCACACTCATAAGTGATATCCTACAATGTAGGAATACATGTAACACCTTAGCAAACTTTCTTTCCATCGCTAATATTTTAAATTTAAAATTTATCAGGCTGAGGTATTGGAGGTAGCCTTGGACCAATGCGGATTGCCTAATGAAAGGAAACTCTCGATAATCGATAAAAATAATGACTTGTACCTAACTATGGTCAGACCACAACCCAACTCCGCTTTACGATCTTACAAATTAGGAGCTATGATGCAATCAATGCAATGGAACGATAACGCCAATATATTGGCAGCATTACAAGAAGGAGGACGACTTCTCATTTGTTATTATCCTAGTGTAGTTTTTGTCGATCCTGGACTATTACCGAAAACTATTACGGAGAGAAGAGCTGGGTAAATATAACTTTAATATACCACTGGAGAGGAACAAAAGTGTACAGGGGGGTCTACACCTAGCTATCCTAAAAGACTTGTACCAGACAAGAGGCTAACTTTACTTTGCTGTAATTAAAAATCCAAATTTCGTTGAAAATTGGGCCCTATTTAGAAGTTTTGGAAACCTATTTCCGCTTTTTATTTTTTGGAAGCCCTGAACTTGTTTTAAGTTTAAAATACGAGAACAAAACAAAGTTTTAAGAGATCCCAAGATTCTTAAAAGTAGATCTCAAGTAGCAAACTCTATATTCTTCACAGAGTATTCTATTAAAATCAGTACTCGCCCAACTTTTTAATAATAAGTTAAGAGGGTCACGAATACAATTTTAAGAATATCAATATTTTAGGGAATTTGGTAAAAATCCTCAAATTGTTAACTTCATTGGCAATCACATTTCGTTAAGACGAGCTGACGGATCGCAAGTTTCAGTAGGAGTCTCTCCTTACGCATCTGTTTTACACGGATACGTTGCGTCATCTCATTGGGAGGATGCGTTACGACTTTGCCGCTTTGTTCATGTACAGAAATATATTTATTTTATCTTTTACATGACCTAATCTATAAATTTTTATTATTTTTAAAAGGACGATGCTCTCTGGGGTTGTTTGGCCGCAATGTCAACAGCAGCTCGCGATTTAAACACGGCAGAAGTAGCTTACGCTGCTTTAGAAGAAGTGGATAAGGTTTACTATATTCAGCACATCAAGAGTTTACCTAGACGAGAATTAAGAGATGCCGAAATGGCTCTCTTGTGTCGAAATAACAGGGATGCTGAAACTTATTTGTTACAAGCAGGATTGGCTTTCCGGGCAATCTTAAATAATATTCATAATTATAACTGGGATAGGTAAACTAAATACATATCTAGTTCGTTATAACAAAATAATTCTTTATAAGCGACATTTTGCTCTAAAAATGTTTTTCCTTACTCATTCTCTACATTTTAAGGCCAACTAACTTCTATATCATTTTTTAAGGGCGTTGGATTTGGCCTTAAGAAACAAGTGCCATCTCGATACTGTGATAGCGTTTCGCCAAAAATATTTGCAACGATTTGAGATGGAGGAATCGAATAAAAAGTTTTTGGAGCATTCTAAAGGGGTAATTAAAGTTTTTTAACTTCAAGTTTTAACTTGGAAGTTCATCATAAGTTTTGTTTTACAGGTTGAAATTAATTGGGATAAAATTAATCAAGAAATTGAGAAGGAAGAAGAGAGGGAACAAAGCCGGCCATAATTTTTTTAACTTATTGAAATTTATGCACAATTTATTTTAAAATATAAATTATATCAATAAAGAGACTGATTTAAATTTAAATGTTCATAAATTTATTTAGATTTTTCTACAAGGAATTCAATTTAGGATTTAACGTCCTTTCCTTTTCCTCCTTCGAACTGATTTCTTTCCTTTAGCTTGAGTTTTCTTTACTCTGTCATCCTTCTTCATTCGTTTATCGACGACTTTAAATTTGCCCTTGACACCAGCAGGTCTTCGAACTTTCTTACCAATTCCCCTCTTAGGAAAGACGTAGGTTACGTTCTTATCCTTTTTCTCAGCAAGAGCTTTCTTGTAGATGGTTTTGATATGTTGAACTTTTTCGTGAGAGCTCATATCCATATTTTCCGTGACAGCTTCGGCCTTCTTTCTAGCGCGTTCCAATTTCTTCAACTCTCTCTTTCGTTTCCTTCCTTTAGCTTCCGCCACTTTCTTTATAGGTCTGGCATTGATTTCCTTCAATCTGGCTTTGTATTCGGCCACCATTTCAGCGCTAACGGGTATATTAGGTCTGTTATGTTTAGCTTCATCTTGAGCGAACCAATCTGGAAGGTTTTCATCGTTAAAAGCGTATCGGTTATACGCAGCATCGATAATATCTCGTTTAGCTTTCTTCGATCGAACCATCAACGTTCCCAATGCCATTCCTTGCGGGTCTAACTTGATTTTCTTTCGTTTCTTGCGAGGTACAACTTGATTTTCTTCTTCGTCCGAAGATGAATCCGAATCACCCGAGTCTGATTCTTTTTCTGATGATTCTGAATCTTTTTCTTTAGTTGTTTCATTTTCAGTGTCAGTTTTCTCCTCCTTCTTTTGCTCATTATTTTCTGCCATGAGATCTAGTTCAATATCTTCATCGCTCTCTAAATCTCCGAAAGTTTCTTTATCAAACCAAAGTTTAACTCGCTGTGATTCGGCATTTTCGTCGGCTAAGTCAATAACTAAGGGATTAACATCTCTCTTCTCAGTTTCTTCTTCATCACTATCATCATCGTCTGATTCTTCATTTTCCGCTTCTGATAAATGGATACTGCCAGTTTCATCAACGCTGTCATCATCGCTACCGGTGTTGAATTGGTTCCATTCCAAAGATTTATCATCCCGATCGTAGGTAGTTATTTTTTTCTTACGCGATGGATGCACGTCATCCTCACTTTCATCTTCATCATCATCTTCGGGTATGACTGACGCATCTTGTTCCGTGACTAAATTCAAATCATTTCTTTTTCTGATCTGATCTAACTGGAATAATTCGGCATCTTCTTGGGCGATTGGTTCGTCGTCTTTAATAATCATTTTTAGCTCAGTCTTTGCTTGCAGCTTTCGTTTATCTTTTAAAATTTTCTTTTTCTTCCGTTTCAACTCTGCTTTCTCTCTGGCATCATCCTCTTCATCATTGTCATCATCAACGGCTATTACATTGACTTCTTTGTGCGTTTCCAATTCTTCTGTTTGTCCATCATCATTCAAAACTTTCTTTCCAGCATTTTGCTTGTCAAAATAACTTTTGAGTTTTCTTCTCCACGCCAGTAACTCTTTCAGCTCAGACTTTCCGAGAACCTTGATATCGGCTAGGCATTCTTTAATTTCATTCTTGGTTAAAGGATGATTAAGGATTTTATCATCGTCTATGATGATTTGGGTACAATTTGCCAGCATTTCCAAATGATTGTTGCTGTGGATGAACTCTGAAGCGGGAACTTTCTGAATTAAATCTCCTTCGGCGTAACCTTCCGCTTTGGCTTTCTTGACTTTTCCATCGGGTTTGAAAAGGTTAAGTTTCTTTTTAGTTTCGGGTTCAACATCTTTAAAAACATGCGCAGCATCCAGGAATTTGGGATCTATTTTATCCGGAGCTAAGAAATGTTGGCAAACGACAAATATTTCAGCTGATTCGTGACGAGACGCTTGAGGTTTTGTAGCGTGAACTTTCTTAAAAAGCTTATTGAACACCCAAAGCAAGGCATTGTAATCTTTAGATCTGAAAACCTTGGTTACGAACCACCCTCCTTTCACCAAGAGATCGGTAGCTAGCTTAGTGGCGTGTAAGGTAAGTTGGGCTTGAGCGAAAGCATCGTGATCCCAGCTTTTACCAACATTAGGCGCTCCATCGTGAAGGACGACGTCGGCTTTCCAAGTTTTCAAGTGCTTCTTTATCGAAGATCTGCACTTGCCTGTGGTGATATCTTCTTGCAGCGTTATCACGTTGGGAATTGGTTTAATTGGAACCAAATCCACCCCAATTACAACGCTGGACACTGGCATATTTTGTTGGGCTATTTGCAGCCATCCTCCTGGTGCAGCGCACAAGTCTACTAAGACTCGGGCGCGTTGCAAAAACTCAAACTTTCGATTTAATTGTACTAATTTGAAGGCCGCCCTAGACCTGTAGCCCGCGTCTTTTGCTAAGTGGTAAAACTTATCTTTACGCTGTTTTCCAACTTTACTTTTCTTCGGCATTTTAATATTATTATTAATACAAAATTAAGACATAGTAATAACCAACCTCTAGTCGCCTACACGTGTTCTTAACAATAAGCAGACATCTTTGGGGGAGTGAAAATCCAAAGGGTAAAATTGCCTACGCTGGCGAGATAGCGCCAGCGTAGGCAATTTTACCCTTTGGATTTTCACTCCCCCAAAGATGTCTGCTTATTGTTAAGAACACCTCTAGTCGCCTACACGTGTTCTTAACAATAAGCAGACATCTTTGGGGGAGTGAAAATCCAAAGGGTAAAATTGCCTACGCTGGCGCTATCTCGGGATGTTTTCGTTATTTATTACAGGGTAATTCGAAAAGGCGCCAAATTTGAAAATGATATCAGCACAAAACCGTACATTTTCATTCATATTTTTTAATTGTATGAGAAAAAAAGAGGGAATGTTAATGAAAATTTCAAGTTTTAAAGTTAAAAACATTTTTCAGTAAAATTTGACCTAGGCATAGGTCTACTACTCTCTTAATTTTTTTTATAAATCAATGATTTAACCAAAAGCAAATTTAAATTTTAATTATGATCTAAGCAGTTTTCGGGCGTGTTTAATGAAATAATGTAATATTGGCTAACTAAATTTGAAGGAAATTAATTTATAATTGAATGAAAATAAAAACTGTTTGAAAATTGATTTAAAACTCCCTCCAACATTCTCTGCTATCTCAAGAACACTCCCATTGGTTTGGTACATTTCTAAGCCATTTTACCGCAAGCAGTCGTGGCCGAGTGGTTAAGGCGACAGACTAGAAATCTGTTGGGGTCTCCCCGCGCAGGTTCGAATCCTGCCGACTGCGAATATATTTTTAACATTCAAGGTTAATTAGCATATCGCTATTAAAAAGTAACGCGAAGCAGAAATCTTCAAAGTGAATTATTTAGGCAAACTCTAACCTTTTCAATTCGCAAAGAGAGGTTTATCAAATGACTATTCCAAAAATATATATTAATTTAACTTTAAAATAAATTATATATCCTACATAAATAATTAAAATAAATTACAAATTCACAACCCCCAGCCACTTCGCGTTAAAAATTTCAACGCTCAATCCCACGCAAGTTCAAGTTCGCTTTTTTTTTTCCTCCCAACTTATTTCGTAATAGCAACGACCCCAGGGAAAGTTAAATTATCTTTATATGCCAGGACACGTGTCAGTTTTTAATAGATTAAAAAATAGGGAGCGTAAAATTAATATCAGACTTTGGAAATCTAATCGATGAGGGTATAAAAATCGACCGCCGAAATCGACAGAGAAACGTTTACGGTAGTAATGCTGTCTATGTTAAATATGAAAAGCACTTTTCACATTCGTGACTTTTAGTTCACTGCTCTGCACGAATATTATGGGTTATATATACCAACTAGTAGCAAGTTAGCAACGGGTTAAAAACGTATATTTTGGAATTTCAAAGATTCGGTTTATTTCAGGGATTTAAAGGGATGGTGACAAAATAACTTATATTGATGTTATGTTTTACATATACTTCTTATAAATCAGCCATCAAGCGCTTAAAGGCCCTATCTGCTCTAGAATGGGCCCCTAGAAAATTATCTTCCCATAAGCACACAGCCTAACTTTAACTGAACAATTTATTGTGCCCAACGTAGTCTGTTAAGTAGGCAACTTTAGGGGCTCTACAAATTACCGATGCACATTTTAAATGGAATAGAAACCCTTAGTTTTTGGCGGTAAATAATTAGTGGTTTGTTACGTGGTCATTCCTAAAATTACGGAGTTCTTCCTTGGGATTTTTTACGTTAGAAAGGTAAAGAGACTATAATACAAAATTTTCGAAATGTTTTGCACATTCTACCGATAATATATGGGTAAAGTATTTAATCAGTTGTTACAGCCTTGGAAAATTACTAAAATGCTATAGAAAAACAAGTTTTAATATGTGAATTCATATCCTTTCGATTGTAATAACTGATTACAGTAGAAAATTGCCTTTATACCTGTGAATAATCAGGTTTAAAGGGAGTATAACCTCCCCTATTATGAGATCTACACGGATTCCAATCTTTGCCATCAGGTTAATTGATCTGTGTGAATTTTAGCGCTGCCTAGTTACTCGTTATGGGTATTTTCCGTAAAGAAAGTGTTGTAGTTTATATTCCCTTTAATAATCAACTTTTAAAATAATTGTTAGCTTTGAATCATATTGTAAAATTTGGAAGCAAACAATTTAACTGAATACGCTTATTATAAAATTAAATATACTTCTAATATTAATAATACCAAAATTATTATCAAGTTATATTTTTAAGAACTGGATCGATGTATTAATATGTAAATAAATATATCCCTTTCGTTTCTCACGCCGGAAGAAAACTTCCTTTGAAATCTTTTCCTTAAATGTATAAATTTATGCATTTCCGAAATAAATAATCAATATTTTCTACATAGCCTCAAGTAATTGTTTACCTCATAAAATTAACATTCGAGGAAACTTTTAATATTTAAATTTAACAATTTTAAAACATGTACGTAGGTTCAGGAAAATTTCGCAATAAATGAAAGTTATAAATGAAAATAAAGTTTCAATTACTTTCGGAGTAGCACGATAAAAATTAAAATCTTGGATTTATAAACAAATTGAACTCGTTTTTAGTGTTTAAAATAATTTCTTAAGTTCGGTTAATTTTTAATTTCAATGATTTGAACCAAACACATGTGTCCAAAGGTTCAACCTGGAATCGTACAGATTTTAAATAATTTTCAAATCTTTTTCTTAAAGAAAGTACTAAACGAAAAATCGTCTGCTAATCTACGTGTCCTATTTCCCAGCGTAACTTGGGCCTATTTAAAAGAACATTTGTTAGGCCTAGTGGCAGGAATCTCAAGCTGAACCTTCCACTTTGGGCTAGAGTTTTATACTCCCTTTAAAAACGTCTCAAGCCATGCACCTTTAGCAAATCGTCTGCTAACCCGCGTGTCTTATTTCCCTGCGTAACTTGCGCCTTTTTAAAAGAACATTTGTTAGGCCTAGTGGCAGGAATCTCAAGCTTTTTGGGCTTGAGTTTTATACTCCCTTTACAAACGCCTCAAGCGAGTGGTATAAAATTTTGAATATGATCAGTTGCAGGAAAAAGCTAAAAAATGCCTTCCATAATCGTTTCATAATCTGAGTGCAAAACTGCGGATACCGAGAATAAATTCAAAAGCTCCAATATAGATTAGTTTTAATTTCTTCAATATAAATTAAGGAAGCCATAAAATTAGACGCAAGTTAGAGTAAATCTTTCCGAAACGAATGATGTAGATATCAGAAACGTTATTCAATTTTTTATCAAATTGATATACGGAAGAGGATATTTTATCTATCATGATTCAGTACCTAAACCAAACTCGACCAAACTATACTATCAAGGAAACCTGAACTAGATAAGGGTGGGCGAGGCGTATTTTCAAATTAAAACGGATGTGAGATGGAATCTCACAATCAATATAACTATTATATGACCCTCTATCTGAGCCAGGAAATGACCCATCAGTGCCTATAGAGAAGAGAAAATCGAGCGTAGGATCATTGCCCACGTGAAATCGGAGTTTCCCGAAAATTTAATTCGTGGGATTAATTAGAATAAACGGAGTTTTTTTTTTTTAGATTTTTGGGAAATGCGTTGGTTTTAAGCTGATTAATTATTAATATTTAAACGGATTATATATGATTCATACTTCGAAAGAAATGTGATAAACTTACTCAATTCTAAATAAAAATCGAATAAACCGTATTTGGAGAAGAGGCTCAGAATTTAAGGAGGTTTCGCGTGACGTCAATTTTCAGGCTTTCTCAACGCCATAGTATGGTGCCAGGATATAAACTAACTAGAGATATTACCCGTCAAAAATGTGCTTTTTTTTAAATATTAATTAGTTATTAGTTATGTGGCATAATCATATATTACGAATGTATTAAAATTACTGAAATTACTCTTATATTTTAATTTTCTAGTTCATTCTTTGTTAAAAAACGTTAGAAGCTCTAAATCTCTAATCTCTAAACCATAGAATAATTAATTAGGCCTTATTAGGCATAATCGAAGTTTGAAAGGAAGCGAGTAAGTTTAGTCTCAAACTTCCCACGTGTTTTTGAAATAAAAACTCAAGGTAAGTTTGGAATTAAGATTAACATTGCGCATTTAAGTTAGCGTGTACCTTTTAACGTTCCACACGGACATAGAGACAGTTAGACCATTATATATTTTGATATATCATATATATATATATATATATATAGGGGCTCCAACTATACCCAGTTAAACGTTTCATTTTATGTTAAAGAGAAGGTTCCATCATTCTTTCAAAGGCATATGTATTAATTTTTAGCTTTTTCATAGTTTAAAAAAACCTCCTATCATTTGTCCCAAATTTTGCACCTTTGGCTAACACGTTTTCAAGAAATAAAAAGGCGAGAAAAAAAATGTAAAATATTGGAAAAACCTAGGTTCTATTCTATTTAATAATGAAATTTTCAGAAAAAGCAACTCAAACTATATTTGGATTTCACGAAAAATTAGAGATTGCATCACTTTAAAACCAAAATTATTAATTTATCTATAATTAAAAAGCAATAATGAAATTCGGAAATTAGTTTTATTTTGGTGAAAAATTTAAAAACTCACTCAAACGTGACGAAAAGTTTCTTTCATAAAATGAGGAAGTTTATAAGTGAATGTTTTAAGATATTTTTTCTAAAATAAAATATATTTTATAACCAAAATCATAAAACAAAGTCAAAAACCCCGATTTCAACTAATACTAAATTAAATGGCGTACGAAAAAACGCGCGATTCAAAGATAATAAAAATTTATTGTACGTAGTTTCTCAAACAGGACGGTGTAAATATCCTTCTCGTTTAAATCACGAGTGTGCTCGTGCGTTCAATAACAAAAAATTAAATGTTATTTAATTTTTTCAACGAATGAACAGAAATTAATTTTCGGCCAAAAAGAAATAATTTGAAGTCCTTTTCGACTTTCGTTGGAGGACGTTGCCTTTGTTTCTAGACTTAAACCAACAATACCAAGCGAGACTAAAGCGCTCGGTAAAACATCAACATACGCTTTAGTTTCGCATTTGAATTCATAAAGAACCATAAAACATTCAATTTTACTTTTATTTAAAACTTCTCTAAGCCTAACTTTCGTGTATGTGTGCAGTTTTTTCGAGTTTTTTTTTTTTTGTATTTTTAAAACTAAAAAATTGTTTTATATGAAGTAAAGTTAGGTTAGCCTAAGGAATCGATTAAAAAATCAAAATATATTTTGAAGCTCCATTCCCCTCATTTTAGTTCTTAAAGCAGACGACGTTGACCTTAACAAACTGTGCAGTCAAAGCTAAGCTTTGTGCATAAGAGAAGAGCATTTTAAAAGGGGCAAATTCCTGAGCACATAGGGCTTTTAAAGGGCTACAAACGCACGACATCTTAGTTACGGTCACACTAGCATTTCTTAATCGATTTGAAACGGTAAAATCCAACCGATATTCAAATCGCCAGGAATCGTTTTAAGCGTCACGTGTTCACGCATTACCTTTATAAATCGCTTTATCGTAACTTCATCTATCGGTTGTTGAAGCCGAATCGGTATTAAACTGGTTCCCGAAGCAGTTTCAAGAAATCGAATCAAATCGATTCGAGAAAAGAAGATTTCCCGTTCACACGACTCTAGTGAAACGTTTTGAAGAGGTTTAAATCGATTCCAAGGCCTAGTATGAACGCCGCTCTTGATTCCTAACGTGTCTAACGCCGCTTTTGGAGAACATGATGATTTGCTCGAGAGGTCGGACCCTTGCCAAAATCCCGTACTCTTTATCCGAAATCTTAAATTATGAATCGAATAGGAGGATTCGGTCAAATATGGCAAGAATTATCTTTTCTAGATTTCAAGTTCTCGGTCTATCCTTAATCCATTCGATTATGTCATACGATAAAAGTATTATCTAATCAAATTAAAAATTTATCTGTCGGATACAGTACCGGTATATGAGAAAATTCGAATGGAATTTTACGACTAAAGGCGTTTCTCGTTTTATAACTTGCCACGAGAAGAAAAAAAAGCGTAAAAAAATCCAAATATTCCAAAATAAAAAAATTGAAAAAGACATTGAAGGTTGAAATGTAAAGGTCGTTCTTTTCGGAATTTTCAAGAGCATCCCCTATACACTGGCGAGGAAAATTGTCTTCTCAACAAACACAGCATTGTTCTTGTACAAGGGCGTCCCCTATAATAGGTCTGCGTCCTTCTATAGACTGTCTTACGTAACGAGTAGGTGTTAAAATGAATATTTGAACCGAAATACACCCATCTACAAGTTTATTAACGACGAAGTATAGAGTACACATTTAAAGGGAACTGTATAAAGGTCTGTCCAAAGTGGACGTTTCAGCTTGATATTACTGCCACTACGACTAACAAATGTTCTCTAAATTAATTCACAAAGGTTACGTTGGGAAACAAGTCGTCGCACGCGTTAGTAGAACTAACTTAAGATGGAAATGTAGTTACTCGTTTAACTTCCCACAAAAAAGGACTAAAATTCCCCAAAAATCAAATAAATCTCAAATTTTACAAAATTTCCAAAATCTTCATAAAATCCTTATTGTCTCTCGGAGAGTAGCTTACCCATCTTGTTAGTTTTGTTATATCAAGAAGGATCAGACAAGGCGAGGAAAAGTGGGGCTGCGTTGAGTTAGAGAGAGAAGAGCCAACCTCCCACACCGGTGGAAAGGGGGGATAGGAAATTCTTGGGGTAAACTGTTGTCACGTGGTCGCTAGCGTCGTCGGCTACAATGCGTCTCATCAAGGAGGATTAGACAAGGAGAAGAAATGTGGGGACGGCGCGGTTCCTACTGCGTCGGCCTAAACTCCCACTCTGGGAGAACGGGGGTAGAGACGTTTCGTGGTAAAATGTTGTCACGTGGGTAAAACGAATCCTTTATGAGACGCGCTAGCTAGCGACCACGTGACAACAGTTTACCTCGAGAATTTCCTATCCCCCCTTTCCACCCGAGTGGGAGGTTGGCTCTTCTCTCTCTAACTCAACGCAGCCCCACATTTCCTCTCCTTGTCTAATCCTCCTTGGTCTCATAAAGGATCTGTTTTACCCACGTGACAACATTTTACCACGAAACATCTCTACCCCCGTTCTCCCAGAGTGGGAGTTTAGGACGACGCAGTAGGAACTGCGCCGTCCCCACTTTTCCTCTCCTTGTCTGATCCTTCTTGGTTATATACTACCTTGAGAAGATGAGTTTGCCCCAAAAATAATTTCATCTTAACTGAAAGGTCACGGTTCAAAACGTAGAAAACCGTTTACACGATATTTTTTCAAAGTTGTGTTAAAAAGTTATTAATTAAAATCTAAGTGATTGTTTAACCTGTTCTCGGGGGAGGGGGGAGGGGAGACTAGAATTTTCACTAACCACCCATGGTCTACCATATCACTTCAGGCTCCCTTTACGCTTCAACTCATACTAGATGGTGCTATGGCCTCCATATATTTTTGAAATCGTTAGATAATTTTGCCAGATTTGATTAAGAGCAAGCCTTTCCACGGTATAGTACGTTGCAATCAAAAGCTAAATATTCAGAAACCTCGATAAAGAAGTGTTTCGATTCTCTCAAGGGTGAGCTCTATCTAAATTCTAAGAATTTCCACTTCATGACTTTAAATGAGTTTAAAGATCTTGTTTTGTAAACTTCTCATGTGAGGAGTCTTTAATTATTCGAAGGTTCTCCTTTTGAATGCCAAACTCTGTCTCTACACAATTCAGTGAAATTTTCCGAAACAAACAATTAAGTCTTATTTTTAAAAGTGGAAATGATAAAAAAAACTTATTTTTCGTCTACACTCCTCAATTAAACCGTGATAAGCTTTCAATCCAAGTTGAATATTGTCCGTCTGGTTTCTCTCTTTGCCTTTGCAATCAAGTTTCCATGGGGAAATCGAGGATAAAGTCAACGATTCTGCCTATCTTTAAAGGGAGAAGGCAACCTAATAACAAGTGATTTTTTATCGATTCCTTATCGTTTAAATAGGCCTAATCCATCGATAAAAAGTTTACAATACAAATATTAAACTAGAAATAAATTTAAAACTTACCCTGAAAATAGGCTTAGCGGGATTCATGGAGATCCTGAATCGCGTCCGTGTAAGGTCTAACGACCAATGAGCAAAGGCCCATCGTTCACGCGAGATCTCCACGAGACTTACGTCGCGCGCGATTGGTCGCTAGACCTTACACGCGAAGAAAACAGGACCTCCATGAATTCCACTAAGCCTATTTTCAGGGTAAGTTTTAAATTTATTTCTAGTTTAATATTTGTTTGTAAATATTTTCAGTAGTGGATTAGGCCTATTTAAACAATAAGGAATCGATAAAAATCACTAGTTGTTGGGTTGCATTCTCCCTTTAACACTACGAATTCTTTCAAATATTTTGTCAAAAACAGTTTGATTACGCGCATTAAAAATTTAAATGAACTTCTAAGCGACGTACTGATAAATATAAAAATATTTTTAAAATTTCAACATCCAAATATATTCATAAAATTTACATTATTCATAAAGTGAGGACAATTTTTAATAAAAATATAAATGTATCAGTGACTTTCGGTGATTATAAACAAATTTAGAATCATTTCCAAGAACCCGTGTAAAGTTTCAAAACCTTATTTAAGTTCAAGTAAAGGAAAAACCCCAAATAATCCTAAAACCTTTAAAGGGAGAATGCAACCTAACAACAAGTGATGTTTTCATCGATTCCTTATCGTTTAAATATTCCAAAACAAATATTAAACTAGAAATAAATTTAAAACTTACCATCAAAATAGGCTTAGCTGGATTCATGGAGATCACCTGAACTCCCCACATAAGAACTATAGGACCAATGACATTGATCGATGACTCTTATATGGATAATGCAGGATCTCCATGATCAATGTCATTGGTCGCTAGTCCTTATACGGGGAGTTCAGGATATCTTCATGAATCCAGCTAAGCCTATTTTGATGGTAAGTTCTAAATTTATTTCTAGTTTAATATTTGTTTGTAAATTTTTAACTGTTGGATTAGGAATATTTTTAAACGATAAGTAATTGATAAAAAAAAAACTTGTTGTTAGGTGGCATTCTCCCTTTAAAGGAAAATTTCGGAGAACATATAAACAAATTTGGTCAAACTTTTTTTGTTTTAAAAAATTGCGAAAATGGCGATAATTTATTTTTACTGATGAGGTAATGTTTTCTATGTTATATTTATATATAAATATATATTTAATTGCTAAGGAACGATTAAATATAAATATATTTTTAATATTTTCTTAGCAATCTTTCTGAAAGTGCTATAGACAAATTGTATTTGGTTTTTAAAAGCAATCAATGAAAATAAATTAAAAATTTATATGGTGTGACTGTGACCTCGATTTACACGCCCTTAAATGTCATATTATACAATCGTATCAGCTTGAACTTCTGATTTTTGTGTCAAATGTATTATATAGTAAATAATTATAAAGGTATACAAGTAAAAATTAAAAAAAAAGTGTTAGTTTTCGAGCCAATTTCATTTTATAAAACCCAAGTTAGTATGGAGCTTTTGAATTTTTTAATTATTAGTTCAAAACCGGTTTGTTTCTAAAAGAATTATATATATTTAAGACTGTAACAAAATCAATAGCTAGGAAAAAGGGGAACTTGCAAACATTAACGCTAAGGAATTTAAACGATGGAATTAATTTTATCTCGTTTCTAAGAGAGGTTGCGCAACTGTTTTCAACTGTCATAAGGTTTAACGTCGTGTCTTGATTCGCTTCAACTCTAGGTAGTTAGCAAAATGTTCTTGAATATAGCAAAATATTTTTTTTCTTCTTAATTTCCCGGGACAATAAAGATATAATTAAAAGAATAAGTTTAAAAAAGTCGAGAGATTGGGATATTTGAACTAGTTTCCTTTAAGAACAATTAATTCTTTAATTTTAAATTCAGTATTCGAACTTTCCAGGCCATTGATAAAATTATAAATGACCCAAAAGATAGATAGCCGGGGTGGCAACAAAGGACAACCAAAAATCAGATCAATCAAGGTTTGAATTGTTTTCAAGCTTAACTTGGATATGGTTAGACATTAAAATTCTTTAACTTCCAATAAAATTATTACGATTAGACTATTTTTGTATAAGTTAAGGATTAAAAACAATAATTGTCAATGGTATATTGATTATCTGTCGATAAATTAAAGTTATTCAACTAAAATGCGGATAAATATTCAAGTAATAACTAAACAGCTTATCTTATAGACTTTTTGCCGGATATTGACGATTGGGGGCAGCTATTAACTTCCCAACCACTGGAATAAAGGTGACTTTCGTGACGTTTCTCACCTTTTCTAGCTTTACGCCGTGTAGAGAATGTTTTCCTCCCGCGAAAAAAGGGAGAGGGGATGACACGCCCATCCGCATTTAATTTCTTTGCTTTTGCATAAATTATGAAATTTACAATATATATATATTTTTATCATTATACTTGTTGGTCCCAAAAAAATGCGAAAGTATTACTTCACAATTCCGTTCAGTTTTCATCTCAAGCCTCTCTATTTATCCCAATATATGGCAAGGACAAACCTTTGAAAGGGTTATAAAGAGTAAAGATTAGAAAATTCTTATCCTGTGTAATTCTTTTAAATTAATAAAAATTGACAAAAATAAAAAAAATAAAAAGCCTGAATATATTTAAGACTAGGTCTCCGATTACTCAACCTTACGCTAAACTAAAAACTAGTTAGTCCTGTTTTTGGCACTAGAGAAGATTCTAGAATGTTGTTTTACTGAAACTCATTTTAAATAAAATGAAAAATAAATATAATTTTCATATTGAATTTATTTAAAGTGATTCTGACACCGATTTTTGGAAATCAAAAAAATCTTCGAAATTCTACGTCATCATTATGGTCACGTGACTATCAACAATGGACACCTATCTTATTAGATAAAGATGCCAAACCAAATTTGGTGTTTATAAACGGGCTCTAACGGCCAACAGTGGCAAAAGTAGGAACTAACAAAACCACGGTTCTTTATATATGGCAGCCGAGGTTTTGTTAGTTCATGCCACTGTTTGCCGTTAGAGGGTGCTTATGAACGCTAGATTTGGTTATTTATCTTATGTATTAAGATAGGTGTCCTTTGTCAATAATCTAAGCTCTCAGTGAATTCTATTTCAAAATCCTAGTAAACCAAAACCGGAATTTAAAGGAGATTTATCTTTCTTTTTTTTTAGAAATAAATTTAAAACTTACCCTGAAAATAGGCTTAGCTAGAATTATGGAGATCCAGAATCTCTTCGCATAGATGAATCAGCGACCAATGAGCAAAGGCCCGTCGTTAAGGCGAGATCTCCGTGAGATATAATCGAATAACATTCGAGCCATCAATGCGATGAAATTCAGGATCTCAATGAACCCAGCTAAGCCTATTTTCAGGGTAAGTTTTAAATTTATTTCTAGTTTAATATTTGTTTGTAATATTTTTTACTGGTGGATTAGGCTTATTTAAACGATAAGGAATCGATAAACAAACAAACACTCTTGTTAGGTGGTTACATTCTCCCATTAAATTATCTTTTTTTCATCCAGTGATTCGTGAAAAATATTATAAACAATATTTTAAGGCCAATATACTCGGGTTTATCGCAAAATTTTTAAAATAATGGCACGAGATGTTAAAGCACGTTTAAAGTTCTAAAGGTCTATAGCAATTAAGGAATAGGTATTTAAGGTTAAGCGTATTCAATAACTAGTTTTAAACTGGGCTCAAAATTATTCCCATAATTTTTCCAAAGACACATTCTTGCGTACACTCGAAACATTCAAATTGTTTCTCAATTTTTAGAAATATGGCGTACTATACTTGATGGTGAAGCAATTAGGCAAAAACTATCGCTTAGTTCCCAACCAATAGAACCATGAATTTATAAACATGAGTTGTTGGCCCAAAAATGAACACAAAGCCTTTATGTTCAAGACACGACATGATACGTGGTATAGAACCTGAGACGGAGATACCTATCATACATAGCATCGTCAGCTGGCTACTTAGATATAATAATATACTTATGATAGCGTTAAGAAGATAATAGGTTACCGTTTTGACTGAACAAATTTCGGTGAAGATTTTTCAACGAATGTTACGGTAATTATACGCTTCGAACCCTTTCCTTAGTTAATTAGTTCTACGGATGAATTATATCGATCTATTTAAATTCAGTAAAAACTTGAACGGGTAAATTCGCAGCGGGTATACGTAAATAAAGTTCGAATACCAAGCAAAAAAATAAATTTTTATTCACACCTAAATAAGTTATGGCCCTTTCGGAAATCGAGTTCAAAAACCACTCCTACACGCAATCATTAATGGGCATGTCTGGAAATTTTGTAAAAACGAACATCGCCTACATTATCGCCCTTAAACTGATAGATGAGATCATTTTAGAATAAACAAGTTAAAGAAACCACAACTCATTTTGGAATTCTGATTAATCAAATCTTCGACAACATCGAAAGAGCTTCGGTATAAATAAATTTGAGAAATCAAATCAGCAAACATTTTGAGAAATGTACGACATTGTAATAATGTCACGAGCCTAGCAGTCAATTAATTGTATTTCCAAAGCTTTTTGGCGTGTGTCAATGATATGATATGAAATAATTGGGAGTTTTGTGAGATATTCAGATATTTTCAATCTCTTAAACAAACTTTAAATAAATCAAATATCCAAAAATAAGCCAGAAATGGGAAATTACTAATTAAAGCACGTTAATTAGAAACGTTAAGTATTTGAAAGCATTTCTGGTAAAATAGAAGAATAGCTGCCTCACCTTAATTCAAAATATGACTTTCACCAATCGGTGAGAATTTTTACTTTGTTTTTTTGGTAAAACAGACCAAAGAATCGATTGGAGATAGAATAAATCTAATTTAACCCAACCTATTCTTTTGGCGGTTAAAATTTATATTTGATTAAAAGAACCAAAGTGATAGTAATTTATTTGATTTGATGTAAGCAGCTATTCTTCAATTTACCCAACGACTTGTTAATGTTCATATATATTTTTACGAACATAATTAAATGCAGTTTAATAATTTCTAACTAAAACTCTATTGTGTTTCGTTAAAAGAACATTAAATTAATTTTGCCTTAACAAATAATGAACAAAAAACTTTTTTTTGATTAAGTTTACACAAAAGTACGGGCTATGTTCAGCGCGTGCGCGGGGGCGTATTTGAACTCTCAACCCGAATTACCTGACAGGCGTTAAAAGTGGAAAACACCCCCCAAATAATTAGCATCTCGGCATCGGCGGTCGCGCTTAAAAAGAAAAATATGTACCTAGGTTTAGAACGGGAGTTAAAACTATAAAGGTTATTCAACCCCGGAATGTTAAAACGTTTAAAATAAAAACATTCTGTAATAAAAACGGCTTAAGCTTATTTGATATATACTCTTGACGAGACAAGTGTTAAAATTTTAAAGCTTCTTTTCTAAAATACGTAACCTTTTATAATTTATTCACGAAAAAATATCATATCACCTCTTTCCCTGTTTTTGTTTTTCCTTATTGTTATACCATTGATCAAATAATAAATGCTGAATAAATTCAATGTCGCATTGCTTAATACCAAAAATTCATAAAATAACAAAAAATCTATGACTAGATCCAAAGTTAGTAATGAAACAGGTTAAAGGGAGAATGCAACCTAACAACAAGTGATTTTTTTATTGATTCCTTATCGTTTAAATAGACCTAATCCACCAGTACAAGCCAATATTAAACTAGAAATAAATTTAAAACTTACTCGGAAAATATGCTTATATTCATGGAGATCAATGTCATTGGTCGCTAGTACTTATATGGGTAGTTCACGTGATTTCCATGAATCCAGCTAAGCCTATTTTGATGGTAAGTTTTAAATATTTCAAGTTTAATATTTGTTTGTTAATTTTTTAACTGTTTGATTAGGCATATTTAAACGATTAGGAATCGATAAAAAATCACAGGTTATTAGGTTTCATTCTCCCTTCAAGCGGATTTGATTAAGCCAAAAGGCTGGAGTAGTTTGATTGGTCGGAAGTTCTCCTTTAAATCGAATGCCAATGTCATTTTTCCGATTTTTTGTACAGTTCAGAGATACTTCCTGAAAACTGAATGTTTACTACACAAACTTGTCTTTGTAGAAGCAGAAATAATCACTACAATGTCTCCTTTACCCTCCCTTTATTAGACTTTTAACTTTTCGAAAGCAAAAGTACGTATAGCTCTATTATTAATACAAGTTTTATGGTTTTATTTAAGTTACTAGTTCATAAATAACTGGCTAATTAAGAAAAAAGTATTAAAGTCAAAAAATTGAGATTCTTTAAAAGGGTAAGGACATTAATGATATACAAATTAAGACCGGTTAGAATGGTGAATATCCCTTTATATACTGATAATGAATATGACGCGAATTAAAAACAAAACTTTCCTCTAAAAACTATTTAATAGGCTCAAATTATAAGGCAAGACGGGAAGACAGACCCGAGTTGAAATAAAGTTAATTATATTTTAATTAGTAGGCCCGGTCTCGCGCTATCCATATTTAAGGTTCATTTTTAAAATAAATATAGACGAGAAAAATATTATATTTTAAATATATCACAAGAAAAGGCTCCAAAATATTTGATATATGGTAGCGCTGCTTAATACCATCGAAATTATAATAAATTATTGAAATTGAATTTGAATCAGAAGTGTCAAGGCAGTCGTGGCCGAGTGGTTAAGGCGACAGACTCGAAATCTGTTGGGGTCCCCCCGCGCAGGTTCGAATCCTGCCGACTGCGGTATACCCTTTATTTTATCTCCAACCGAAAACCATTCCCATAAGAACGAGTGGCAAGGCAGTCGTGGCCGAATGGTTAAGGCGACAGACTAGAAATCTCTTGGGGTCTCCTCGCGCAGGTTCGAACCCTGCTGACTGCGCATATTTTATACAACAACCATAATTTTATCTCCAACTGAAAACCATTCCCATAGTACAATGTGCCAAGGCAGTCGTGGCCGAGTGGTTAAGGCGACAGACTTGAAATCTGTTGGGGTATCCCCGCGCAGGTTCGAACCCTGCCGACTGCGCATATTTTATACAACAACCATAATTTTATCTCCAACTGAAAACCATTCCCATCATCAAAGATGTTAAGGCAGTCGTGGCCGAGTGGTTAAGGCGATAGACTAGAAATCTGTTGGGGTCTCCCCGCGTAGGTTCGAATCCTGCTGACTGCGGTTCTTATACACAGTAGCCATTATTTTATCTCAAACGGAAAATTTTCCCACATTTTACGGCTACAAGGCAGCCGTGGCCGAGTGGTTAAGGCGACAGACTTGAAATCTGTTGGGGAATCCCCGCGCTGGTTCGAACCCTGCCGACTGCGGAAATTTTATACAATGACCATAATTTTATCTCCAACTGAAAACCATTCCCATAAAAAATGGTGTCAACGCAGTCGTGGCCGAGTGGTTATGGCGACAGACTTGAAATCTGTTGGGGTATTCCCGCACAGGTTCGAACCCTGCCGATTGCGCAGATTTTAAACAATAACCATAATTTTATCTCCAACTGAAAACCATTCCCATAATAAAAGGTGTCCCATAATAAGAAGTACCACGGCATTATTGGCCGAGTTGCTAAGGCGACATGCCTGAAATCTGTTGGGGTGTCCCCGCGCAGGCTCGAACCCTGCCGACTGCCGTTCTTTTATACAATAACCATAATTTTTTCTCTAACTGAAAACCATTCGCAAAATTTTCAGGCAGTCATGGCCGAGTGGTTAAGGCGACGGACCTGTCTCTCAGCGCAGGTTCGGTTCATTCCGACTGCGGTAGGATGTAACGTGTATCTGGTGTTTTATTTTCTCTGTTAAAGTTATTAAATAATCCTAGTAAAAGTTATTTAATTTCTTAATCCTCTCCTGAGCAATGTAATATTTCAATTTTAATGTAAATAAGTTATATATATTTTCATTCTCACTTCACTAACAAAGTGATCGAGTTACCTTCTCCACATAGCACACACAGGGTGTGGCGCGTCATTATTATATATCCGGTACCCCATAAGTCCGTTCAACATATCTAATGTAACTTAAATGGTAATCGGGAAAGGAAAAAACATGGTTCTTTAGAAATACACGGCAATCTATAGCCATTATTCGCGTTGCTTGAAATACTACGAACAGATGCTGTATCTCTTATCTCATCCAACCCTTTTCTCGGTAACAAATTCGCTGCGGGGACGGGGTTCAATTTAAAACGGAAACGTAATCAAGGCGTGCAATGAACGGGTTACAGTGAATCATTTCTTTGACAGTGACTCCCACACGCCATCGATTGCGTAAATGAATAAACTGAAATTATCATTTGAAAGATCGTGTCGGTGCATAATTAATTACGTTACGTTTCGAGTGAGAAATTATCTTCAAAGGTATATATTTGGCATCGCTGACTCGTCTGAAAACTAAACCCAGTATCCTTCATATCCCATATTTTGAAAAACGACATTTTAATTATGGAAGAACTTGCGAAAAACCTTGGTTTTTCCCCGCCTGTTTCGAAAAGGGTTAAAATATATGGCAAGAAACTTGACAAACGTAAGCCGCGATTATCCTAAGTAGGGTGAGGTAGGAGCCGAATAGTTAAGGACATTAGTTGGTAATTCCAAGGACTAGCTACTTTATTCTCAGCATCCGCCCGAAGTATAACTTCTCTCATATCTGCTTTGAAATTTTGTAGACATCAATTTTTACAAATTTTTAGCAACATTTAAGTGTTTCTGTGGGAATTTATGAATCTGTCTGTCTATTGGCGTAATGAAATAAGCCTCATGCGAAAAATTAAACTCTAGTACATTTTAGAGAGGTGAGAAATTGATCAACAGACGAATTTTGGCTACAAAATATGTAAGGATGGTACCAGAGGCTAAGGGCTTATTTTCGCCAAGTGTTTTTCGTATGGAAAAATATTTCTTTCCGCCAGAGAAACGATATTGTTGGGAAATATTATCTTCGTTTTTGCTTTCCGCCGATGCCCTGATGAAAATTAGCATTAATGCTGAATTCCCAGGCTCTTACGTACTTCACTGAGTTCAAATACTGATTTCAGTAATTATAAAATTGACTATTCAGATACAGAGCCCTCGGTTATCGTTTAATCTGAAAATTCATTCAGTAAGACACCCCCACTTCTCGTAACGTATAAAAGGTCGTGGGTGGAAAGTGGCAAACTAATTGGGTTTTTCCTCTAGACAAAAAAAGCTTTCGTTTTATGTTTTTATTTTCGTTTCATTTTCTTAGTCTTTTGAGGAGTTCTTTTGGAATAAGAATATCCGTCTGGAAAATATTTTTGAATAATCTTTTCTTAGGCGTTGCGGCGTTTTTATCAAGACAGTATAATTTCATTTTGCGTAATGTTTTGTAAGAAATCAAAGTCAAGAGCGCTTACTATATCCTAGCTTTCGAGATTTTCTCGAACATCCTGCCCAGCGTTTTGCCTATCCTTTTTTCTCTAAAGTGTCGGTGACACGATATATATTACGAATTAAAATAGAGTCCGTATCAGATTAAAGTTTAACAATGTTCAAGGCTACGATATTTCTTATTTCTATGAAAATAGAAAGTATCTAAAAATGGACTGAAAATTAAATCTTGTTTTATTTAATATTCTACCGTCTGTGCTTAATTGTGGCGCCAATTTCTTTCTAATGGTGCAATTGGTTTTGCATAGGAAGTGGCTGAGAAAAGTTACGATCATTTGAATTTTCATAATTTTTGGACTTTTGCTCGATTTCTATCGAGTGGCGAAACACCTTTTTCGAGTGGCGAAACATATTTTGATGATCTTAAAATAATATACGTAAAGTCTTCTTTCTAATGGTGCAATCGCTTTATTCCTAGGAGGTCGCTGACAAAAGTTACGCTCATTTTAATTTTCATATATTTTTGTACTTTTGCTCGATTTCTATCGAGTGGCGAAACACCTTTTACGAGTGGCGAAACATAATTTTATGATCTTACCATAATATACGTAATGTCTTCTTTCTAATGGTGCAATCGGTTTATGCCTAGGAAGTTCTTGAGAAAAGTTATGATCATTTGAATTTTCATATATGGCTCATTTTTGGACTTTTGTTTGATTTATATCGAGTGGCGAAACACCTTTTTCGAGTGGCGAAACATAATTTGATAATCTTAAAATAATATACGTAATGTCTTCTTTCTAATGGTGCAATCGGTGTATGCCTAAGAAGTCGCTGAGAAACGTTACAGCCATTTTAAAATAGGTGTCAATAGAAACCTTGAAACAGTTTTTAACCATTTTAGGAACTTCAAAATGGCAAATTTTTGGGGTCAAACAATAAAGATCTTCGTCAAAAAATGGAATTATATGCTTGAAAAGTGGATTTGAACATTCGAAAACGATTTCAAAGTGTGCGTAGCTAAAGTCTTTTTACCAACAGATGTTGCTCATTCTTTAAAATTTGGCACAATTCTTCAAAACATTTTTATGCAAATTTTACGCTCATTGATTTCATTTCTAGTTCACCAATATCTTTTGATCTGTTGTTTTTCCCATCTACACATGTGGATAAAATCTTTCAAACTAATGAGTTAATTAATTCTTGTCACCGTTACATTAAGACCACGAAAAGATTAAACGCGGAACGTTTGTCAAAACCATATCTCTTATATTGTTCGAGTGCTTTATGAAGATATTTTAAAGATAGAGAAAGGATAAAAGTGATTTGTCGACGTTCGTTTCGGTTTCTTGGGCACTTTCGTAAAACGGATTTAAAGGAATTTCCATTTTTTGCGTAACGGCACGATTTAAAACAGTTTTAACGGAGTATATCGCCCATACACGGATACAGCTACGCTATTTTTAGAGATCTCACTTAAGAATTATATTTCTCGTTGAGTTTTATTGCTTTTTACGCTTCGTCAAAGATACGTGGGATATGATTTACTTCCCATTCTTATATTAGATTCAAATAAACCGACATTTCACTGACGTCAGACGTTTGTTCCTCAAAAATACTTCTCCTTTTAGAAGGGGATTTAAAATTTACTAGATATAGAAAATACCCCATGCTTTTAAAGCTTAAAAGGAATTTCCAGAATTCGATCTCATTCGTAACTTCGCCTAATAAATATCCTATAAGCACTAAAAGGACTAGCGACCATGAATCCAGCTAAGCCTATTTTGCTGCTAAGTTATAAATATATTTATAGTTTAATATTTGCAAGGAGGATTAGACAAGGAGAAGAAATGTGGGGACGGCGCGGTTCCTACTGCGTCGGCCTAAACTCCCACTCTGGGAGAACGGGGGTAGAGACGTTTCGTGGTAAAATGTTGTCGCGTGGGTAAAACGAATCTTTTATGAGCTCGCGACCACGTGACAACAGTTTACCTCGAGAATTTCCTATCCCCCCTTTCCACCCGAGTGGGAGGTTGGCTCTTCTCTCTCTAACTCAACGCAGCCCCACATTTCCTCTTCTTGTCTAATCCTCCTTGATATTTGTTTGTAATTTTACTGTTGGATTAGGCCTATTTAAACGATTAGGAATCGATAAAAAAATCACTTGTTGTTATGTTGCATTCTCCCTTTAAACATAGATAACTGATGGAAGAATGGTGGTAAGAATGGTATTTAGAAGAGCCCGTTACAAGTCCGCCCCTATATATATATTATGGAAAAAGATCATTGCGCCCTTTCAAAGAATGAAAAGCAATTATTGTCAAACCATTAGTAAGAAAACAACCCATTCCAACGGATGGATATATTACGAAGGAAAAAAAAACTTGTGCAGTAGTAATTATCAGTAATAAAGGAAACTTTTATGGGTTAATTATAATTGTATAATTTAACATTCTACTCGGATATAAGAAGCAATTACTAGAATTTCACAAATTACTAAAATTTAGACTACAATTGATGGTACCGATAATTAAAAATGGTGTTTTGCGTAGCATTATGGAATCACTTTGAGTGCGATAATGCGAGGATTGTGCTTTAAAATTAACATATTTTTGAAATTATATCTGTTCATTTCCTAATTTTAGATTTAATTATATATAATATATGTTAATGATTTATTTTCATCGCTTCTTTATTATATGTTGATGGAGTATCAGTAAGAAAGCACCAGGAGTGTAATGTAATCCAAAGGGGGAGACATATTCTATTGGCTATTCGAATAATGCAGGGTGTTTCGAAAATGGTGGTAAAACCGAGCTACGGTAGATTCCTGTGGGTCATGTTAAGACGAAAATGTTCTACGACGTTTTGTCGTACAGGGCGCCGTTTAAGAGTTACGAAATTAGTCATACGCGGACGACCCCTTAATGTACATTAATAAACGTATACTCAATGATAAAATACAATTAATTATTTAGCTGGTTTTTTAAAAGCACGCGCTTGATAAAAAAATGATTTTAGCATTGAGTACATGATTAATTTCGTAACTCTTAAACGGCGCCCCGTACGACAAAAAGTCATAGAACATTTTCGTCTTAAAATGACCCATAGAACCCACTTTAGCTCGGTTCTTCCACCATTTTTCGAAACACCCTGTATAATATAACCTCGTTGGGTACTGGCTATAATACGAAATCAGAGTGGAAGCACCCAACTTATTAAAACATGGTTAATCAATCACCAAGAAGAAAAAAACAATGAAATTGTTTTTACTGTCGGTATTTTAAAATTAATTTTTTTAATAAATCTCCTTAGTACGTGAAAGAATTCTTATATATATCTATAACTCTGCTTATATTAATATCTAGGTCCTTCACCCTGTAATAATTCGATTTTTTTTAACACCAAGGGGCGAAGAAAATCGCTGCAAACTACCGCAAAAAATTTCCCACGAAAATAAGAAAGAAAAAAAAATCTAATATCTAGGTTAAACCAAAGGATCATTCCTACAAAATCGCGATCTTAGAGGAATTAGGTAAAGGAGTCACTGACATCTTCAGTGTAAAGATAATCTGGTGGTACTATAAAGTCGTACTCGTCCGAACCGACTCACAATCGGGTAACCGAACACCCTTAATATGTAACACCGTAAACAATAACGCCAAAGATAGGGCTACTTTGAATTTAAATTAAATTAAAAATCTCTTGGGTAAGTTACGCAATCAAATCTGATAAATATTAAAGAAAAAATGCCACTGAAAGAAATCTCTAGCAGGTCTAAAATAAATCCGGCGTATGTGGGTCTATCTATTCACTATTTAGAGAAGTTTAAAGTTAATTTGTTTTAATTAAGATAATATGGGAGGTAATTTACAATATGTTTTAGTTTCATTAACAAACATCTTGTCTAAAGTAATTCTCAGAGAAAAAATAATTACTGCTTCCCGTTAAGAAAAGAAAACATTGAATTTAAAGGATGAACCTTTGGGATTTGAGATGAATTTACTCAACTTGAAAAGTTAATTAGAAATAAAGTGTTCTAGCAAGTTAAATAATTAAGGTCTTTAGACTTCTAATATCATGAAATAAAAACAAATTTTGGATCTCTTTAAAATTTTCAAAACAAAATACACCCTTTTTCTAAGAATCTGAAGGATCTTTTCGGTTATATCATGAAAGACAGAGGAATTTCTTAGCTATGTATATATAACCGTTATTTCCTGGTATAAAAAGTACACAGACGTTTATTTATTTCCCGATAGGGGGTATATATTATACGAACATTAAGAATATAAACTTGGCCTGGAATGGCACAAAAGGATTGCCAAGAGTTCGCGCTAAAGATAATGCTGGATTATGGTATAGAGAGTGGAATAAACGAACCATAAACGAATATTGAAATAAAAAAATATATATTAAGCCTTAAGGGGGAAAGTAAATACAATAAACTACATACGAATTGTAGTTTGAAGAAACGCAGCGGTCGGATTTAGCCCTTTAATAACTTAAAACTAAAATGTTGTAACTCTTAAAATGGTAAAATTCATTGATTCGTTGTTGCAAGAAATAATTTATAATGTAAATTTTACTTAGATGGTCATTGGTGAAGCCTCGCGACTAATGAGTTCTATAAGAACCCGATCACATGGAAATAATTTAAAAATATTACTTACATTTAAGTCTTGCTTCTAGATTAACAGTTTAGTAACAGTCATGTTGATCGAATCGGTTCATAGAAGGATTGAGATGATCTGTTTGTAAGATAAAAAAATAAAATTAATAACTCATATGAGACTATCAAAAAATTAAATTAGTTAATTTGCATATGTGCAATTAATTAAAAACTGTTAAAAACACGGGTCAGACTTTTGGTGTTTTGCTTAACGAGGGATATATTGAGGTACAAATGAAGCTTCAGTTACATTAGTCATAAGTCCTCCATGTCATAGATAGCCTTATTGGGAAAATAAGATATTTTAACATGGTGGACTGATAGAGTTCTAGCCTTTCACTAGATGGCGCCGAACATTCATTCATTTTTTTTTTTTTTTTTTTTTTTTTTTATATAAATTTCATGTTTTTGGGGCGATTTTCATTTGACAGAGCTCGAAACGAGGCTGCTAGGTTAGGTATATGCTCTTTCGACCGAATTCCCATATGAACGAAATCCCATTCGGCCGAATAGCTGCAATTTCTAGCCCATTGGGCTGGGAAAAAGGTTTCTTCCCATTCGACCGAATGGGCTAATAAATTCAAAAATTTAATTCAATCGAATAGAAGCATACGCATAATTATATATGTAATACGTTGAATGGAACTTTTGTTAAGCTAGGTTCTTCGTACAATAATGCAGTTTTAAATAATATTTATTTGAAAGGTTCGGTTAGGTTAGGTTAGGTTAGGTTAGGTTAGGTTAGGTTAGGTTATACCTTGGAAATACCCCAAAAATTTCAAAAACCGCCAAAGCGCGGGTTTTTCGGTCGAATGGGATTGGGTTCGGTCGAATGGGAATTCGGTCGAAAGGACCCAAAGCCTAGGTTACGGGTCTACTTTTAGAACTGAACTGAACCGAATTTTACACAAATCTCGACCAAAAATCTTAAAATAATAAAAAATTGCAAAAATAATTATATTCATGAGTAACTTTCGTTATCTCTTTGTAATATGGCGTCTCACAATTACGTCGGTTTTGCTCTAAAGTCTTAAAAGGCTAAAGCCCGACATGGTATGGGATATTTATTTTGCAGAGAGACTATATGTTCTATCTCTTTCTATATAAGTATTGTAGGCGTAAACCCGCACGCGAAGAAAAAGAGTTGATCTTACATGCCCTATAACTCGGGGGCATTACTGCGAAAGAAATTCATAAAGTCGCATTATACGATATAAGAGTCCAAGTAAAGTTGACAGACAACTTCAGCCTTCCCGTAGGTTTGCGTTATCACTTTAGAAATAAAGGGCTCGTGAATAGGTACAACTGAAGTGACACGAAAAACGCGTACGTGAACGTCAAGATAGCTTCTACGGTGGTTTGGTTCACGGTATAATTTCCCCTCTACCAGATAAAATCAAAATATAACTAGATCAAGGAGGATCAGAGAAGGAGAGGAAATGTGGGGACGGCGCGGTTCCTACTGCGTCGGCCTAAACTCCCACTCTGGGAGAACGGGGGTAGAGACGTTTCGTGGTAAAATGTTGTCGCGTGGGTAAAACGAATCCTTTATGAGACGCGCTAGCTAGCGACCACGTGACAACAGTTTACCTCGAGAATTTCCTATCCCCCCTTTCCACCCGAGTGGGAGGTTGGCTCTTCTCTCTCTAACTCAACGCAGCCCCACATTTCCTCTCCTTCTCTGATCCTCCTTGACTAGATAAACATATTAAAACATTTGATTTTGAAGTGAACTGAACTCACCGACTAGGACATAGTCTATTTAAGATTACAGAATCACCCGTGAGTCGTGAAATAAATTAATCAAGTGATACACCGGTTTTGAAATAAATTTCCAAAAACCTTCGAATTAATTTTAAATTACAATGTAGTCTTAAAATCGCAAAATATATTGATGAAATCATTTTAAAATCATGATGTAGTCTTGAAATGATTTTAAAACCACAATGAAAAGTCTTGAAATCAAGGATAAATCATTTAAATTATTGAAATCATTGTAAATTTATATATAGATATTTCCATATTGTAAATTCTTAAAAACGTTTTTTGACCTTTATATTGCGAAATTAGTGAAATCTTGAATTCACTGTGAAGTTAATTAAATCCATTAATATTAAATTCATTGTGAAGTTCGTTAAATTAAAAAATCTTGAACTCATTGTGAAGTTAGTTAAATAAAAAATCTTGAATTAATTATGAAATCAGTTAAATCTTGAATTAATTATGAAATCCGTTAAATTTTGAATTGATTTTGGAAATCAGTTATATCTTGAATTCATTTTGAAGTTAGTTAAAGCAGAATTAGTGAAGTTATTATGAAATCAATGAAATATTGTATTTATTAAAATTTTAAATCACAGTATGATCGTAACTATTTTCAACCCAGAAGCCACAAGGAAAAAAAAAAAAAAAAAAAAAAAAATTTAATTGAGTATTTACGTTTCATTTAGTATTTGGTATTTATACTTTTGAAGTAACCGCCGCGAGAAATCAATTTCTTACAAACCATAGTCGTAAAATTTTATATCATTATTATTTTTTTCATTAAATAAATCTTAATTTAGGTCGAGAAGCGATTGCCATTATGAGAGGTGCAACTATCCAACTTGCGCCTTAAAGGTAAACATATACTCGAACGAGGAAAGGTCTTAAAACACTTAACTGTTGTCTTATGAATTGTGTTTAAATGGTAATCAAGATTTTTTTCGGTTATCGATTCGACGAGACATTTTTAGATGTTTATATACATAGATATCCAAGGAGACCCTTTAGAACTGTTTATCAATGACCTATATTTATACGTCAATAGTTTAACACTTGTACTCGGAATACTTAAACAGGTAATTTGGAAAATTTAGTATTTGATCTACGTTTTCAGACGATATTTGCTTAAATTGAGTAATAAAGGAATAGAGACGTGCACGATGTGAAGTTGCACAATCAGTTTATGACTAGGAGATCTTAGAGAAACGTTACGGGTATTTTAAGATAGGGGTCATATTTGGGTCTTTGGTGGCTCGATTTCAATCACTGTTACTTAATGAGGATGCCACTCTTATTTATAACGAAACTTGGAAACATTTGTGAGCGCAAAAACTCAAGCAGAGAGATACACGTAGTTTTTGTTTGGGAACAGATTCGTTCAGAACTGCGTTCACAAACTCCTGGCAACCCTACAATGAAGGGTCCAAGGAGAGCTAGGTAAGAGGGAAAGAATTGTTTTGGCTCCTTTATCGAAAACTATAGCTTGTCAGTCAAAAGTGGAGTTTTCAAATCAAGCACGCGATAACAAATAGCATTTTAAAATTTTAATCAATAGAAAAATAAAACGAAAACCCACGAGTGTCTTCCTTTTGATAATAATTTACTTCGTTTAACGAATCTAATTTTTGGCTCGTAACAACGTAATTTATGACGTTATCGGAAATTAAAATGTCGACTTTGGGCGAAACGGCTTAGTACCATTGGATCGAAATTCATTTGATCGACACAGGGTCCATTAGATCGAAATTCAATGGATCGACATGCAGAACCAAATGATCGACACTTAAAAAAAGAAGACTCAAATGATCGACAGGTAAAAAAGATTGAATGTAATAGACATGCAGTACCATTGGATCGAAATTCATTTGATCGACACAGGGTCCATTAGATCGAAATTCAGTGGATCGACATGCAGAACCAAATGATCGACACTTACAAAAAGAAGATTCAAATGATCGACAGTTAAAAAAGATTGAGTGGAATAGATATGAAGTACCATTGGATCGACATGCAGAACCAAATGATCGAAAATATCAAATAAAATTCAAAAAGACTTGATACTGCATAGATTTAAAAATCGATTAGTTAATTTAAAACCTATCGATTTTTAAATCCATGCAATATTAAGTATTTTTAAAATTAATTTAATAACCTAACCTAACCTTACAAAACGCAATAATTTTATATATTAACCAAATAATTTCGATTATTTCACACACCATTTTCACGATGAGGATTCAAACTCAGTATCTTTTTACAATCCATGCTGGCTACCCTTTCGGGCAACGGGTCACGGCATCTCAATTAAAACGAGAGAGACTGTCGATCAAATAAATTTCGATCAAATGGGGCTATTCCGTCGATCAAATGAGACACACTGTCGATCAGATAAATTCAGATCCGATGAACCCTTTGTCGATCGAATGAATTTCTATCTATTGGTAAAAAACGAGAGAGACTGTCGATCAAATAAATTTCGATCAAATGGGGCTATCCCGTCGATCAAATGAGACACACTGTCGATCAGATAAATTTCGATCCAAAGGACCCTTTGTCGATCGGATGAATTTCTATCTATTGGTAATATCCCGGGCGAAACAACAGTGAATTATAAGGTTAATCATATTTTTTCGTTGTTGAAATAAAAAAAGATCATAAGCCCTTAAATTGGGAATTTGTCAAATCACGAGATATGCTTCTATATTTTGTTCTCATCCCATTTTGCAATCAAAATATTATTAAAGTATATCTTCACACTCGGTATAAATTAGCATACAATATAGTTCTTGAATTCTAATTTTGAGTTGTTAAAATGTTTATAAAGCTTTTTTAGATACGATGTTCTGGGAGCCATATTTTTTTCAATTTATAAACTACCGAGATAATAGAAAACTTCATCGGGTTATTTTCATTTTATAATCTATTCTATATATATATCCATAGGGTACTTGAGATAAAATTTGATTACTTGACAAAATCTAACGACCCCTTCTCAACAACAGAACTTCATGTTTACCCAAGTACTCGAAAACCGAGAAATTCTATCAATGATTGGGAATATCATCAGCGTTTTAACTACGAATAATGACATCATAGCCCACTTTTCACGTGCTTCTTATAAATCAAACGAAAAATCGTCTGATAAAGCGGGTTTATTCGTCTTATAACGCTTTCTTCATAAACTTACTAAAATCGTCTGATAAAGCGGGTTAATTCGTCTGCTAACGCCATGTTCATAAATTTACTCTATGCGATTTTTGAAATAATTTCTTAGACGTATTGACAGGATCCTTCACTTTGGGCCTTAGCTTTTATGTAACCTTTTAATTAAACAAAATATAATCTACAAGACTTTCTTTACGGAAGAACCCTATAATTTTAGGGATACCTCCACAAGCTACCTCAGCTTAAATTTGTACTCTAAGGATGCAATCAAACTATGGTGTTCTGTTCCTTTCAAAGCTAGTGAATTGGCTACAAATCCTACTGAGAAGCCTGACGAAGCATTAAAAATGGAAAAATTGGGCGTATAACAATTCCGATATTTATAAAAGATTTACTGGCTTATTTTAATGTTTTGAAGCTCACATTTAATTGAAATTACAATAATTTCTTGATAACCAAAAAAAGGTTTATTTTTTTCACTGTCAAGGAAATTTCCCACTATACCTAATGACGCTTAATTTCCAAATACACAATGGGATAATTTAAATAAAATAATAGTAATTTAGAAGAAAACGAATGATAATAAATAATAATTATGTTCTGAAGAAAAACTTCCTCTTAAGAATAGTTTTAAATCGAGATAAATTGTTTTTAGAATCTTCTAGATGGCGAATGTACTCGCATGTATAAGTTTTAATTAATTCCGGTCAAGGTTAATGATGAAGATTAAGTTTTGACCTTGAAGATCGAGGATAATGAGTGTCTTGGAAGCGGGCGCGGTTTTTATTTTTCACTTCAAAATTTATCGTTATGGGAATCAAAGGTGGGTTGTAATTCTTTTTCTACGTAATATGATATAAATAACCTTTAACTTTGGGCTTAGTAAAGTCTCATCTTGAACCTTAGAGTACTGGTAGAAATATCTAAGAAATTTTGGGAGAACTGATAGGGGTATATATCATGCCGTTTTTAAACCCTTGGAATCTGGATTTGTTGTTAGATCATACTCTAGGGATGGTTGCTAAACTCTGTGTACTCAAAATTCAGATCTGTATTTAAGAACTCAAATTTCTTTAATTCCGTATAAGTGAAATGAAATTTGTTCAATTCTGTATAATGAACCACATGGAATTCTATAGAAAACGAAATTAAATTATGCCGTGAACTAAATTAAATTATGCCGTGAACTAAATTGAATTACACCGTGAACTAAATTAAATTATGCCGTTAACTAAATTAAATTATGCCCTGAACTAAATTGAATTTACCGTGAACTAAATTGAATTACACCGTGAACTGAATTGTATTACGCCGTGAACTAAATTGAATTATGCCGTGAACAAAATTGAATTATGCCGTGAACAAAATTGAATTATGCCGTGAACTAAATTTAATTAAACCCAGAACTAAATTGAATTACGCCGTGAACTAAATTGAATTACGCCTTGAATTAAATTGAATTATGCACCGAACTAAATTGAATTACGCCGTGAACTAATTACGGAAGTACTCTAAATTAAATTGTGTTGCGAATTAAAAATAATTATTTAGTAATTTTTATGTAGAGGACTAAATTGAATCGTACAAAATACCCTTAAAATCGCTTGTATAAAACTTTACTCTTTATCCGATATCCCTATCGGCACCCGTTTTGATAATGAAGCTTAACATATTCCTCCCTTTTGCCTTGAAAATACAAATTAATAACCCGCTAATTTATATCAATATGAGAGAACCACCACTTTTTCCTCAAAGCGTTCAGGAATTTTATTTTTGATTCCAAGTAGCGATATTAGGATAAACACGTTCGTGTTTATCCCTTTATCTGAACTCGAATTTCATCAGAAACCGTAATGTCTTTTCCAATGGACCCGCGGCGCTTGATAACTGAAAGCGTCGTCGTCGTCGTCGTCGTCGTTTCCCTCTTCCCACCGTCCACTGAATTCGAATTAATACAGACAAAGGTACTTTTGAAAAAATTTGATAAGACTTCGATCAGGTACAAGAGTATCTCTAGTTAAACACAGATTTCAATAATGAAATGTTGATTAAGTATACGAAGTAATAGAAAGTAAGGTACCTGAATGGGTTACAAAAGGGTGAAATCTTAAGCTTAGCCGAGCTTTACTAATTGCTTCAAAATGAATAAACAAAAATTTTATTTCTTAAACAGTAGAATGATAAGGAATATCCATCGAATTCGAGTTAATAGAAAGTAAGGTGCCTGAATGGGTTACAAAAGGGTGAAATCATAAGCTTAGCCGAGCTTTATTAATTGCTTCAAAATGGTAAACAAAATTTTATTTCTTAAACAGTAGAATGATAATGAATATCCATCGAATTCGAGTTAATAGAGAGACAGATGCCTGTATGGGTGACGAAAAGGGTAAAACATATAACTAGCCGAGCTTTATTAATTGGCTTTAAATTGATAAACCAAAATTGATTTTATTAAACAGTTGATAAGTTTTTTTTAATGGCATTTTTTATCGTTAACGGAAAATTGCATATATTGGGTTCTTTTACTAGGGTAGCCCTCTTCAGCCGTCTAATTTTGACTATTATGTCATATCATGAGTATCCCATTATATTCACCCTAATTCACCGTAATTAAAAAGTTGGAATGATTTTCTTATCATTTGATTTTTTAACTTTAATAATATATCTCTTCTCGGCCTATATAAACGAGATTTGCATATTCAGTACTCATAGATGCACTGTACCAATGCGCGGTTTACGTTAGCGTTTAAAATTGTGGCGAGCCCTCTCGTTTGTGCAATGGTGACGTCTTCGATTGTTTAGGCAATCGTTTCTCACCTATATTTCGGTGATAAGAGACTCATTTCTCACGATCTTTTGGGTAGAGTACTCGAATAAACCGAGGCGATTGAATGTAAATCGCCTTACCTAGAAATGTGGCCAATATAATATAGTAAGTCACTGTAAAAACATTTCACATGTAACGTGGAAACTCGGAATCGCGGACTAAAGCCAAAGGGGAAGTCTCACGCCAAATCCAGTTACAATACAAAATAAAATAAAGCCGGGTTGGTCGCCTACCTTTTCACTATTGAGGGGTGGCGTGGAATAGATAATAAAAGAACAGCAATGCATAGTCTAAGGATATGGGATGTAATTAAAATAATTAAGTCGAGGTATAGAGAGTTACCAGAATCATTTTAATATAAAACTCATATACTGAATTAAATATTAATAAACTAATTAATGAACTACCGTGTCATGACACTAATTACTAACAAACTAAATGAATAAATAATAATAATAAACAAATAATTCGCGACATAATAATAATAATATAATAATAATAATAATAAACAAAAATGAAACGTTACGGCTTACGCGGCCACCAAAGTTTTACGATTACAGTCATGTCCCGTTTTGGGGAACGGTGGACTTGTACGTCCTAGCGAACCAGGTCCTTTCGCGACACCACGCGAATGTTTTTCGCAATCGTCCGAGTGGTCATTTCAGCACGGCCTCTTTTAAGATTATCATATTTTATTCTGCATGGCGTGGGCTATTCGCCTCTTTTCTTATTCTTGAGAATAAGTAAGTTTTCGGTAAAGATTTTACCCGCGCAACACTTTACGTTTTCGCGGAGAGGTTTTAGTTTTCGTCCATGTCGAGTTCGCGCCCAGAGTTACTCTCTTTCTTAAGCTCGAAAGCACAAGTCTTTTAGTTTTTCCCGCGCTTCTGGACCGGTGGTCTTCAGAAGCGTCGAGATGAGGGGAGTCGGTTAAATTGGCTTGCTAAGACGCTTGGCCCGTTTTAGGGAACCATTAATTGTCGAACGACGGGCAAATGGAACCATCGGGGTCGATGAAAGCAAAGGGCGCACTTTTAAGTTTTTGACTTTTAAGTTCGAGTCAAGTCGCCGGCTCGTAAACTATCTTTCATGTTTCGCGCTATAGCAAGGTCACCCCCTCGCGCACGAAATGTTTCTCATGTTTTCCGCAACGTATGCCATAAATTACACTCGCGAACAATAACTATATACAGTAGATAACGTTATAAAAAGAATACGAACTAAAAATATAACATCTTGAATCTATCTGGTAACTCTCCTTCGTAGGGGTTAAAGCGTAGGGAAGGGTAATAAATCGAACGGGACAATCGCCACTCCCAAAAGGGAAAAAGTAAACTACCGAATTTTATTTTATAATTGGGGCTTTTAGAATTGGAATTTATAACTTCGACCTCGCGCGGCCAGGCCTAGCTACGCGGGTCGGAAAGATGCAAGAGAAGCGACACCACCCGAAAGCTCTTATCCCAACGGCCAGCGTTAGGACTGCGATCGGAGGGGGTCTCCTTCTTTTGTAAATGAACATGTTTTAAGAATTAAATTTAAGGGTACTGGTGAAATAATTTAAAGGTTATAGGGAAATATTAAAAGGGTCCGGATTTTGCGTTACACACAATGAGAGTTCTAGGGATTAAATATCACTCGAGTTGGACTTCATATCCTGCCAAGTGCTCGATTACACATGAAATTATGTAAAAACATTTCACAATGAGAGTTCTAGGGATTAAATATCACTCGAGTTGGACTTCATATCCTGCCAAGTGCTCGATTACACATGAAATTATGTAAAAACATTTCACAATGAGAGTTCTAGGGATTAAATATCACTCGAGTTGGACTTCATATCCTGCCAAGTGCTCGATTACACATGAAATTTATAGTTTATCGTTTTCAATCTCTACTTTATTTTTTAAAATACTTGAGTTTTGCGACTAGGATGTGCTTTAGATCCAATAGCTTCGTCATTGCAACTACGTAATAACGTTGCTATTAAGTAGTTGACCAATTATTGAAGTCTGTATCTAAATCACGTCTAATTCAATTATAATAAAAAATAAAGATTTAGAATTTTAAATAGGATATACGAAACGGAAATTGATGTCGGCGAGTTAAATAAACGGCCACATACTTCTGGTCTCCAGAATTATGTTCTCATGCTGCTTTAAAGAATTGTTTCGCTTTCCATGCTCATTTTTTGTCGATGCGATTCAATATTATAAATTTAATCTCTAGCTCGGTCTAGCCCGTCCCTCTTGTAATATTTTAGGTAAGGCTAGGTTAGTTAATCCCTCGACCTCCCCCGTCCATCTGGTAATCTTTAAGGTAAGGTTAGGTTAGTTAATCCCTCTAATTAGCCAATCCTTCCAACTAGTTAATCCTTAGCTCGGGCTATTTGTAATATTTTTGGTAAGGCTAGGTTAGGTTAGTTAATTCCTCGAATTAGCCCATCGTTCCAACTAGTTAATCCCTCGGGTTACCCATTCCATCAAGTAATCTTTAAGGTTAAATTAGGTTAATTAAACCCTGGAAATAGCCCATCCCTCCAACTAGGTAATCCCTATAACTCGGGCTAACCCGTTCCTCTTGTAGTATTTTAGGTAAGATTAGTTTAGGTTAGTTAATCAATTGAACTAGCCCATCCCTGTTTTACAACTTAGGTAAGGTTAGGTTAGTTAATCTCTGCCTTTCGAGATTTGTACCAGGGTCTCAATTACGAATAGATTGAAGCCTCAATTAAACGCTTTAATTTTTATTCAGCATTAGTAAGAATTAAAGTTCAATAAACCTATAAAGCAAAATAGTGAAATGTGGAAAAGGTGTATATTTTTGGAGAAAAAAGGACAGAAATTATACAAAAAAGAGGTTGCTTCGCACCCTTAAAAAAACTCTTTATCTAACTCGAATCAAACCCGTGAAGGGACAGAAATTATTTGTTAGAGAAAGAGCAATTTCATATCTTTAAAATTATAGTTAGTAGATTTAGTCTACTTATTCAAAGATTTTATTACTATTATATATTTTCCAAAAAACGGATAAAGACGACCTAGTTAACCATCCTCTCCCATTGATGTTTATTTTAAATTCTATCAGTATCACTAATAAAATTAGCTAAAGATGGAGTTCCTTTAATGGTTTATTTATCATTAGTCCTAGGTCGTCTTTATCCGTTTTTTGGAAAATATATAATAGTAATAAAATCTTTGAAGTAGTAGACTAAATCTACTAACTATAATTTTAAAGATATGAAATTGCTCTTTCTCTAACAAATAATTTCTGTCCCTTCACGGGTTTGATTCGAGTTAGATAAAGAGTTTTTTTAAGGGTGCGAAGCAACCTCTTTTTTGTATAATTAAATTAAGAGTTAAAGTTAAGGGGCTATTAAATAAGTGTCTGTACTATTTTCATTGCCGTCGTTGGAATGTTTTAAAATGTGGCGCCTTAAAACTGATAAGAAAATTTACCGCGAAATATCCTGCTGTAACAGTAACCCGCAGCGGCCAACGTGCAATTTAAAATGTCAAGTTTTTAGTTTCATATTGTTATCTCAGTATAAATTCTAACATTTATAAAAATCAAATTGATAAGTAGTTTATCTAAGACATATTATTAAAGTATTATCAATCGAATATATTTGAAACCTTTTACCATTTCGAATAAATACCACTAGGCATAGAGACCTATTCGTAAAAAATTTTCAAGATGATAATTCTGCTATTTTTCCATAAATTCAAATAATACAACTTTTCAATTGTTCAACTTTTCAACCGTTTTTAATCTAACTGTAAGGAGGTTGTAGAGAAAAGTTACGGCCATTTTAAGATATGGGTCATTTTTGGACATTTTGCTCGACTTCAATTAGTGACGAGGTAGCTTTTTCGAGTGGCGAGGCAGGATTTTATTATTTTAAAATAGTCTAGGGAATGTCTTCTTTCAAATGGTATAATTGGTTTATGCCTAAGAGGTTGTAGAGAAAAGTTACGGCCATTTTAAGATAATGGTAATTTTTGGACATTTTGCTCAACTTCAATTAGTGGCGAAGCAGCTTTTTCGAGTGGCGCAGCAGGATTTTATTATTTTAAAATTATCTAGGGAATGTCTTCTTTCTAATGGCGTAATCGGTTTGTGCATAGGAGGTTGTAGAGAAAAGTTACGGCCATTTTAAGATATGGGTCATTTTTGGACATTTTGCTCGACTTCAATTAGTGACGAGGTAGCTTTTTCGAGTGGCGAGGCAGGATTTTATTATTTTAAAATAGTCTAGGGAATGTCTTCTTTCAAATGGTATAATTGGTTTATGCCTAAGAGGTTGTAGAGAAAAGTTACGGCCATTTTAAGATAATGGTAATTTTTGGACATTTTGCTCAACTTCAATTAGTGGCGAAGCAGCTTTTTCGAGTGGCGCAGCAGGATTTTATTATTTTAAAATTATCTAGGGAATGTCTTCTTTCTAATGGCGTAATCGGTTTGTGCATAGGAGGTTGTAGAGAAAAGTTACGGCCATTTTAAGATATGGGTCATTTTTGAATATTTTGCTCGACTTCAATTAGTGGCGAAGCAGCTTTTTCGAGTGGCGAGGCAGGATTTTATTATTTTAAAATAATCTAGGGAATGTCTTCTTTCTAATGGCGTAATCGGTTTATGCATAGGAGGTTGTAGAGAAAAGTTACGGCCATTTTAAGATATGGGTCATTTTTGGACATGTTGCTCGACTTCAATTAGTGACGAGGTAGCTTTTTCGAGTGGCGAGGCAGGATTTTATTATTTTAAAATAGTCTAGGGAATGTCTTCTTTCAAATGGTATAATTGGTTTATGCCTAAGAGGTTGTAGAGAAAAGTTACGGCCATTTTAAGATATGGGTCATTTTTGAATATTTTGCTCGACTTCAATTAGTGGCGAAGCAGCTTTTTCGAGTGGCGAGGCAGGATTTTATTATTTTATAATAATCTAGGGAATGTCTTCTTTCTAATGGTATAATCGGTTTATGCATAGGAGGTTGTAGAGAAAAGTTACGGCCATTTTAAGATAAGGATAATGTTTGGACATTTTGCTGGACTTCAATTAGTGGCGAGGCAGCTTTTTCGAGTGGCGAGGCAGCTAGGATTTAATAATTTTAAAATAATCTAGGGAATATCTTCTTTCTATGCCTAGGGGATGGTAAAGAATAGTTATAAACTTTTTTGATCATTTGTCAGAAAAAGATGTTTTTGTGGGGCAATGGTATTCAAATTTACTTTTTCAAAACGGTTTCAAAGGGTCTAGTGTGAAGGCAACTTTATAGTTTGCCAAACTGTAAAAACCGATTTCAAAGTCACTAGTGAGAACGGAGCAGGGAAGATCATTTCTGGGCGTGGTATTATTTCTTTATAGATAAAGATAATATTAAAAAAAATCGTTTGAAAGATGCTAGAGGCGCGTGCTCGCTTGATGATAGATTATTCCAGGGCCTGGATATCCCAAATCATCCCAGTAACACCTTATCTTGAAAGCAATCCAAAGAAGGTAGACTAAAGCTAACCGAAAAACTTGACTTTTTGCGCTGAATTTCATTCCCTAGCAAAATTATCCACTTTTATCGTCCAATAGAAGTCAAAACAAAGTATATATTAAATTACGTAGTTGATCCTGTAACCAGAACAAAATTACGTCATATATATGGGAAAAAAATCCGTATATTCTTGGATATTTTAATTTTTGAAGCTTAAATATATGTCAATCCAGTGGTGTAAAGTTATGAATAAGGCTTTTCAACAGTATGAAAAAAATAAAAATATAATCTATACGCATTCGAAAAAATGGTGTCAGCCTAACTTTAATGAAACAACGAAAACTAAGAATATTAATTAAATTGGATTTTAAATTAGTGTTCCATATTAATCAAAAACTCTATCAGAGCTCATCCACCACTGCCAAACTAACCTGAAAACCTATACATTATGTTACTCTTTATTTCTTATGGTTAGATATTATACAGATCAGGTGAAAAAAAAAATAAGTTCCTGAAAGGGAGTGTTAAGCGGTCCTAAGTATGGTCCAAACCATCTTTAACTCGTAGTTAAGTGAAAGTTGAACGTAGTTAGGTGTTCACTACATATTAAAATTGATAAACAGCACGCGTTATTAAAGATTTAACAAAGATTTTGGTCAGTACTAGGAAAGTAAGCGAAAGTGAATAAATTTAATGAGAGATAAGATGAAATTAAAATGACGAGATCGCCCCGGACCCCTGGTTCCGGCATGTCACTCTTGCAATGTTAGTATAGCCCTAACTCCTTTTCAACAACACTTTGCTAACCTATTTTTACCACTATGTTATTTAATATTATGTAATAATTCGCGGTATATCTCAACAGTTTTGCAAACTACTTTTGACTCGAAATATTTTTTTTTTTGGAAGAAACCCTCCGAAAAAGTAGTGGTGCCTCCATAGAAAGGTTTTAATTAAGAAAGAGATTTGAGGCGTCTTTAGTTTACGGATATATAAGCCGGATTTTGAGGTTCCTTTTTTAAGATAGAAAACGAAATTTCATCATGAATTCATAATCAAAAATAAATTCCTTTATATTTTTAAATTGTACACTATATTGATGCACAAGTAAATCATGATTTACCTGTGAATATTTAATTTATAAATTTTATGATATTAATTAAATGGCCTAGTGGTTAAGACAACAGACTACAAATTTGTTGTTGTCTCCCAAATTACAAAAATTTAGGGAAGACGTGACCGAGTGGTTAAGGCGACAGACTAGAAATCTGTTGGGGTCTTCCCGCGCAGGTTCGAATCCTGCCGACTGCGAATATACTTTTAAAATTACTAGTTTGTCTTGATTTATCTGAAAAAATTCAAATATTAAGATAACATAACGCAGTCGTGGCCGAGTGGTTAAGGCGACAGACTAGAAATCTGTTGGGGTCTCCCCGCGCAGGTTCGAATCCTGCCGACTGCGAACAAACTTTTACTATTACTAGTTTGTCTATACGTATTAATTTAACTGAAAAGCATTCAAATACTTTAACTGCACAAGGCAGTTGTGGCCGAGTGGTTAAGGCGACAGACTTGAAATCTGTTGGGGTTTCCCCGCGTAGGTTCGAATCCTGCCGACTGCGAATATAATTTTACAATTACTAGTTTGTCTCCTAACTATTAATTTATGAGAAAAATATTCAAATTTCTCGATTTTACAAGGCAGTCGTGGCCGAGTGGTTAAGGCGACAGACTAGAAATCTGTTGGGGTCTCCCCGCGCAGGTTCGAATCCTGCCGACTGCGAACAAACTTTTACTGTTACTAGTTTGTCTCCTAACCATCAATTTAACTGAAAAAATTTCAAATATTTTGATAGCATAAGGCAGTTGTGGCCGAGTGGTTAAGGCACACAATTAACGGACCAGGATGAAATGCATCAACGAAAAGTCCGGCAAAATATTTTTATCAGTCTATAGGTTACCAGTAGCGTATTTTAAATATTTCCTAATTAGCCGATTCTAAATTTTAATTATTATACGCCAATTTTCTTAACGGTCTTAATTAAGCTTACTTCCTCGTCAAAAATATAAAATCACATTTCTTTAAACTTAAGACACAGAAGTCGGTAAAATATCCTAATACCTGACGGAAGTATATGACGTTAAAACTCCCCAAAATAAGCGTGCGTAACAAATCAGTTATTTTCGTAATTATGCTAAATAGGAAAACTGTCTGGACACAAGCGGTTATTTATATTGATCGAGATAAAAATAAAATACACGCTTCATCTATTTCCTGTTAATATAATCCTGTAGCTTCAGACTCGAAATAATTCAAAACCAATACGCAACGCCTTAATTCGCTATTATTCATTCAAAGGAAAGGGGCGGAAAAGAATTTCGTGTTATAATAAATATAAGATAATGTGAATGAACCTTCTAACTTGAAAATAAAACTAAGTTGGCACTTCATATCGTGATATTCGTTCGAATCTAAACGACCTTAAATTATCTCACAACAACGTATCTTATAGCTGTCAAAAGTTGATTTTACAATCAATTACTGGTTCTGAGAATTAAGAATTTACAGTCTACTTGTAATTTTTTTTACAGTTGGACTAGGCAGGCCTATTTAAACGATAATGAATCGATAAAATAAACTTGTTGTTAGGTTGCATTCTCCCTTTATGAATAATTAATAAGGGTAATTAAGAAAACATTGAGGCTACCTTAAAATCCAAAAATACTGAAATCGTGAATGCCACGATACATCGAATTGATCCTGACGTCATTAAATAATTTAGCCAATTTTCATAAACGTATATACATATAATTTGAAATACAAATTATATTAATTCAATCTTTTTTATTTACAACATCAAAAGCTTCAATTTCAATCGCTAAACTCCAATGCGTAACAAAATCTATAATGAAAATGTACACGTACGTACTTCAAATCCGATATCTACAATTTATCTATGAAAATGTTATTTTTTCTTCCCTTTCCCTTTAGTATCTTCACGTCGAGAAATAATCATAATGTTGATGAGGATAATGAGCCTCGAACCTGAATTTCATCAAGGATAAACTCTTCTCTTAAAGAGCTAGTACCGCATAATAAGTACCACTATTTATTTATGTTCGAGAATGAATAAAAAGGGCCTGTTATTTCACCAAAAATATATTGTTTTACGAGACAGGTCAATTTGGTCTCGCCGATTTGGTCTAGCCGATTTGGTCTAACCGCTTTGGTCTCGAGACAGTTTGGTCTTGCCTATTTGGTCTCGAGACCCTTCGGTCTTTGGGCAGTTTGGTCTTGCCGATTTGGTCTTGGAGCGGTTTGGTCTCGAGACAATTTGGTCTCGAGACAGTTTCGTCTCGAGACAGTTTGGTCTCGAGACAGTTTGGTCTAGAGACAGTTTGGTCTAGAGACAGTTTGGGCTAGAACAAAGAATCCTAGCCTAGGTTAGGTTAGGTTAGGTTAGGTTATACAGAAGCATTATTCCAATTATCATAAATCATATCGTTAAAGGCTAGGGCTGAATTGTGGCTTAATACTTAAAGAGAAACGTCTTAGCTACAAAATCAGCCTGGTGCAAATTCTAAGCAACATCAAATTAAACAACAAACTGACCCGAGACCAAACTGTCTCGAGCCCAAACTGTCTCGAGACCGAATTGTCTCGAGACCAAAATGTCCAGAGACCAAAAAGTCGCTAGACCAAATGGTCCCAAGCCCAAAATGTCCCGAGACCAAATCGGCGAGGCCAAACTGTCGCGAGACCGAACTGTCTCGAGACCGAATTGTCTCGAGACCAAAATGTCCCGAGACCAAATCGGCGAGACCAAATCGGCGAGATCAAATCGGCGAGACCGAATCGACGAGACCAAACTGTCGCGTACGGATTTTTTTTTATTTCGAATTTTACTCATTTTAATGACGTCTTATAATTGTCAATCCCAAATTATTAGAACTGGGAGCCTTTAGTAATGTTTTTATTTTTTTCTTAATGGGAAAATGCAACTCGACAACAAATGATTTCTTGTCGATTAAATATGCCTAATCAGGAGCGCCCACTAAGCTAGGACTATTAATAATGGACGCCTACCTTCATAGATAAAGATGAATAACAAAATCTGACGTTCATTAGCGTCCTCTAACGGCAAAGCGTGGAAAAATTAGCAACTATCCAAGCGAGGAGCGCGCCTGTCTATTCTCTATTCATAGCATCCACGCACGGGGTTTTGTTAGTTCCTACTTTTGCCATTGTTTGCCGTTAGAGGACGTTTATGAACGCCAGATTTTTTTATTAATATTTATCGATTCCATTTACACCGATTACGGATTACGCGTAATCATTTTAGCACTGTCAAAGGCAGGGATTTTAAAGATTACGCGTAATCGCTTTAGTACAGTCAAAGGTACAACCTGTACACTGATTACGATGAGTCACTATTGTTAATATTACAAGCTCTAAGTGTCCTTTACCCAATGAAAATGTTTTCTATCAGAGTGTGGAACTACCTCTTTAAACCACAATACGGTCGTCTTCCCTCTCGTTTTATTCTCATGCAAATTAACCTACTTAAGCGTTCTTAATAGCTACACAATATATATGACCTTAAATTTATCACGCAGATTAGAGGTCAGCAGTCTGTTGGGCAACGTGACTTATTATAATATGGGAGGAAATCGGAATAATGATATAATCCGTTTTCAGGGTTACGATGCAGCCTAAACAATACTAGTCCCTTAATCTTAATTAACTGTTCAAGTTCTTCGAGTATCTTATAAAGATAGCCTGATTATATTTTTTCAATGATGAACATTAAAGATGATATGAAACTCAGATTCCACTATCTAAGTAGTATAAAGGTAAAACTAGTAATATAACAAAAACTATCGGGATAAAATTTATCAAGTTTATAAAGCTAAGTTTTCATACGCATTTTAAAGGTTGCTTGAAAGTATATATGTAAATGAAACAAGAACTTTGCCTTTTTTCAGATTTCTTAAAAATTTTAAGTCTAAAGTTTCTTTGAAACGGATTTTAGGTTTATCAAGTCCTAATTCGTGATTTTCACAATTAATTGTAAATTAACGCGAAATCTTGGTTGAATTTTTATACCCATATTGTAAAAGTTCAAATAAATTAACAAAACCTTTAACAGAATCTATTATCCCTTTAAAGGGAGAATGAAACCTAACAACAAGTGATTTTTTATAGATCCCTTACCGTTTAAATAGGCCTATCTAAGAGTAAAAAAAATTACGAACAAATATTAAACTAGAAATAAATTTAAAACTTACCATCGAAATAGGCTTAGTTGGATTCATGGAGATATCCTGAACTCCACGGACTAGCGACCAATGACATTGATCACGGAGATCCTGCGTTCCCCATATAAGAGCCATCGATCAATGTCATTGGTCGCTAGTCCTTATATGGGGAGTTCAGGTGATCTCCATGAATCCAACTAAGCCTATTTTCCGGGAAAGTTTTAAATTTATTTCTAGTTTCATATTTGTTTTTAATTTTTTTTTTTACTGTTGGATTAGATCTATTTAAACGATAAGGAATCGATAAAAAAAATCACGTGTTTTTAGGTTGCATTCTCCCTTTAATAAAATACATGCGACACGTGAACGTAAAATATTCAAACGGCAGAATTTGCGAGAAACAAAAGCGTTCCACAACACGTGTCAAGGGGGCTTTATAAAGAAAAAGGTACATCTTTCGATTGCGTGAAGAAATTAAAAATAGCACTGAATTTGCCAGTTTGGTTAATATATCAAGAGTGTAAGATAAAGATACAAACAACCTTCTTAAAATCATTATTTTTTTAGTTTTGGTTTCGAATGGATATAAAAACGCGCCTTAAATTTAAAGAACGGGGTTCTTAAGATTCTTGATAAATATTGACGCCAGAAAATCTACATTTTGCGCGACTTGATCCACTCTGTATCAAGTCGTGCGTCAATTAAAGATTATATAACTGAATATTCTAATATTATTACATACGGGATACTTAAATGTTTCTGAAGTAGGTCATTGAGTCCATTTCACGTTAAACTATAGCTTAGTTTCCAAAAAAAAAAAAAAAAAAAGTCTTATTATTTTTTTTAAGAGTATTTAACAATATAATATGTTTCTGGTTTTATTATTAAAGGGAAGTCGAAGAACATGGGGTGCGTTGAATCATTCAAACTCAAATTAAATATGTTAATGCAGAACCTCACCCCACGTAGGTTTACACATAGTTTTGTGATTTTTGTTTAGGAACTTAGATCTCCTGTTGCTATTGCTCTATTTAATTGCTTTTTTTAGCCCAGTGAAATACAGTATAGGTCGACCCCAAAGTATACCAACATGTGTCAATAAAATCCCAAAAATTAAAAAATATATAAAAATAAAACCTAAAATATACTTATTTCCACAATATTTTAATAACCCCCTAAAATACTCTAATAGGGTTGCCACAGTTTTTTCAGATTCAAATTCCCTGACTTTTCCGGGTTTTCCCTGACCTTTTCCAACGATTTTCCCTGACCATTTCAGTTAATTCTATCCTATTTTTAATCTTTTTTTTTTTAGATAATTGCGTTCGCCAAACCTTTTGCACTGACACGGTCAGCTTGAAATATTGTCTGCAGATAATGATTGTAATTTCCTGGCTTCTTGGAAGATCTTTAAACTCCGTGACTTTTTAAAATATCTTAAAATTACCTGACTTTATATAGGGCTCATTTTTGGACTTTTTGCTCGATTTTTATCGAGTGGCGAAACAACTTTTATGAGTGGCGAAGCAATATTTTATGATCTTAAAATAATATACGGAATGTCTACTTTCTAATGGTGCAATCGGTTTATGCCTAGGTGGTTGCAAAGAAAAGTTATGGCTTTTTGCATTTTAATATAGGGCTCATATTTGGAATTTTGCTCGATTTGTATCGAGTGGCGAAACAACTTTTATGAGTGGCGAAGCAATATTTTATGATCTTAAAATAATATACGGAATGTCTACTTTCTAACGGTGCAATCGGTTTATGCCTAGGTGGTTGCAAAGAAAAGTTATGGCTTTTTGCATTTTAATATAGGGCTCATATTTGGAATTTTGCTCGATTTGTATCGAGTGGCGAAACAACTTATATGAGTGGCGAAGCAATATTTTATGATCTTAAAATAATATACGGAATGTCTACTTTCTAATGGTGCAATCGGTTTATGCCTAGGTGGTTGCAAAGAAAAGTTATGGCTTTTTGCATTTTAATATAGGGCTCATATTTGGAATTTTGCTCGATTTGTATCGAGTGGCGAAACAACTTTTATGAGTGGCGAAGCAATATTTTATGATCTTAAAATAATATACGGAATGTCTACTTTCTAATGGTGCAATCGGTTTATGCCTAGGTGGTTGCAAAGAAAAGTTATGGCTTTTTGCATTTTAATATAGGGCTCATATTTGGAATTTTGCTCGATATGTATCGAGTGGCGAAACAACTTTTATGAGTGGCGAAGCAATATTTTATGATCTTAAAATAATATACGGAATGTCTACTTTCTAACGGTGCAATCGGTTTATGCCTAGGTGGTTGCAAAGAAAAGTTATGGCTTTTTGCATTTTAATATAGGGCTCATATTTGGAATTTTGCTCGATATGTATCGAGTGGCGAAACAACTTTTATGAGTGGCGAAGCAATATTTTATGATCTTAAAATAATATACGGAATGTCTACTTTCTAACGGTGCAATCGGTTTATGCCTAGGTGGTTGCAAAGAAAAGTTATGGCTTTTTGCATTTTAATATAGGGCTCATATTTGGAATTTTGCTCGATTTGTATCGAGTGGCGAAACAACTTATATGAGTGGCGAAGCAATATTTTATGATCTTAAAATAATATACGGAATGTCTACTTTCTAATGGTGCAATCGGTTTATGCCTAGGTGGTTGCAAAGAAAAGTTATGGCTTTTTGCATTTTAATATAGGGCTCATATTTGGAATTTTGCTCGATTTGTATCGAGTGGCGAAACAACTTTTATGAGTGGCGAAGCAATATTTTATGATCTTAAAATAATATACGAAATGTCTACTTTCTAATGGTGCAATCGGTTTATGCCTAGGTGGTTGCAAAAAAAAGTTATGGCTTTTTGCATTTTAATATAGGGCTCATATTTGGAATTTTGCTCGATTTGTATCGAGTGGCGAAACAACTTTTATGAGTGGCGAAGCAATATTTTATGATCTTAAAATAATATACGGAATGTCTACTTTCTAATGGTGCAATCGGTTTATGCCTAGGTGGTTGCAAAGAAAAGTTATGGCTTTTTGCATTTTAATATAGGGCTCATATTTGGAATTTTGCTCGATTTGTATCGAGTGGCGAAACAACTTTTATGAGTGGCGAAGCAATATTTTATGATCTTAAAATAATATACGAAATGTCTACTTTCTAATGGTGCAATCGGTTTATGCCTAGGTGGTTGCAAAAAAAAGTTATGGCTTTTTGCATTTTAATATAGGGCTCATATTTGGAATTTTGCTCGATTTGTATCGAGTGGCGAAACAACTTTTATGAGTGGCGAAGTAATATTTTATGATCTTAAAATAATATACGGAATGTCTACTTTCTAATGGTGCAATCGGTTTATGCCTAGGTGGTTGCAAAGAAAAGTTATGGCTTTTTGCATTTTAATATAGGGCTCATATTTGGAATTTTGCTCGATTTGTATCGAGTGGCGAAACAACTTTTATGAGTGGCGAAGCAATATTTTATGATCTTAAAATAATATACGGAATGTCTACTTTCTAATGGTGCAATCGGTTTATGCCTAGGTGGTTGCAAAGAAAAGTTATGGCTTTTTGCATTTTAATATAGGGCTCATATTTGGAATTTTGCTCGATTTCTATCGAGTGGCGAAACAACTTGTTTCGTACACCAACTTGTTACGTACACCATTTTCAATGTTTGTGACATTCCCTTTGACACTTTCACTTATTCAAGTTTTCAAAGTTTTATGGTTTTTGCGTTTTTCAACTAATCATACGCGTCTACTGGTTGTTCGCTTTTCCAACCAAGGTGTAGTTAAAAACTGAATAATTTACTAGTTTTCATATCTTAAAGTTTTGGTTTTGATTATCAAAACAAGCGAACTTTTCACGTTTTAATTTCTCTTTAAAAAGGTAAAAAAGCCAGTTTTTCTCGGACTAGACTATATATGTGTGTGGCCTAGTGTTGTTGCGTACATGGGGGGATGGAATTTAATAATAAATAACCAGATTTTTATTCGTAGTAGACAGAATGAGAGGAGAGCGTGGGGAAAAAAGTTTGTAAGTGGAGAGTTTCACGGCCTCTATTTGGGTCACTCAAGGTTGATTCTGTAGCGCGCAAGCCCATCAAGATAAAACAAAAACCACTAAAATTTCATTCTTAAAGCTTTTCTATTTTTACAAAAGATCATAACTTATTTCAGAAAAGTATTTAACGCCCAGTAAAGTAAAGCTCTGGAATAATTTATGAACTTTTGCTTATATCATGATTCTAAAGAGGAAAAAAATAAAATTAAATCTAATTTTCCACTTGTCTGGAATAAGTTATGAGCTTCTTATAAATAAGATAGCTCGCTTTACATCATGTGTGGCGTCTTTAGATTGGTTGGATGATTTTATTTCAGATATATGACGTAGTTTATACCTGGAGCGTAATTAACGATACGAAGAACGAGTGAGAATTAACTGTTGACTCTACCAGGCGACCATGGTGATGACGTATTATTGAGGGTAATTTTTATTACAAAAAAATTTATAAAATGGCTATTTAAAATATTCGAATTTTTACTTTTGTCAATTTCCTTTTGGAGTTCATGAAAAATCCATGAGAGCCTCATTTTAATTAGCTTAATCTCTCCACTTGCAAATTTAATTATCTTTATCTCTCAACTTAAAATATTAATCAGCATAATTTCTCAACTTTAAAATTAATAATTAGAAAGTAAATTTGGTAATTGACTTTGAGATTTTTAACTGCAAATCTCTCAACTTTTAAGTGTTGTGTTTTTACGGAGTCTTTCAACTTGAAAAGTTAAATTTAGCATTTCCAAACTCGTGGAACTTGAACAAAAATAGATATCAACAAACTAGATGAATTCAGTCTGATAAATACGACACACTCAAAATGGTTTCTTGAACCCAAAATCAAACTATATTAAATAATAAATTCAATGAATGAATTGAATTTACAAATATCCTAAAAGGAATAAGAATTCTATTTATAATTTCTATTTCATTTACAATTTCTCAAACCACACTAAATTAGGGTTTTGGTATAATAAATAAAAATAGAAAAAGTAAATCGGGTTAAGCAAAAGCGCGCCCATATAAACCAGTGTCATAAAGGTTGAGAAAGAAAAAAAAAAAAAAAAAAAAAAAACAGATATGAATATGGAATAAAAATTGCGTAAAAATATGAGCGCATAAAGGATAAGTCTTACATAAGCATGTTTGAGACTACGAAGTTTCAACTATTATTAAATGGAAACGTAAAAAGTATGAATAACCTATTTTGGATCATATTTTGCTTGACTGATCTTTACCTTATTTGGAATATGCCATTCTATTAATTATAAAGAGACTGCTTTCCCCACCCTTGGTAGCTTTACGACACCTCCTGTTGTCTCTAGCTTAAATTAAAAAGGTTTTAACATCCGGTCGGTGGGTACGTGCCCGATAAGCAAAAATATATTTATCTTTAACTTTGCGCATGTCAAATACAAGCGAGGGGGCAGACACTCGCGAACTCAGGTGTACAAAATTTTTGAACTCTTTGCACTATCAAAGCTTACACTTAACGGCTGAAAAAACAAAATCCAGGGTCACTGAAACGTCATTTTGTGACGTAGAAGGTATTTAAGTCAACGGGTAAACAAAAGGGTGAGCTTTAAGAATACAATATTTTTGAAAATATTTATAGATAGGTATATTGTCTCTTCACGCCAAGGAACATATATTAGACTTTCAAAGACCTCTATCTTGTCTTTGGCATGAAGTTGTAAACAGAAGGCAAAGTGAAATAACCTGCGTGGAAGGAAAAAGAACCAATAGGAAGCTATCACTAAGACGTCATATCCTTTTATCTCTTACTTTGGGTCTGACGACCATATTTGAGGTTTTGAAAGAATGTTCAACCCCCAATAATTGACGTCACGTCTTCTAGCCAACCTTTCCCATCCAACGAAAAAGTTTATACGATAGAAATAAAAATATGCAATCGATTCCATCTTGCTTTCTGTGCACGTTCAAAAGCACCTTTAGCCATTATATCTTACAAAGTTTATCCCTAAAGTCTATGGCTTCACCCACAATGAGCATTCAAGACAACATAAACTATAGAAAAAGAGGGAAAAACTGAAAAAGAAATCAGGTGTTGTATAGATTAGGGAAAAAATGTGGTGGCCTTTTTCCTGAGCAATAAACCAAAAACTATAAAAGAATCCTTATCAAAATATGTGCGCGAGAGAGAGTTAAAAGAAAACTATATATAGATTTTTTTTAATAACACGTTTCACAATATCGCTGAAAACATAACTGGTGTCGAAATCGACAAGTGGCAGTAAATCTTCAAAACTTTTAAATTGCTATAGTTAATGATTAGATTTCAAGTTGAAACGAGCAAAATTCTGAACTGTTTTTGAAAGAAAATGAGTCTCATAAAAAAAATGACAACGCTTGCTGGCTTTGCTTACTCGGAATCTAGTATTGCATTTTATGGGAATCAAAGGTTCTTTTTAATTTCTTTTAACAAAGTTCAAAATGTTTGACGTTTTTATTAATGCTTATAAAATGTCAAGTAGTATATTAGTAATCTCAGAACTTAGGAATCGTTTAATTTATCACGGAATTGCTATATTGAGGTTTTAGTTATTTCTTGAATTCCACGTATTCCTATATATGGGTCCATTAAATCTCTCCGCCACTAAAAATTTAATCGTCAGTCAAATATTGCCCATTTGTTTGACGTCTTCGTGACGTTCATCGACGCTGAGACAGAAATAGAATGCAAATACATATTCCCTCGAAGTTTGTATATTAATATCGTAAACCGAAATGAACTGAACTGAATTGAGATCGCGAATTTGAATTTTTAGGGGAAATAAAACCGCCCTCTTTGGAATTTTTACTATTTTCTATATTTACTTCTGGCATTTGCTAAATTGTACAGTACAGTAATGGCTAATTGTGTTTGAACATATTTTGAAACTTTGTACTAAAGAGAGGCTACCATGAACTTTCCATTAATTCCAAATGGAAATTGATTAGCATTTTCGGAAAGATCGTTTAAAAGCGATTCAAAATATATATACATATGTCATAGGAAAAATTACCGCAAGAGTAAAAATACATGTTTTATAATCACCAATTTCGAAATATTTAAATTAAAAATTTCCGCAATACTACGTCATCACTAAGGTCACATGGTTATTGTAGAGTCTATAGTTGATTCTCTTAAATATGACGTTTTAATAGAATGATAAAACTTAAATTATATATATTCGAAAAAAAATGGTAACAGCCTCACTTTAAATTTTGTGAAAAACAATAAAATCTAATAGATATAGATATCCAACATTCCTATATTGAGATATTCATAAATTACCTACAGAGAATCATGCGCGAAGGGGCACGCCGTCCATCTTGATTACGAATAGAAATGTTAACAGGAAACTCCAGGTGATGTCCTGTAGCTTCTGCCTTATCAATAAAGGTTTAGGGCACCACCTGGAGTTGCCTGATGAAATGTCTATTCTTACCCAAGATGGAGGTTGTGCCCCTTACATTCATGTTTCTCTCCGTGACTTTATGAATCTGTCTATTCCTGCCAGGAAGCAGCTTAGAATTATTCTGATTCCCAAGCTATTTTTACTTGATATGGGATTAGAAAATTAATCTTATCAGTCACTTAACCCTGACACAATTATTCCCTGACTGGCAGATATATCGCGATATTAAAAATATAATTAAACTTCATTTCTGTCAAAATATCAAATCAAAATTATAAAACTTAAAAGCGTAGTGCCATCCCACGCGAAAAAAAAAATCTAGACTACATATACGGCTTCCTACGAGACTTCAATAATTCAAATCTCCTATATCCATGATTTAAATTAAATCTGAAAAATATTCTGGCAATATGAATAAACACGTAGATTAGAGGCATATGTTTCAAAACCGAAATATAGTTATTTTCCAATGATTTAGCGTTTCAAATGAATGTGAGTGCTAGACGAGTAACTGCTTTAGTAAGTTTGTTGTTTACAAAGGCAAGAAAATGCTTTCAATAAAATGCAATATAACAGATATCACAAGAAAATTATAACACCAAGGGTAAAAACGGAGATGTTATGGAAGTTGTGTCGTCAGAGAGAAAATTCTAAAAATTCTTTCACGACCGAGACGCGGACTTGGAAATTATCCTCTAGCGGTTGAGATTTGAACTAAAGTACTATAAGCTAATAGAGGTTTTCATTTTTGGTCGCGTTTCAATTACGCTGGGTATGAATGATTCCCTGCTCTACCTCAGTTATATCATAACAGCTACAAAACAAGGTGTGCGGCAATCAAATAAGCCTGTAATAATCTTTTTTAAAAAATATTTTAAGGCTAATGTTTGTGAAAATAAGGTGTGCTTATTCTATTTCAATCTTTGGTCAAATGAAAAAAAAAAAAAAAAATAGCATTAACTTGTCCAAGTCCCTATGAAATATTTGGATTTTTCTTCTAATCAAATTATTTTCCTGCTTTTTGGAAGGGGTTCAAAAATGACCAATACTGAATTTCAATCTCTGACTCAAAATAAATAAATAAATGTTATCAGTGTATCGATTTTTCTCCCAAAATTTGGTTTCATCACAAAAAAAGCTAGGTATATATGGATTGCAAGCTTTCCCTAGCCTTTAGTTTAACTAATACCTAGAGTTGTATCGGTTATATTGATAAGAATATTGGCGCCCTGGATATATATAACAAGTTTTATCATTTTACTTCGTTATCAGTTAAAGTAATAAGTGCATTGTTCCCTGAAAGAAATCGAAAATAATTGTTTTTCTCTATAGAAAAAGGTGCGGTTTTTTTGGACCAAATCGCATTAACTAAACAATAATATTTGAAGTTGACCCGGAGAAACTGATACTCAATATTAAATGTATTATGTAGAGAAAGGAACTATTCACAAAAGTCGTTAAATTACGTTAATCCCGTGTCAAGATCTTTAAAAGCGACGTGAACAGTAATAACAATACGTATTATAATTTCATTGATAATAAAATAAACCACGATTAGGTGAAAGTACAACTGAGTAGGACGAGAGTATGACTGAGTAGGACGAGAGTACGACTGAGATTACGACCCGAAGTACGAGGAGAGCAACAAAATAGGATTAGAGTGCAACAAGGTAGGATTAGAGTGCAACAAGGTAGGATTAGAGTGCAACAAGGTAGGATTAGAGTGCAACAAGGTAGGATTAGAGTGCAACAAAGTAGGATTAGAGTGCAACAAAGTAGGATTAGAGTGCAACAAGGTAGGATTAGAGTGCAACAAGATAGGATTAGAGTGCAACAAAGTAGGATTACTGTAACAAACTAGGATTAGAGTGCAACAAGGTAGGATTAGAGTGCAACAAAGTAGGATTAGAGTGCAACAAAGTAGGATTAGTGTAACAAATAAGGATTAGAGTGCAACAAAGTAGGATTAGAGTTGAACAAAGTACAAAGATAATACAACACAAAGTATTAGGAGAGTACAACAAGCAGGTGAGAGTTGAACAAAGTACGAGGAAAGCAAATGATGCAAGAGTATAAAATTAAGGCAAATTAAAGTGTAGACCTGTCACGCAACATTGTCATTGACGTCACACTCCCTAGTTTTTTTTTTACCAATAATGTAGGTGCTCTGTCGTAAGGTTTACAGTCCCTTTAAATGACTTTAATTTTAAACTCAAGTTGCATCATTTGTATTATAGGGGGCTATCCCCTTGGATTTACAGTCACTGTATGGGAAAATCATGAGAGAAAAAACTTCAAATATTATTTGTAAATACAAATATGAAATATATAAAATCTAAATTTTTTTGCAATTTTAAAGTCGCCTTGGCGCTTAATACTTAGTAAGTACTAGTCATGTATCTAAAGAGTCGCGTAAGTATAAATACAATAACGGTTATATATTATATGGATTAAGAAAACAGTGAAACTTATCTCAAGCAGTCAAGCCGTAATAAATATAGCTTATCTATTTACTGATTTCGATTCTTGGAAAAAAAATCTTATATAATAACCCAAATTATATCGGTTTTAACAAGTCCGAATAATGCCGTAGCTGGAGATAAACAGGGTCAAAACGCGTATAAGCACTTATAAATTATTATAACTATTCTAAATATACCCCGTACTTCAATTATCCAATCAAATCAAGCGACGAAATCAATAAAATCGTACGATATCATTCTCGATAAGATTCGATAAAAATCCGATTTCGTCAGACCCATTGATATATTTAATAATATATGAAATATACATACATCGAATCGGCCTTCTAACTAGTAAATATTGCCATCAAAACGAGGCAGATTGCTACTATTATACGTGATTGCGCACTTAAGTAACGGAATTAAAGGAATAGTTACACTTGGATTTTAGATATTTACGATTCTCTACTTTAAAGGGCGAATGCAAACTAAAAACAAGTGATTTTTAATCGATTTCTTATCGTTTATATAGGCCTAATTCAAAGTTTAAAAAAATTAACAAACAAATGTTAAACTGGAAATAAATTTAAAACTTACCCGGAAAATAGGCTTAGCTGGATTCGTGGAGATCCCCTGAACTCACCATATAAGGATTACGAGCCAATGACATTGATCGATGGCTCTTATATGCTGGATATCTCCATGAATCCAGCTAAGCCTATTTTGATGGTAAGTTTTAAATTTATTTCTAGTTTAATATTTGTTTGTAATTTTTTATTTTTTTTTTACTTTTGGATTAGACCTATTTAAACGATAAGGAATCGATTAAAAATCAGTTGTTGTTAGGTTGCATTCTCCTTAACGAGTTACTGAATAAAAGGATTAATGAAATTATAATTGAATTATTTTCAGAACATTAAAAATTATTAGAAGTTTTTGAGTGATTGTCAAAATAATATTGCACGATAAAATTAGCTTGTCACAGACTATACCGATGATTTTTCATTTTCTCCAAATGAAATTGGAGTAGATATACTGTTAAAAAGGATTCAATCAAAAACTGGGGGTTTCTACTTTTGTATTATTAGCTATCGTGAGAAACTGTTTTAAATATTATTGGTTGTTATTCTTTGAATTTTATTCGCATATTTTATCAACGTCGCTCGGGAATTTTGGGGTTAATTCTGATGGTTTTTTGATCGGCATACATTAGGTTACACTGCGCCTTTAAGAAGTTTAAACGTGAGCGATCAAGGCCGAAGTGATAATCGGTAAATGGCCGATTAGGATTCATCTTGAATCACAATATAATCGCTACTTCTAGTTTTTTATAACAAAAGATCAGGGAAACCCTGGCGCCTATACGTCAAGTGGTTAAAACGCGAGTTTTCGATGCTAATCGCAACTATATACTCGAATAAATTTTGAAGAGTCATTGGAACAATCGTTTGAAGAAAGCCTATAATCATTCGGAAAATTATAAAATCAACAATTCCTTTATTACCGCAAAATTATTCATTTTTCCCGCGATCTCCTATTTTAGGGGTCGTTAAGTAATAGATACGCGGTTAATACAAGTTCAAGATCAAACAATTAGGCTTAGGTTTTAAAATGTAAGCATTTTTATATATCGTAATTTCTGGCAATTCACCAGATATTTCTATCTATGATCAGGGTTTATAAACCCAGCTACAATATGAATGCTTCGAAATGATATAGAAAACATGGCTTATATGCTTTTATTGTCAAGAGATACGCATTTCATCATATAATCCCTTATATTGGAGCTAATTCTTTACTTGATTGAAACGGCAATCTAAGGTTCGAAAGTCGCGGTTATCCTGGAATTTTATATATAATCCTTTGAAAATGGATTCTAAATTTAAAGGAAAACTACGTCCTAAAACAGAATGACCTTTTATTTTGCAAGATTTTAACGTTTAATTTTTTTTTTTTTTTTTTTTTTTTTTTCCTAAAAATTAGTCAGGTTTGAATTTCTGTTAAATGAGAAATATATGAAAGTCTTTAACAGAGCGTGTTTTTCATATGGCCCGAATGATGCATGCAAGAAGCTTAGGATGAAAGCCATGGTTAACACCGTTTTTTTTAAATTGTTTTGAAGAAATATATTTTAAAGCAAATTAATCTTTATTTGGAAATGTAATGACCATTGATAGTTTTAGTCTTCTGATTCAAATATCTGTTAATTTTCACTAAGTATGTTCAATCTTTCCGTATGCAATTATGAGTTTTTTAGTTTTTTTTAATGGTTTAAACCGGTTAAAACCAAGAAGTTAAACATTTAACATGGCTATCCAACAGCGCTTATGACATGCTAGACTGAAGACTACTTCCAAGGGGGATATAGGAGAAGATTTGATGAACAAGAGTAATTAAAATTAAACTCTTGACTGCCTAATCATGAAAGGTGGTTGATTTTTAATACTCCTAGTTTTATTACTTTTATCTTCCTTTAAACGATGGTCCTTGAAACATCATGAATACGAATTATATTTAGTCACGATGTCTTTTGTTTTCGCCCGAACAATGCGCGCGTCAAAAATTTTAAAGTCATTTCCGTCTGACGTTTAAATTGATTCGAGGAAAGCTAAGTAATAAAGTTAATAGCTGAATCCTTAAAAATTAGTTACTGTTTTGCTTAACGCATCGTTCCTGGCGTTAAAGCGAATATTACTAACAAAACCGCGGTAAAATTAGAAAAAAAAAAAAACGGGAATTTTTTTCTTGAAATTTGACCATCATCTTAAAAATTATTTAAAATGGCTCATCATTTGATTTATGGACTTTTATATTCTAAATTTTATCCAAGGACACGAAGAAATGATTATAATTAAATATTTTTACGTGCATACGTTTAAATATAACCGAAGAATTTATCCTGAAAACGTATATTAGTTAAAAAATAACCTATTGTTAAGGTTTTTTCAACAAACATTGCAGAAAAAGATTTCAATGTGATTAAAGAAGACGATAGATCAAGAACAAATTAAATAGACGGGGAACTTAGGATCGGGTTCCATGAAGTCATATCAGAGGAATATAATAACCCCCTTCGGGGGGAAGTATGAAAGGTAGGCAAAATCGACGAACAACAAGTGCCCGGCGTAAATCGCGGCGGATCGACACACCGCTTTACTCCCAAAAAATAGTTACACCATTTTGAACCTCACTAAATTTTCCCTACGCACACTTCCGGAACTTGCGAGCTGAATTCAACCTTCGACTCCATTTTAACAGACAGCCTGACTCCTGAGACAGGAAGTTCTAAACACAAATCGAGCCGTCTTGTTTATACAAAGACCATTTACTAGAGTAGCGACATTGAGAAGTCCAGCGCGAGCTAGTGGCCTAGACAGTCAGCAGCGGGCTCTTGTTGTTCGTGATTTTTAGCATTGGTAGTATAGGGGCTTTCATACTTCCACCCCCAAGGGGGTTATTATATACCTCTGGTCATATGAATTTTACAAGAGCCTTTATCTCTAGGAGAGAAACCTGACAAAAATTAATTTCTATCATCTTACATTGCACTAGTGTTTATAGGAATTTAAATCAAATTTTATCTATACTTTAAACAACATAGAATAATTATGTCGAAAATAATTAAGCAGCGAGTTAAAAACACGGCGATAAACTAATTGGTTTCAGATTAATATTTGAATTTTTTAAATTTTGGGGCATTTTTAAAAACTACGCTAAGCTTGACTATGGACAAACCGAGGGGGCAGACACTCGCGAACTCAGGTGTACAAAATTGGAGAACTCTTGGCACTATCAAAGCTGAACTCAAGAGTTCATAAGAGTTCGAACGCAATGTACTGCCAAAGCTGAACTCAGGTGTACAGCGAATTCAAGAGTGTCGGACCCTTCGGGACAAACCGTGGCAAAATCCACTTGTCAGCGCATGAACCAGGGAAAATGGAAAAGTCTTTCTACCAGTTTCGGAACCGATTAAGCTGTACTATGAACTAAGTATTAATTGGCGCATAATCGGCGTTTGCTAAGGTGGCAAAAAACCTTAGCAGACGACGGCACTTCGATCTGAGGCATCTAGTTTGTCGTGCACTGAATTAGGTACTACTACATATCCTACAAGTCCTACGCATCTTACAGGAAATGTTATTATAAACGGGAAATTAATCCGATGATAGTTGCGAATGTACCTTCAGGGTTCTTACACCATTTGGAAAAATCAATTTCCTTCATGTTTCCAGATTTTTCCCTTTGAACTTTCCCTGATATGAATAAAGTCTATGATTTTTTGTGATTGAAATCGTACCAAAGTATTGTCATTGAAGTTTATGATCAAGTACTCGTACTTCCATAAATTTTCCTGATTTTCCTGATTTGTGACAAAAGTTTAAAGAGTTTCCCTGCTATTTTTGTCAACATCAGAAGCCGATGAAACCCTCCTTTGAAGTCTACTACTCTAATGTTCGATATAGCGCTCCTCTCTGCATGGGTAAAATTCCCAATTTTACGAGATCGGAGGGGTCCTACTTCATACCCCCCTGTCTACGGAAAATTGGAAATTCTCTCTCTCCACAAACGACGACGTTTCTTTGACGAACTCCAAGGCTGCTAGAGATATTCGCTCGACGAACTCCCGCTCCGAAAATATCTACCGTTAGGAGGCGTACGAATCGCGCTTTTTGAAACTAACCCATACAGAGAGGGGTAGACAAGACCAGGGAGTAATAGACTTCAAAGGAGGGTTTCATCGGCTTCTGTCAACATTCATATTCCCTGATATTTCCAAGTTTTCCAAGTTCATATGAACCCAGACCAAGTCTTTTCTCAGCGCAACTTTCGCGGATTATTATAAATCTGAACTCGAGTTTATGTTTAACAATAAATTTTGGGGTACAAAAAATTAAAAGTGTAAAAAAATGTAGCCTAGTTTTGGAAAGAAGGCGGTTTATGGTTTGCGAACATTAAATTATACGTTTATGATGGATTGAAAAAAAAAGTGTTTTATTTTTTTTTTTTTCATTCAAAATGGGATTAAATAAAATAACACTCTTTCTAAGAAAGAAAGATATAATGTAGGTTGATATTAAGATTATAATTTTGCCGGCGTGGTAAGCCTGTTTTTCTCGAAATTTCGGAAAAACCCTATATTATCTCAGGATACGATATGAACGGGCTCACTGTTCTCGACCTAACTTTATCGTCAACTTTATTTAATGAAAATCAGCGCGTTATAGATAAACTAATCGTTTCTTAAACCAGGTTGGAGCTTACGTGGCTTACATACGATTTAAAGATAGGCTAGCTTAAGTTCTAAACTAAACAGTATATTTTTAAACGAAGGCTTAAAAATGTAAATGATTACTTTATCGATTTCTCGGAAGCAATTGACTATTTTCAAGAGAGCAGTGCTTGAAGGGAATAATTGAAAAACATGAAACGGATCTGATAACAACTTATTTTTAACATATTTTAACTTTGCAAAGGGAAAAAGAGAGTGAGAGTGATTATAAATCTTAAACTTCCATACCTAGAGGTCGGTTTTCGGACAATATAATCCACAAATATTTTGTTAATCAGTTAATTAATAATAATAATTAGTTAGGGTCATTCCACGTGATCTCATCCATGCATGTCACCCGGGGTAAACCGATTTTTATGAAATTTTACACACACTTTCATCTATGTTTGAAACTAACATTTGTAGATTCTGAGCTTAAAACATTACGTAGTTTTTGAAATACGTCGGTTTAACCACTACCCTTCATTTTTGGCTTCCGATTTTACCGAATTTGTCTCGCTTAGCAAAAATTTGAATAACTTTCAATGTAATCATTATATCGTTATGAAAATTTGGTTTCTTATCTAAAATAATGGTCAGAACCCAGTGGTATGGCCCAAATTATTCTCAAAATTCATGTTTCTATTTTATTAGCGCGTAAAGTTAAAACACATTTTTTTTTAACGGGGGTTGCATTCGGAGCCCTGGAAAGTGATGTAGTCAGGGCATATTAAAAAATCTATATTAATATCAATACGAAGCCCAGAAACAGGGCTCAGAAATTAAATATTTAATGGCTTGAACAAAATGTTCAACCCAATTGCAACATAAAACATGGTACATTATGGATATCAGGAATAATTAATTAAAATAAGGGTAATTATCCATTTTATCCACCCTTTAAACTTAGTAAGCCTAACAATTTGTCGATAAAACAAGCCAGTTGACTCATTATAATACGAGAAATTTTAAAGTTCATATCCAGCTTAGTTTCAAGTCAATCTAAATCGATCGTGAGATAAAGCCATACATAAACGCTATATATATATATATAGCTTTTGTCAGGGCTTTCGGCCTAGCATCAAAGGTGATAAACATATACTTATTTTAGCTCTTATAATGAGGCCTCTAGGTGTTGTCAACAAGTTTTGGCTTGTCATGTTTCCGATCTCTCTGTCTCTCTCTCTCTCTCTCTTGAGTGAGAGTTAATAAACCGTATGACTAGGCCGGATATTAAATGAGAACACGATTGTACCTCGTGTTATCGTAATATTAAAAAGCTACTTAAAGGGTTAAGCACGTATATAATTATTCCTGGGAAGAGGAGATAATATTGCATCAATATATTGTACAACAGATAATGCAAACAGAAGAAGATAAAAGGAGAAGTGTAACACTAATAGGGTTCGTTCGGATATTCCCCACACAGCCAAGTATCCCTCATATCTCATGTAGCGTCCTCATTTGGCGGTGATATCATTCTTCTTAGACGACCAGAGACCATGTGTCGCCACTTAAGAAAATAATCTAAACACCTTTCTCTGATATTTGTTTAAGTGTATTGGAACAGACACAGTTTAATTACCTTCGTAAGAATATTTCATTATATTTTTCAAGATCATAGTCTAGAGCTAAAATCATGTCATTCACACCTAAAGCCTCTTCCATTTTTCTTCCAGAAGGACAATTTTTCCTGGGTATAATTCTCCCTTGCCCTAAAGCTAACAATACAAGGAAGTTGGTCATATATACTCTCGTTACGCAACATATATATTAAGTAGATATTAGTGGGAAATTATTGGCTTCACTCGGGCTATATTCAAGTGTCAGCCGGGTTGGTGTTGACAAAAAGATAATTGCAACATTGGTGCCAATAGTTTGATTTAGCTTAACACCGGGTAAAAGAGCGGCACTTTTGGAAATCAGTGACTCACTTCAACATTAATTATCTCTTTATAGTATAATGTATATTATCTTCAAGATATTGGAGTGGCTCCAAGTTTATTCTGTCGAATTTAAATTTTATACTTGTGTGTATATGGTAATTGTAGAGGTCTTTCGAAATGAAATTGTTCAAAATATTAAATCCAATTAAAATTAAGAATGATACGATGGAATTTTTGGATTAGAGGTCGGGGTTTGGACAAGATAATCCACAAATATTTGGTTAATCTGTTAACTATTAATAATAATCAGTTAAATATTCGCGATTACTTTGCATTTATCATAGACTTCCCGTGGATACTTTCATATTATGAATACAGATAAAACAAACAGAAATTATCTTGTCCAAACCCCGACCTCTATTTTGGATCAAATAATTGAAGAAAACTTATATGTGAAAACTATCGTAGATTGGGATAAAACAATAGAAAGTCAAATCAAATATTAAACAAAACACGAGGATGAACATCAAGCATCTAGCTAGCTACCTTAAAGATTATAATGATTATAAACATCTGAAGTACTGTAAGAACAAAGAACAATGTTATATCTACAAAATTACGTGTGAACACGAATTTATATCTGATATCTTCTAATCATCGTGTATAGATAAGTATTGTTATAGAACGCGTACCCAAAAGCTAATACCATCTAAAACAATGTGTGAAGATGAATCCACAGCTGATATCTAAAAATCAAGGTGTGAAATGGAACATATAAAACTGATATCCATACAATTCAATGCTTGAATATGAAATCAAAGTCGACACTTCAAAATCAAGTTGCGAACATAAGCCCAAATCCGATATAAATATTATACAAATTAATGTATGAACACTAAATTATATCTGGTATCTACGAATCGTTGTGAGAACAAAACAATGCCTGAATTTGACTAAACCCAATCTGATAAACATTATCTGTGAACGAATAAACACCAAATTGATTTCTATAAATCTATGTTTGAACATGAACTTAAAGCACACTTCAAAATAAAAGTGTGAAAATTAATCCAAAAATGACTACTCTTAGAGTGTGAACATGAATCCAATAATTACTACTCTTAAACTAGTGTGAACATGAATCCAAAAATGACTACTCTTAAACTAGTGTGAACATTGAATCCAAAAATGACTACTCTTAAACTAAATTATGAACATGAATCCAAAGCTCCTTACAATGTTTTAACATCAACAAAAACCTGTATATCATATCTACAAATCTGAGTGAACATGAACTCAAATCTGAAACACAGAAATAAATGTGCGAACCCAATAAATGTGTGAACATAAAACCTAAGCTAATATTTTTCATAATTAAGTCGGAAAAGTGATTCCAAAACTGACTACTCTAAAAATAATGAATGAATATCAAGCACAATTTGATTCATTTAAAGTGTTTGATGAATACCAAGTCAAATCCATTATCCAAACCAGTAAATTGATATGAATCAGCCAAAACTAAAGTTCATTTTAGTATAATAATCCGAAAACCTTTCAAATTTTTCCAAACTTTGAACGCATGCCAAAAATACATCGAAATGCAACGCACTAATTACCAAAAGGAATTTCAGATATTACGAAACATTTTAATATCACGTTTTTAAAATTAAAAGAAAAAACACGTGCTTCGATGGCAAAACAAGAAATTTGAATAATATATATAATTAAAATAAAAAAATCAAATAATAATTTGTACAGATATGGACCTGTCTTGCAGCCATGGGTAAAATAACGTGGACTCTAAACGACAATTTACTTTCTGCTTTCCGAACACAATTTGGGGTTATCTAAATTGACAAAGTGCCCAAGGTTTGGGACTTTCCCTTTTTGGAAAAATTACTTCCTTTAAAAAAATATGCGCGGTCCCTTGCGTCCTAAAGTCAAGTTCCAAAGTAAGTTCTAACATTAGATAAAAACCAGTTGGGCAGCCGCCCACCTAGAAGGGAGGGCTATTTGTGACAGATATTACAACTCAGAATGGACAGATATTAAATTACATCTGGCAATGGACAGATATATAAGTTTTATTACAACTCAGAATGGGCAGATATTAAATTACATCTTTCGATGGACAGATATAATTTTTTATTACAACTTGGAATGGCCAGATATTAAATTTTCAAATCAGTGCAATTCAGCCAAACCTTTCACAAATAACTCTGCCCTTTATTTTAGTCATTCTGAATTTGTTGTACTGTCTTTTGTAACATGCATTTTTTTGGTGAAAGGAACTATGAAATAAAAATTTAAATCATCTTGTGACATACTACGATATGAAACAGAAAATATTTATTTCAAAGGGCAGAGTTATTTGTGAAAGGTTTGGCTGAATTGCACTGATTTGAAAATTTAATATCTGGCCATTCCAAGTTGTAATAAAAAATTATATCTGTCCATCGAAAGATGTAATTTAATATCTACCCATTCTGAGTTGTAATAAAACTTATATATCTGTCCATTGCCAGATGTAATTTAATATCTGTCCATTCTGAGTTGTAATATCTGTCACAAATAGCCCTCCCTTCTAGGTGGGCGGCTGCCCAACTGGTTTTTATCTAATATCTGTCCCTTTAAAGAAACTCGTGTGATAAAAAGCATTCAAAATATATTGAACGATGTTTGCATGCGCACCAAATTCAAATATCAGTTTCATTATCTATTCAAAAAGCGCGGATATCTTCTTAAAATAAGATTGTTACAAATTTAAAATATTTAAAAATCCACTTTCATATCCCTTTAAAACACGCGCTTCCTTATCCCTTTTCAAGGCTTTTAGAAACCTTGGGCCTCTTGCCCTCTTCCTTCTCCGAGCATAGAGTGGGGCCTTCTAACTTTAGTCATAATTTAAATAATTAAATTTATTTTGAATTTATAATTTTATTTAAATAACATATTATAATATTCGAAGACGAATGATATTTTATTATATAATTTATTTAAACAATAATTAAAGTTAAAAAAAATATATGGTAAAACAAATATAGTACAACATTAGCTTAACGCCGCTGGCTGTGCGTGATAGCGGTAGTATCGAGTTTGTTTCACTAAGCCTTTGGATAACAAAATTAAACGTGATGTTACGGTATATTTAAGGCCAAATGGAAAAAATAACTTGTAAAGTGAAAATTGTGCATATTTTAAAATGGAAATAAACAAAAATAACACCCTTAGTCCCTTACTTAGGTATTTTGGTAAAGATATTATAATTTAAAGTAGGAAAGGCGAGAAAAATGATGGCGTCAGGACGATAGCTTTCCGCGGCTCTCTGGCTTATTCCACTTACTAAATTCAGTGGGTATAAAGCTAAAGGGGTGTTTTTTTCCCCATCCCAGAATAAATGTAGGGAGCGGAGGTCGTCTTTCAGCGCCCAGTGTAGTTTCTATCTGCTTGTTTAGCCCGGCTGTGATTCGTTTTTGTTGGAGCCACGTGAAATTTCAATGCGTACAAACTTACCGTCTCGGTTTTTCGGGACGGTTTGTAGGAGGTAGGCTCCCGTAGTAATGATGGGTTATTGAAGAGTAGGAGGTTCCTTGAGTGTCGGCGCCTTTCACGCTACCAGAGATGTAATGAGAGGGCGTCACCTCGGTACGTGATTCGTCACTTGGAAAGTGATGAACAGAATAGAATTCTCCTCCTGATTCTCCTCCTCTCCCAAAACTCAATCTCTAAGAGAGACAAACTTTGCTGGGATTTTGGCACTATCACAAATATCAAGTGTTTCGCGGATAGCGAAACACTTAATTTATCCCTGGATCCCCGACAACATACCCTATCAGGGTAGCTCATCACCAGTGTTTAGAAACTTTGACATGGGTCGTACAGAATTTTGGAAGTTTCCCTAACCATTTCAAAATAATTTCCCTGACCAATTTTAATATTTTACATGAATTTATTCTTACGAGCGAGCTATGGATCATTCCCAATATTAATTTGATTTAGTTTATCAATCAGGGTCGATAGTTTACTCAGAATATGAGAAAAAACTTAAATCTTAGGTAAATATTTTCAGTTTAAAATAATTATGTTACAATTAATTGGTCAAACAATCGCAAACAGTTTGTTGACATGAACCAAAATATTTAATTTCTATGACCATATTCAAATTCCCTGACTTTTCCCTGAACTTTTGGGCCAATATGACCCGTTTAAACCGAACTTTAGTCATAAAATCGTAGAAATAACGGGAAGCCTAGCTTTGCGCGTGCTGCCAACTCGAGATGTAATTATAGCTGTATAATATGTTTGAGTTATGCGGAATCGTAAAACACAATGTATCAAATTGTAAAACAATACTGATAAAGTTTTCTCCCTATATAATAAAAGCTCACGTTTGAAAACACGAGTTTGGACTCGATAATGATTTTTTTATATTTTTTATCAATAGCAATATGCAGCATTATTGAGATATTTATTTTTAATAAGCTTAAGGTAAAGTACTGGGATTGCTGCCAATACGCGTGTAATTTTATCTTTTTTTTTTTTTTTTTTTTTTTTTTCTCATAATGTACACGGTATATCTCTGGGCTTGATCACTAATAGCTGTACCTGTAAATTGTCTTAAATTCTGGGCTTATTCATATTTAAAATTGTAAAAAATTCTGGACTTAATCATATTTAAAAATTGTAATAAATTCTGGGCTTAATCATATTTAAAAATTGTCTTAAATTCTGGGCTTAATAATATTCAAACTTGTCTTAAATTCTGGATTTAATCATATTTAAAATTTCTCATAATTCTGGGGTTAGTCATATTTAAAAATTGTCTTAAATTCTGGGCTTAATCTTTTTCAAAATTGTCTTAAATTCTGGACTTAATCATATTTAAAAATTATCTTAAATTCTGGGCTTTATCATCTTTAAAAATTGTCTTAAATTCTGGGCTTAATCATATTTAAAAACTGTCTTAAATTCTGGGCTTAATCATATTTAAAAATTGTCTTAAATTCTGGACTTAATCATATTTAAAAATTATCTTAAATTCTGGGCTTAATCATCTTTAAAAATTGTCTTAAATTCTGGGCTTAATCTTTCTCAAAATTGTCTTAAATTCTGGACTTAATCATATTTAAAAATTGTCTTAAATTCTGGACTTAATCATATTTAAAAATTGTCTTAAATTCTGGACTTAATCATATTTAAAAATTATCTTAAATTCTGGGCTTAATCATCTTTAAAAATTGTCTTAAATTCTGGACTTAATCATATTTAAAAATTGTTTTAAATTCTGGGCTTAATCATCTTTAAAAATTGTCTTACATTCTGGGCTCAATCATAATAGTCTTAAATTCAAGGCTTAATCGTATTCAAAATTCTCACAAATGAAGGTTTAAGTTCATATTCAAAACGTATGGTTTCAATTGGAACCAATGAGCTTGTGAAGTCCTACGATGTATTACGTAACACAACTTTCCTGATCATCGTAAAAAAAAAATACCCCCTGTATATAGTCGGTAGGCATATATATCCCTCTAAAGGCATTTTGTTTTATTAACATATTCTCTACGCGTATATATTCGTATACAAACTATATACCTGAGTTAAGTTTCTGGAAACTATATAACCCTTGAGAAACGTATAATTAGGAGCTATTAGATTTTTTCCTCCAGATACCCTAAAACTGTCTTTAAAAATATAAAATTTTAAATTTGGGATTTTTTTAAGGCATAAAAATGCGTTTTATGGGATATAAGAAGCTAGTAAAAAATTACATAGTATGACGCAACAAGGAGCCGGTTTAAACGTAAATAAAGAATATTAATGTCAGTGAAAGTATATAGCCAAGAGCTCAAGAATGTTTTTTTTTTTCAAGGTTTAAAATAAAAGGATATATTTAAAAGTGGAGATTACCGGTACTTTGAAGGGGTCTAATATACATTACAATATTTTAAGCTTTTTAAATTCGACTTTCCTTCTATTCAAGAGAGGATAACGAAGAAGATGAGGTGAATTTATTAATCTGCTTCTAATATAAGACATGTTTGCGTATAGGGAGACAGCAAAGAGCCAAAGGGGAAATAAAGCCGGATGTCATGGGGGAACGCTTGTAATAGCGAATACGAAACTCCCTCACTTAAGGGGATGACACCGAGATGAGAGATAGAAACCTCTGACGTGTCAATGTCTCCCTCGCTGGCTCCCTTTAGTAAAACATTCAAGGAGTGTCTCTGAGTTGTACAAAAAATAGGAAACCTTCTGATTTTTAAATTAACTTAAAAGGAGAACCACTGACTAATCAAAAAGACGCCCCAGCTTTGGTTCAGTAAAATCCCAGTGACACGTGCTGCGGCACACTTTTTGGATCACGCGTAATCTCATTCTTGATCATTTTCACGCGCACAATCGTACGTACAACAGCTCGTGTCGAGGATATTTCATGAAGCCGAAGGTGGGGTGTCTTTGATTAGGTTCTCTTTTTAATTGGATGCCACAATATAAGTTGTTTCTGAGGCATTTCCTGAATGTTTTAATAAAAAATAAGTCTTATTTTTGATAATAGAATCGGAAAAAAAAATCACTTCATTTTCGTTTTCACCCTCCTTATAATTGCGCGAATGTCGTAATATTTGTTGCTTAAAACTTTGAAACATTAATCAATCTGTAGTTTTTCCGAATTTAGGACGTTAAAGAATTGAGAAAAAATTTAATATACCTTAAGAATTTTACAGTCGAAGCGGATCTGAAGCTATGGTGGTCCAAATCGATCATTATATTGTTATTTGTAAAGGGTTTATAAGAACCCTCTTTGGGGTCCATAATACTAATGCAGAGTTGTTGATTGTAGTGAATAGCAACCAACCATTTTAATAAAGTAACCGAAATGTAACTGAAAATGAGACGTTTGGCACATTTTAATATAAGGCTCATTTTTGGAATTTTGCTCGATTTCTATCGAGTGGCGAAACACCTTTTTCGAGTGGCGAAACATAATTTGATGATCTTAAAATAATATACGTAATGTCCTCTTTCTAATGGTGTAATCGGTTTATGCCTAAGAGGTCGCTGAGAAAGGTTACGATCATTTGAATTTTAATATTTAGCTTATTTTTGGACTTTGGCTCGATTTACATCGAGTGGCGAAACAACTTTTTCGAGTGGCGAAACATAGTTTGATGATCTTAAAATAATATACGTAATGTCCTCTTTCTAATGGTGTAATCGGTTTGTGCCTAAGAGGTTGCTGAGAAAAGTTACGAAAATTTGAATTTTAATATTGAGCTTATTTTTGGACTTTGGCTCGATTTACATCGAGTGGCGAAACACCTTTTTCGAGTGGCGAAACATAATTTGATGATCTTAAAATAGTATACGTACTGTCCGGTACTGTCTTTTTTCTAATGGTGCAATTGGTGTATGCATAGGAAGTCGCTGAGAAAAGTTACGATCATTTGAATTTCCATATAGGACTTATTTTTGAACTTTTGGTCGATTTCTATCGAGTGGCGAGGCATCTTTGTCGAGTGGCGAGGCATGGTTTTATTACCTTAAAATAATCTAGGGAATGTCTACTTTCTAATGGTGCAATCGGTTTATGCCTAGGAGGTCGCAGAGAAACATTACGACCATTTGTATTTTTGGACTTCTGTTCGATTTGTATCGAGTGGCGAAACACAGGGTTGATACTCAAGGTTGGCCTTAATTGTAAGAAAAAAATATATAGTAACTAAAATGATAGTTATTATCTTTTATATAAATAATATAGCTAACTTTCCTAATTATGAAAATAGTATCTTTTAGTAATCAAATTACAAAAATAGTGGAAATACTAACTTAGTATCAGCCATGCCAATGTTAAAACTAGCGAACAACAATATTTGGCCGATATCTAAGTCATTAACCTGCATGGCAGTGGCCTTCCCATATACTCTCTGCATGTATCTCAAATTTAGTCTGAGTTTTTAACTTCATAGGACACGGTAAACATAACCTAACCTATTTCATACAGTGTTTAAGAGCTAGGCAAACATTAAGAGACGTTTGCAATAATAAAACTGTATATTAACTGCTCTAGATAAAGTAGTTAACGTCATACAAAGGACTGCCCCCGTCCCTCGTTATATACCTTATTGTTATTAGTCTGCACTTAGTACAAAGGCTAATTATTTAATTCTCACAAACTCGAAATCAGAAGTTCATTATATATCAAATTAATTCTGTACGTGATCTAAATTTGGAAACTATTACTGTTCATGGTTAGAATTTAACTATAGGTTAATAGAAGGATTAAACATGGAGAATTTGAATCTCGACGAAGGTCAGGTCGACGTGAAAAAATGTGTTAAAATTGTATAAAAAACAGTCGAATTTTAAGTTGTAAATTTTTGTAAATATTTTAAATTCTAATTCCATAATTTCTAAGTTTTCCATAGTTGCACTACGTCGTAGCGAATAGCTTCTTACACAAATCAGATTTGTCGAAAAATCTCTATTAATTCAATTAACACATTCCCAATTTCCATCTATTTCATTTTCAGGCGAAACCTTTTCGACTTCTTATCTAAACTCATTTTAACCCGGGGCTTCTTCGCAATCGTAAACACGCTTCGCTGATCCCATGGACCGTTAATAACGCAATATCTATCTCGTATTACTCTCAAAAGCCAAGTTCACAATTTGATGAGATTCCCAATAATCTATGGTATATAACGGAATATAACCTTCTCCTAAATCGAGGAGACTCCCTGCTAACAGAAAGGAAGCCAAATCAAAGCACCATATACCCAAAGAACCTACCTACAATGATATCTCCACTCTTACTATAAGTATATTGTCACTAAGCTCAATCCCAAGCTGTATATACCGTATTACAAAAGACAGGTGCAAAATGGACCACGTTATTTACCCCCCCCCCAAGATTAGAAAGTTAAGAAACATAGTAAGGTTTCAAACTTTAAGTGAATAGGAAAGCTTGGCTACCTTTAATGATAGTTTCTGCAAGGACTAATTTATCAAAATCGGGAACGTCCAAACGTGGATATTATTTTTCAACGATTAAGACAAACTTTTTGGTTAGGGAACAAGCCACTTTTTTAAGAGATAATGAAATGGTCAGTTAAGCTACGGTCGCACTAGCATTTTATAATCGATTTGAAACGGTAAAATCAACCCGATATTCAAATCGTGAATCTAAATCGATATACGAGGAAATCGCCAAAAACGACAATTTGTTTTGAATGATTTTCAAGTAAAATAAAAACTCAAACAGGGTTCCACAGTTTTTTCAGATTCAAATTCCCTGACTTTTCCAGGTTTTCCCTGACCTTTTCCAACGATTTTCCCTGACCATTTCAGTTAATTCTATCCTATTTTTAATCTTTTTTTTTTTTAGATAATTGCGTTCGCCAAACCTTTTGCACTGACACGGTCAGCTTGAAATATTGTCTGTAGATAATGATTGTAATTTTCTGGCTTCTTGGAAGATCTTTAAACTCCGTGACTTTTTAAAATATCTTAAAATTACCTGACTTTATATAGGGCTCATATTTGGAATTTTGCTCGATTTGTATCGAGTGGCGAAACAACTTTTATGAGTGGCAAAGCAATATTTTATGATCTTAAAATAATATACGGAATGTCTACTTTCTAATGGTGCAATCGGTTTACGCCTAGGTGGTTGCAAAGAAAAGTTATGGCTTTTTGCATTTTAATATAGGGCTCATATTTGGAATTTTGCTCGATTTGTATCGAGTGGCGAAACAACTTTTATGAGTGGCGAAGCAATATTTTATGATCTTAAAATAATATACGGAATGTCTACTTTCTAATGGTGCAATCGGTTTACGCCTAGGTGGTTGCAAAGAAAAGTTATGGCTTTTTGCATTTTAATATAGGGCTCATATTTGGAATTTTGCTCGATTTGTATCGAGTGGCGAAACAACTTTTATGAGTGGCGAAGCAATATTTTATGATCTTAAAATAATATACGGAATGTCTACTTTCTAATGGTGCAATAGGTTTATGCCTAGGTGGTTGCTAAGAAAAGTTAAGGCTTTTTGCATTTTAATACAGAGCTCATATTTGGAATTTTGCTCGATTTGTATCGAGTGGCGAAACAACTTTTATGAGTGGCGAAACAATATTTTATGATCTTAAAATAATATACGGAATGTCTACTTTCTAATGGTGCAATCGGTTTATGCCTAGGTGGTTGCAAAGAAAAGTTAACAAACACTATGTTCTGTGAAATTAAATGTATGGAAAGACTCAATAGATACCCCTATAAGTTTTATCTTTACGGAAAAGTTTAAAAATATTGGGAATTCGCTGGAAAACCAAAAATACACCCCACCCAATTCTTACTTCCTACAATCTCAGGTCTTACAAATTAGTTCTTGGTTACTGATATTATTTGATGTATAAAAGAGCTATAGAATTGTACGCTCTGAAACCTCAAATTGATTATGAATAAATATATGAAGACTTCAAAATCAAAAGATAATAACCATCCAAGGAACGCGAGCAAAAAAAAAATTTAAGTATATAACGGTGCATGGTGGTCAAAATGCGTATAGCCTCGCGAGTGACGAGTTCGCATTACAAACTAAGAATCAAAATAATTTTAGAATATTACTTACATTTAAATGTAGAGGAAGGTTGCGGCTTCTGGAAAAATAATTTTTCGATTAACCTTGAGCAGCCAGGAATCTTTGATGTAACTGGATGAGCATGGTATTGGTAATTGGATCTGTTCACCGAATGATTGTGCATGATGATCTGTTTGTGAAATAAAAATAAAAAGAGAGTTCATTAATTTGAGTGTGTGAAACTAAGAACACGGGTTTGACTTAATATTGCAATGTTGCTTGAATTTATGCCATTTTCAATTTGTATTGTAAAGTGGCTATCAATATTATGTCATTTTAATTAAAATCTATATTCATGAATAACAATATGTCATTTCAATGTTAATCTATGTTAATTATTGAATTAATAATATTATACATGTAAATTAACTAAATTATATAATTTAAGAGATTTCAATGTTGATTTCTCGTGTTTTTCTATTTCAATATTAAATTTCCATGGAATAATTTTAAAAGATAATTGTAATAATGCGAACTAAACCAAGCCTCGTTGCTTCGCAGGTGGGCCTCCCCAATTCCCCCATCAGCAATAGTGGTTTGATTTTTACAGTACAGTTTTATAATGGCAGGAAAACAAACGCTGGCTTCTAAGAGAAGAGACTCAGAGAGTGGTGTGGGGAGGGATAAAACTGTTAAATCTTTTTATATAGGCTACCGTGAGATCCCGGGCCATTGTTCGATTCGGCTTGGGCCTCTTATTAAGTTCAAGCTTTTTTCTCATTCAAACTTTTCACCGAAATAAAAATGAAAAAAATTCCCAGCACCGGGCTTTCATGAAGCAACAGCGAACATCTCATATTTAAACCTTTTTCAGTGCTAAAAAGTGGTAGGAAAGTGAAAGTGGATTTTAAGGGGGATTGTAGTGTTGATCACATTAACGTCTACATTCAATGGCAGCCTCCATAAACTGGAAAAATGGCCGATTGCAAAAGGTTATATAGCTGCCAAAGTGTGCCTCTGTCAGACATCCCTCTTTTCCCAGTTCAATTGCACGTTTCCATCTTCGTCAAGGGCAATTCACGCCTAAAGGTCTCGGGGTACATACGTATATAAGGTGGTTTGAGAAACTTTAAATATCTAATCTCTCTATTCTAAGCGTACGAATCTGCGTGAGTAATCTCCCGAAATTATTCGACGGTTCGGTTGATGGCTTAAAACAAATAGTTTGTCTAAAATAATGAGGTAGTTATAATTACCGATAGAATACAATAGAAATTCAAAGAAAGCTTGAAACGCCTATATAATACTTTTATTTCAATCTGGGATAATATCGTTTGTTCATTCGCCTCAGTTTTCGCTTTTATGACAACTTCTCATGAACAAGAGTATAAACCTTTAACTATTGGTCTGTTTCTTAGCCTCTGGTGGCTGCCAATGAATGTGAATTTTATATACTAAAGTTTACTATCGATCAGGTGACCAGGTTTGCTCTATTAAACCAATTAATTAATGTAATTTAGGCGGATAATTGTTCAATTCTAAGAATGACCTAACAAATATGATAAGTTAAAGACCGATTCGAAAACTCCAAACAGGGAAAATACCTGAAACAAAAGGGTCAGGATCTGATTAACAGGGGTCCAAGTTGTCAAGCCCAATGGAGTCGCTAGAGTTTTGAGCATTTTGCTCACTAAAGTTGGGCAAAAGAGTGTCATTTGTCTAAATCCAGTCCTGGAAAAGAAATTTCCCCGGGGATGAAATGGACCGAACTTTCTTCCGTCTTAAACAAGCCCCATTCACTAAAGTTTAACCCACTATGTCATGTCTATATGGTTCTTTGAATATTTCCATCAACGTATTGTTCATTTGGCTTAAGTTTTAGGAAACGACCAAGTAATCAATAGGCCCTATCTTTCAGAAAAATATCCTTTCCTACGAGTTCTAAATGTATCTACTATTCACAAACATCAACGCTATACCCTTGTAAAATTATTTCATGGATTCTAAACGCGCCATAGAATTGGGAGTACTATACATAAAAGTATTATATCAACAAGAAGATCAGATTTTGGAGAAATTTTGGCGTTCTGAGATAGGGACTCAAACCCTAAATAAAAGTCAAAGAAAAGACCTTATTATGAACAAATTGGTTTGCATATATTCTTCAACACAAAACTATTACGTGATTTAATTTCACTATATAAAAGATATATTGATAGATACAATGTGCACAAATAAAGATTTTTTTTTATCTCGAATGGCTAACTGATATAAGTTTGATACAGAAAGGAAACACCGAAAGGAAATTGGTATAAGCTCAAAGCATCGGGATTCGCTTGGTTAGTCACGTGGTCAATTTGGTGCGGTCTAAATTATTTTCTATGGAAACAAATCGGGCGGGGAGATGTCTCCGGTTTCTAAATACGTACGACTCTCGAAAGAAATAACAAAAAAAATATGCCTAAACGTGAATGGAATTCTGTATATTAATTTTATATACTCTTCACAGACCTGAAGTGTTCTAAAATATGAAAGTCTTAAGAAACACCTCAAACCTATAATTTAAAACTCTCTTAATATGATTGAGTGTCATTTTATTAGATCACGACACGGCTACAATTTTGATTCTTTATACGAGTCTACTTATTGCGTGCTCACTTCAATCTGCGCGCGCAGCAGCGCAAGCACGAACTTGACTCCTTATGGCGACTTACGCCTGGGCTGAAGAACCTTTTATTGTAAAACAAAATTCAACTCGCTAAAAAATAAAAGGGTCCTTCAAAATATAGCGTTGAAAAGAATAATATCAAGGGATAATGAAATGAGCTACCAGTAAATACACAATTATTAATCTAGAAATATATTTAAAACTTACTTTCTAAATAGGCATAGCTGGATTCATGGAGATCCTGAATTTCTTCGCATTGAAGAGTCAGCGACCAATGTTCAAAGGCCCATCGTTAAGCGAGATCTCCATTAGACTTCCAATAACATTCGATTGGTCGCTGACCCATCATTGCAAAACAATTCTGGTTCTCCGTGAATCTAGCTAAGCCTATTATCCCTTTAAAAGTTGCATCATCATCACTTAATTTAAGATTTGAAAAATGTTTCAAGAGAAGTTTTGCGCATTTCACTATCCCTTTTGAATCAGGTTAAAGACAATGAGCTGCAGGGAGAATTCGCTTTCGATAATAAGAATGCCAGACCGGGTCGTTCAGAATACAATGTTTGAGCTACACCCAAACATATACGAGAAGTTTCTTATACTTCGAGGGATAATGTCTATCTGTCTGTCTGACGAACACTACCAAATCACTTCAATAAAATTACTGCTACCAATAATAAAACAATTAATTTTGGTACATTTTCGTATTGCCCGACGTTTTTGTTTATAACTAAGCCTTGCCTACTTTTCTGCTCGCTGATGACAATCAAAGACGACGGAGACTCGCGCATGCGCAAAAAGAATGTAAAGTCTCTGCTTGCCTTTTTCGCTGTAACTCTTTTAGGACAACTAAGGGTAGACCCCAACTGGATACTCTTTTCATATCCTTCACAGATAGGTCCTCCCAGCTCCGAGTTTGTACAAGTAAACACTAATTACCTAATTTAGGATTACGCGAAGATTACCCGGAGTACGTAAAAATTATGTATAACAAAGGTTACAGGGATTATTCTGAGATTGTTATCTTTATCTTCAGAGAGTATACCGATTACGCGAGGTTAATTGGTTATAATCCAATAGCGCAGTCCCTTACTAGTTCGTTCATGGGTGTAGACAATATTTTACACCTCCCATCTTGTTTTTTTATTTCGTTTGGTATTTGGTCTCTTCAAAACGGTAATTATGTTTCGGCGATTTGAGAAAGAATAAAAAGATAGTTATACCGCGTGGCCATGGCCTCGGGTATTCGGACCCGGACTACGTAATAGGATCGGAGGAAAATATAATTTGAAAACGCGAATATAGCCAGGTTATTACAACCAGAAAGCGAAAGCCAGAGAAACAGACATAGACAAAGTCTCCTAGATGACTAAAAACTGCATTCCGTAGAAAGTCATTTCGATATAATGGCTGTCATTAACTATACCGTTGGCTATACTAAAAGAATTGTATAATATATAAATAGTGTTAATACAAGTAACCTAAAAATATATATGTATGATACGTCTGAATTTCAACATTAAAACTGTATTTTATATTAATTTTCGGATTTAATGAAACAGAATTCTCAGAATCTAAGAATCAAACATTTGGGGCCTCAAATATTTCAGATATTTGAATAATACAAGAAGATATAGCCCAGGGCATATTTTATAAATAACATTAACATTAAATTAAAGATTTCATACTTATGGAGGGTCGTTTATAAACTTATGATAAGTTATGATAAATCCTTGAAGGATTATAAGGTATGTTAAAATTGACTTCAATTGGGCTTATGAATTGGAGCAAATACTTTAGAAATAAAAGTTATGGTTAGAATGCAGTCTTAACTATTTTTTAATCGATTTAGATTGATAATAATAATGACCAAATTAATAGTGATTTAAAGTGAGACTGTCACAGATATTTCGTGAGCGCAAAAAAATCATTTTTCTGCTAAAAACAATTATTTATTGCAATTATAAGGTCAACATATCATAAACATTTCCTTGACCTGTATCCAAAAGTTTTATTTAAATGACCTTTTGTACTCATTTTTAAATTCCCTGATTTTTCCAGGACTTTTCAGGGTTTTCAGGGTCGTGTAAGAACATGTTCATACATATCGAGTTACAATCTCTTTAACATCTCAATTTAAAGGGAAACTTGTAGCAAAAATGGAACAGCTTTTGAATTTTTTTCGAGAATTATTTCGGAATTTTTAGATACCTTAAATTGGTATAAAAAGGTAAATATAAATTCCAGCCAATCATATTATTTCAGCCTTCAAAATTAAAAGAATAGGCCGTTGATTGACGCCCAAGGTCTTAGGCATCAAACTCCGGCATATGCTGTTAATGTTAGGACATTACGAGCGCCGTTGAAAGGCTGAAATAATATGATTGGCCCGAATTTACATTTACTTTTATAGAAATTTTACCAAACTTCAGAAATTAATTTAAACACGAAAAACGTGTCTAAAAACTGCGAAAAAATTCCCGATTACGTTTTTTTGGCACGGTGATTCCGAAAATAAATTCAAAAGCTGTTCCATTTTAGCTCCAACTTTCCCTTTAAATGATGATCGTGGTACTACACTAACCCTTTGTTTACATGTAGAATAACTTCCCAATAAATATTGAAGTGAATAAGTAATCGGTTTATATGTTTTATCCAAAATGAGTATAAATTGGAAGGGATAAAATTTCGCCGGCTACTTAGTCTCGCGTGATTGGCGAAGTAAGCAATGGAGGTTACTTATATATACAAATGACATATCCGAGCGATTCGCCGCTCTGTTTCCCCTACCCAACACGCACCAAAAATAAACTTCCAATCTTAATTTTTCACATCCTACGTGCAACACGTTACGATCTAAGCTTCCTTTAGGTTTGAAAAGATATTTACGATCGCTGATATTATTCGTAGTGAATTGTTAATTTGAAATTAAATTTACTGTAGGTTTATGATGATTAATCTTAAATGCAACGTGCATGAATTCCAAAATATAGCGAGAAATATTAGAGATAGGTTCGTCTGCACTCTATGCATCAAAAGAGAATATTTAATCACCATTGGACCATAAATTCTGAATATAATAATATAGTAATATTGGTACAAACTAAGCTTCCATTTTGGAGGATAAATAAAACATTGAGAGGCAATATGAACCCCGTTCATTGGCAAGAATATCTGAGACATGTGACGTTTATTCCCTCTCAAATGATGTTACTCTATTGCAAAGGGATTAGGATTAGTACAGCGGATACTTTTCCTAATTGAATAAACTATTTTTCTTAAGCATTAAATAGCAGTCTTGTAAATTAATTTAATAATATTATAATCATTCTATTCTTCATTAGGTTTCGAGCAATTAGTTGATCATTAGGTATTCACGTTTTCTTTAAAACTTCGATTATGTATATAACTAATTCTGCTTTGCTTAAAGGCGTGGTATTTGCGGCGCTTCGCTCAACCGAGCTGTAACGTAAATTTGACGCGTTTTATTCCACTGAATGAGAGCTATGGCATTTAGTGTTATTTTTGCTTACAAAATCATTCGAGCAAAAGGAAGGATTGCCATCCGCGTTGTTTCGACAAAATCTTAATAGCGTAGAATCTAGGTTTTGATTTAATTCCTGTAAGGATTTTTAAGGAGGAAACAACTTTAATAATAATTCAAGATGATAGTTTAATTTGATAGCGGAAGGAATTCGACCACATGAGTGACGGGGCTAAACGCCTCGTCTTCTTTTGTAACCATTTTTGTCACAGTAACACAAATACCATTGCGTAATTCTATAAATATGGTAATTCAGAATTTTGCGCCAACTAGTTATTTTCCATAACTCTTAAATAAGATGTATGTATAAATTATAGTCTGGTGTTGCCCTAAATCAAGCCTCAAACCTAAAGAATTAAATTAAATTCAAACTCGCGCACTTCGAGTTCAAATTTAAAAACTATTCTATTATCGTGTTCAAGGGAAGTTTGCGTGTACTACTTTTTCCCAATGAAGTGTAACATTGTGTATCACTTCTCTTCAACTTTCATTTTGCTAACATCGAGTTAGAGAATTAAATATTTTGATTATTAAATTGTTACATTTATTATTACATATATTAGGTATATATGAGTTTTGATAATATTCTTTGAGCATATATTAACATATATTATATAAATAAATTTATTTCACAGTCTAATATTTCTTAGAGTGCCTATGTGTAATTTAAGCTACAAACTGGCCTTGAATAAGCGTATATAAACCACATTCCAGAGGCGCAATTCGATACGAAAAACCAAATAAATGGTATTCAATTTTCTAATGTCACGTGTTTCCGTCGAAACCACATTTTTTTTTTTTTACAAAATACGTGGAGCTATAAAAATATATTTAATCATTTTAATGCCAAAGGTATTATATCAAGAATCAAGATTTCATAAATATACATCGAACCCAACCCACAAAACGAGAACAACTCGTACCGAGAAAAAAATCTTGAATCATTTGTCCCCTATATCTGGTTTGTTTAGCATTTTTATAACAAGACACCGTCCGGAATTAATGAGATGGTGGGCTGACGTTTAAGATGTTTTTAAACTGCTAATACGACGAATCACGAAACCGCGTGACTCACAACTGCAAGTAGTACGCGTAAAAGTATAAAAGAAAGAACGTTGGTGCGATGTTATAAGATACAACTGGATATAAGTATTATCAATTTCTAAATAGTTTTCAAAGATTGATATTTTAACACCGAAAAGTGACTTTTCGCATGTTTTTGAATTCATCAGAGAAGATTGACTGACATAGACAGAGTCGCTACAAAAGGTGATATTCGTAATCAAAGTATATATATTGTCATGGATTAATAAACAGCTTCCCTAAAGATATACCGGGATAGACAGCGGAGGAACATCTTTTCAGTAAGAAAGCTAACTCCCAAGTTTTAAGAGTAGCCTCCTTTTTAGCGCTTCAGAAGAGAGAGAAAAGGGGGTGTCGATCCCCAAAAAATTATGCAAATTATGCAGACTTTTTTTATAAGTAAATAAACGGCGGTTGGTTCTCACCACCCGCCATTCCATAAGTTCGAGATAAGTTTGCAGAAAAAGAAATCAAATAAAGTGATTGCAAACTCCTCTTGAAGACTATATTATAGTCACTTCTTACAATGCCTGTGAAATTCCAGGAATTACGACGAAGCTATAAATGTATTAGCTTTTGATACTTCTATATTGACCCCAGCCATATATATTTCTGTCTGCTGTCTATCTTTACGGAAGCTGTTTATTAATTCATGATATAGTTCAACTTGAGAAACATACAGCCTTTGTAATCTGGCTGGTTCAAATCTGACATATAGGCAACGTAAAAGAGCCATCAATCGTATATGAATCGAAACGTAGTGTCAAGATACGAAAATACTGTGGTTCATAAGTTTAATTTGAATTTACATTTCACTTAATGGTTCTTAACGCGCAATAGCCCGTTTCCTGATTGGCCAGGGCAGCACTTTGGCGAGATTTCAAATTCCCTATGAACATGTATTCTTATCTAAGCCTACTTTCCGAGCGAGTGAAAAATGTATTTCAAACTAAATCTTAGAATATTTGTTTTATAAATTTTTTTATTAAATAATAAGATATCTCTCGGTTGTGGTACTTAATCCTCCCTTTGTTTTAAAATTTATAAGAAGGCGTTCGCGCGGTTACATTGACCTTTAGGAGATAAGGGTGCCGTCAACCTCCTGCCTTTAATAAAAGGGGAAAACTTGGTGGCTGTAATGAACAATTTGCTTAAAAAGGTGGTCTATGATATACCGGTATATTCGACAATAAAGGGTTTGAAACGCGTTCCTTTTTCTTTTGACTTTGAATTTTAAAAGTTGTATCGATTATGTAATAATGATTACGTAACTATATAGGATTAAACTAGGTTAGGCTAATACAAAAATTATACTGTTACTGCGTTAAATAAACTGGTCGTTGGATATTGTATGGGTTTGTATATTATAAATCGACATTTGGAGTTGCTATGGAATGAACCAATAGTACGCGATGTGTGATATTTTTAAAGTCGTAGATGTATGGGTGTGGACATTGCCCTTGTTTATAATCACATATATTTTGATATTTCAGAGCGAGACAATATTTATGGGGATAAGGGCCGCTTTTAATGCTAATTAAAGGGAGATTGAAGCTTGATAACAAATGATTTAATTTTTTTTAACGATTGTACTACTAAAATAGTCATTCACGGAAAGTCTGTGAATTCAGCTAAGGGGGTTAGACACTTGGGTACTAATATGTAAAAATATTTTGAACTCTTTGCTGAGCTTAGACGGTTCATAAGAGTTCGAACTTAAGGTACTGTCAAAGCTTAACTCTGTGAACTCATGGTGTACAACAATTTCAATAGCCCCTCCGAGAAATATGTTTCCCTGAAGTTAATTAGTCCAGCTTTGAGTTATCTTTTTGTTAATGAATTTGCCCCTTAATGTTAATGTTTATTCCAAATTGACCTTGTAAAACTTAACTCCATTATCTCCATGTGTTTCTTCATCTCATTAAATTTTTCAAATTGTACATACGAAACTTATTATTTTAAGTGTTTTAAAACTTATATTTTATACCTACCATAAATAAATTCCTTGAAATTATAGTTCTTAATATCAAATATATAGAGTTTACCTTCCAAATACGTAAATCGTTTGAAAGCATAAATTAAACAATTCAGACTCATATAACTGTGCTACTAAAAATAATAAAAAAAAACTTATAATCACAGGAAGGTCTTCCCCGAAGAAAGTGTATTGTATTCAATTTATAGTATTAAAGAAGTCTACGCAAATAGATTAACGTAAAGAATTAGAGCAAAGGTGACGTGTTATTACGTTTGTTCAAAATCAGCTATAGTAAACTACATGATTTAATATTAGGTTTAACGTTGTGTGTTAATCTATCTCTGCTTTCACAAGTTTGCAATCTGATCTAGAAACAAAATATACACCGGTATATACCCAGATCAAATCGTTTTAACAAAAAAGAAAAATACATATTTTCAAGGTATTCCGGAAGAAAACAATACGTGATAGAACAACCCAAACGGCCCGTAGTAATTTGGGAAAGAGAAAGTTAAAATGAAACTTCTCTTGAACAAGTTCTCTGTCTGTATACTACCAGAAGCCGATGAAACCCTCCTTTGAAGTCTACTACTCTAATGTTCCATATAGCGCTCCTCTCTGTATGGGTAAAATTCCCAATTTTACGAGATCGGAGGGGTCCTACTTCATACCCCCTGTCTACGGAAAATTGGAAATTCTCTTTCTCCACAAACGACGAGGTTTTTTTGACGAACTCCAAGGTTGCTAGAGATATTCGCTCGACGAACTCCCGATCCGAAAATATCTACCGGTAGGAGGCGTACGAATCGCGATTTTTTAGACTAACCCATACAGAGAGGGGTAGACAAGACCAAGGAGTAATAGACTTCAAAGGAGGGTTTCATCGGCTTCTAATACTACCTAATAAGGGGGTTTTCCCAGCCTTACATTTTTTCGAGAGGGCTGGAACATTTTTATTGTGATTGACCGATTTTTGGTTATTTTTAGACTCAAAACTAAGGAACTTTGCTCAGCTGTTGACGTTATTGATATGATAGTTACAAAACAATATTTTCCCCCAAAAAATATTCTATAATTCGTAACATAAAACTATAATATTGAAATTTTATGTGGGGTAAAACAGTCTGCTTCTATAAATAAGTCAACTATTCTGCCTATATTGTAAATTTAACATTCTTAATAGAATAATTATTTTTATTGCTATTTTTTTATTGCGAAATTAAGGTGAGTATTTTCCAAAATTTCAAAGAATGTTTGGTCAATCGAATACTCCTGGAAATAAGTCAACTATATTGTGAATTTGAAATTAAATCACTAATTCTTACCAGAATAATTGTTTTTAACGCAATTTTTTTATTGCGAAATTAAGGTGAGTTTACTATCGTAGTTTTCAAATTATTTTAAAGAATGTTTGGTCAAAAATTAATTTTGTTTTGCACATATTCTTATGGGACGTTTGGGTTGTTTTTTTTTTTCGAGTCCTTTCTAACCGTGAATTGGCGTAAAGCAAACCGCGAAATATTAAAAACAACGTTTTGTGTTAAATGTGTCAGCATTTTGTCGATACGAGTAACGAGCCTAAGAACGTTAAAGGTCCAATTGCCTAACGTGAGATTTCAAAATTGTTTTTCCAAAAGTGCTAGACCTATAATAATAAACATCAAAGGGAGGTAATAGAAATGACTACTTTTGGTCCCTATGAAATTTAACATTGCGCATCAATCCACCTAAGCTTTTCCCATTACACCAACTTCGCCTGAAACGAAGTATAGCATCAATTTCAACTCTCGCCTTGAATTTACAAATTCTTAAAGGAAAAGTCTTATTTAAAATGTAGTTTTTTGACAAATACGGATTCAGAAATTTCTAAACAGTTTTCAAATCGTTTTGAATATTGAAATAAACTTTTCAAGCCAATATTTATATTTTTGTTTTTGTTTTTTTTTTGTCAAAAGACCCAAAAACTTACAGTTTGAAATTTCTAAAACGGTTGAAAATGATTTCAAAGTTTCAATTATGAACGCGGCTTTAGTGTCATATTTCCCTAATCTATGCCAAATTTTTAGGGTCCCTGATTTTTTGTCAACTTTAAAATTATTTGGATTTTGTATGAATCCTGCAAAAAAAATAGAATTTCAAATATTCTTATCTAAAAGAATAACTCAAATGTATTTCAATTATAGACCCATGGTTCAATTAATAAGAAAGTTATGTTCCAAGCACTACTTTTATGAGACTTTACCTTCAACTTATAGTTGCTTGATTTGTTATTGTTGAAAAGTTGTTTATATTATAGATGGTTACGTAGGATAAACAAGTATTTTAGGGCCAAAAGAAGCGGGAGTGACGATTTTCCGGAATTAGAAGCGCGTGCGCGCTCGAGGTATGTATCAAAGGTTCTTTCAACTCCTATATGTTTCTATTATACTTCTGTGTCAAATTTGTATCAAGGGAAGTTGGTAGAATGGGGAAAAAGAGGCGGATAGGTTCGCAATGTTAAAACCGCATTGAGAAAAGGTATAGTGCTTGCTAGCTTCATCTTGAATAGTTGAGGGATAAGCATCCACCCTCGCGAGCACACCCACAAAACTTCTGATGACGAAAACGGATCGCTGACAACACAGCACGCAACTACTCCTCGCTTTGGGTTTCAAAACACCCATTTCGGATATAGTTTTAAGAAATTCTTGGCTTCTTTCCCAAAAAGAAAACACTAAAATCCAAGGTACAGTAACACTAATACCCTCTTCAGACGAGGCATAATTAACCGAGGTTTAAACAAATTTAACTGAAGTTTATTGAACTGATAAGGCTATGTAAACCTCGGTTAAATCTGATTAAGCCTAATTACGCCGCGTCTGAGGAGGGTATTGGGAGTCTTCGTTTGTGGGATAACTTGGATACATCACATTTTGATCACTAAATAAATAAAATGCCCAAAAATTACGTGATTGTAACTCTTTAAATAACAGTCGTGGGTTTAACGGAATTTTCGGTAATTATAACTTCGGTAAGGTGTGTGCAAAATGAATCCTTATTTGAGGTCAATTATGATATTAAAAAAAAGTCGATGGCACCGGAAGGTCTCTTCTATAAATTCTCAAGGTTAAATTAAATTCTAAGGGTCAAAAATACGTAAATATTTATCATCGAATCATTTTTATATATACAAATCAACCGTATATAAAAATAATATTATTGAAGATTAATAAACAGAATTTTGAAGGTCTTTCTTTCATATACCGCAAAAATATTAATTATTTAATCCACAAAGTATAGGGGAAATAATTATCAATGATGAACGAGAAAAACGTGTAGACCTTGTATATTCGTTAAAACTCGATGTCTCCAAGGTGGGTCCCTTAACCCTAAAAGTATTTAAATACTAACCCCGCCTTGGTGATACCCAAAAAAATTTCGCAATATCATTTCGTAAACGCGTGGTAACAAATATGAAAACAGAATGATATGATATATAGAGAGCTGGTTAGCAAAATGGTAAAAATTAAGGCGGATTTATACACAATGTTAATCCTAATATGGAAAAAAAAGTATTTGACAATTAGGCTACCCTTGAACACGCGAGTATATATAAAAGGTATCCCCGAGCTCCTTAATCCTTGAAGACCAAAACATAACCTCGAAAAATATTTGGAAAGAGACTGCGTGATTTCAGAAGGAGATAATAGAAGAAGAAAATGCATTAATCTAGGCCATTTAAACCGTAGAAATTGAAGAGATACGCAATATCTCATTTCTTCCATTATCTCCTTCTGACAATATCGACAAGAAATACGCCCAAGAAAATTCAAAAAATAGCTCTTTGGGTTAACTTACAAGCTGATTTTAAAGTCAAAAGGTAAATGTAAAGCTATATAGCGCTTAAAGAATTATAAAAACCAGTTTACAACTTACAAGTCCCATCAAAGTTTTTTTTCTTTTAACAACATTTAAAATCAAGGAGAAGACGGTTTTAAAGAAAAAGTTTTTTGAACAACTTTCAGAAGTGAAATGACCTTCGATCAAGGTTGAAATTCCCATTTATAATCAAAAAAATTAAAAATCATAACACTCGCTTTACTATTAGTTACTAGGTTTAACATCGCGTGCTAGTCCTCCTAAGATCTTGTTATATTGAGTATATATCTTAATTTTTACATTGAAATTTCCCCCTTATACCCGGAAATTTACATTGATTGGTTTATAAAGGGATAATTCAACCTAACAACAAGTGATTTTTTTATCAATTCCTTATCGTTTAAATAGGCCTAATCCAACAGTAAAAAAAATTTCTAACAAGTATTGAACAAGACATGAAATTAATACATACCCCGAAAATAGGCTTATCTGGATTCTAGGAGATCACCTGAACTCCCCATATAAGGACTAGCGACCAATGACATTGATCTATGGCCCTATATGGGGAATGCAGGATCTCCATGAATCCAGCTGTGCCTATTTTCAGGGTAAGTTTTAAATTTAATTCTAGTTTAATATTTGTTTGTAAGTTTTTTTTACTGTTGGATTAGGCCTACTTAAACGATAAAGAATCGATAAAAAATTATTTGTTAAGTTGCATTCTCCCTTTAAGTGGATTTAATTAACTGAAATGGAGTATGGAATTGAAATGGCTACGGTATAGTTAATTAGTTTTAATTAATATATCCCCGAAAGGAAAGATTAACATCATAATAAAGTTATATATTCATTTCTTTAATTTCAGGGCTTCCAGTTTAAGGCTTCCTAAAATACCTAATTGTCCCTATTTTATTTCTATATTCTAAATAGGATAAACGAAGTTTTTAATCTAACTGCAGAATTAAACTTATTTATGTAATGGTACGTCCCTATTATATCCTAAAATCGAAATTTTGGCCCCAAAGTAAACCCTTTTCCCAATAATTCCAAAGAATATCACAATAGTCTGAATTTTTTCACTTTAGATGGGTCAAAATATTAAAATTCTTCACACGAAAAGAAGAATTAATGTTTCTATGAAAAGAGTACTTAGAATTTTGACGCACTATATATTTGGAAAGAAAGCTGCTCGAAATTAAAATCAATTTTTCAAGGTTAAATCTTGATCTCTATAAGTTTCTCCGGAAAAAAATACAATTTGACTTTCCCAAAAATTTATAAAATTATTTTTAAGTAGCTAGTGTGAACCCGGCTTTAGTTTATTTGGTAAACGTTAATGAAGAATATATGTATCATGTAATTATAATCAATCTTAGAAAATGTAATATTTGACCTAGAATAAGATTAATTAATAAAATGAAATATAAGTTGACAGAATATATTGTATTTCATTTTTCGTAATCTACAAATCACCTCGCTTTACTTTTTCGGGAACTGCGTACCAGTGTATTATAATTTAATTGCAATATTGTTCATGAAGGTTAATTTCATAAATCTAGAAGGATTTTTCGTTGGAATTGTTTTTAAAACTCAGTTTCAAATTAACAATTAAATAAAAATCTATGGGGCCGTTTGTTTTTAAACAATAGTCCGGATAAAAAGGGTACTATTAAATGTATCCCAATTAATTGCTTGAGAGTTATATATTTATTTTAATTATAATTTAAATCTGGATTTCGTACATAAATATCTAAACTTTTTTTGTCGATCGAGAATCAAATTGTTCGTAAATCAAATATATAATTATTGAAACTTAATCCTTCCAATTAGTCATGAGTCAAATTTGACTAGTTTAATCGGTCTAGAGTCAAATTTAATTATTTAAAACCAGGTAATTTTAATTAATGACGAGTCAAAATCAGATCATTTTAATTGGTTTAATTTTTAGGTAAGCCTTAATTATATTAAACAATACGAATTCTAACCATTAAACTTTTAGCAAAAAATTTCCAAAACCATCAGATTTTAGTTAAAATTCAACCGATAACAATTTCCTTTCCACAATAAATCCACGTGGTAAAATTCTACTTAAAGTTAATAAACGTTTAACGATCGACCCTCACAAAATAAAGCATTCAAACTTTTCCAAAAAAAATGGTGCCCTTCAAAAACTATCCACGCTGCAAAAGTTAATAGAGGGCCCCAAAACGAAACGAACCGAGAACAAAACACCCACAAAATTCTATAGAGAAGCGGGTATAGGTTAACCTGACGTCAAGGCAACTATAAAACTTACAAGAAAGACAAATTAAATTAAAAGCGAGCTCAAAACTTGAAAATCACCCACAAAACCCGTAGTTTCTTCTTCCAATATTATTATTATCCGAAGTGCGCGCGGCCAAAAAGTAAAGTCACGGCGAAAAGCGTAAAAAAAAAGAAACCAGTCCGCCTACTATACTATAGCGCCATTTAAGTTCAGGTAGCCAGAGTCGTGATAGACGCTTGTTTTATACCGATAACTACGTAAAAGGAACTAAAAAAAAAATTCCAGGCGAAAAAAAAAAAATAGATTTAACTTAGATTGCTCAAATCGGCACCTAATAGACAAAACGCCATAACACAAAATTTAACTTGAGTGCTAAAAATGGAATATCTTTTGAATTTATTTCGGAATCACCATATCACGCATTTATTTGACACGTTTTTGATTTTTAAATGAATTTCTAAAGTTTGGTAAAGTTTGAATAAAAGTAAATATAAATTCGGGCCAATCATATTATTTCAGGCTTCAACAGGGCTTGTAATGTCCTAACATTAAGAGAATAGGTCGGTAATTGATGCCCAAGACCATAATGCCAAAATCTCTTAATGTTAGCAGTATGTTTACCGTGATTCCGAAAATAAATTCAAATGCTGTTCCATTTTTAGCTCTTAGTTTCCCTTTAAATTGTATTTTTGTAAATGAATTTAATTTTCAGCATAAATTTCGATAAAAAAGAGACTTAGAAGGCTTGGGGAATCCGTTTCCGGCACTTGGCATGCCAAGTGCTGGAGTCATATATTAAATGACGTCATAGCTTTTGCGATACCATTAGTCAGTCATCGGCTCCAAAACAACCCCAGTTTTAAGCCACGTTTTCAATCAACGTTATTCAAGCTTTTGCATGTTTTTCGAAGAGAAGCTAATATAAAATTAATTTAGATATCTACTTCTCTGTCACTTGAAGCCAACCAATCGAAAAGCTTTTTTAATAATCATCACCTTTCTTTTGGCGCGAAAGCTCATGATTCTTGTCCAAAAAAAAATGTTGATTGGAAACGCGCCTTTAAATAGACCAAGGGATATCCTCATTTTATCACATTTCCTGGGAATATTTTTAAACTTATACGAGTTACAACGTTACAGCAATCAATTAGGGCGAAAAACCACATTTTATCGAGTTTGATTCACGAAAACGATCCGACGCTAGGTCAATTTTAAAATATGCTAATAATAGAGATATAAATTATGTAAAACAAGCATTTCGTGCTATAGATTCTAATCGACTGAAACAAAAAATGGCATTTTAGGGTGTGAATATTATCAATAATATTCCGGTCTAGCGAATCAAAATACTATATGATATTCGAGAAACGATTAAGAGTAGTTCCTCAATTTCTTTTTTTCGATAAAAATCTATTCCAATACAAAAGGGGGATGCAGTGTACATCAAAATATACTTTTGATACGAAAATCCCTGCCTTTGATTTCAATACACTCTCGTCCTAAAAATATACATGAATGTGATGTGTTTTGACAGTTATGTGGGACATAAGCGATAAGTCCGGGAAAAATGTGCAAAACGCAAATAAGAGTCAGAATGAGTTTACATTTTACAGTGATACGTAAAAGGCCATCTTTGTATACTAAATTTCCAAAGGAGTTGTCAAGTACTACTTTGGATCCCTATCAGATTTAGTATTATGTATCAACTCGCCTCAGTTTATGCCATTATGCCTTATAGAACAGAAATATATTCATTTTGAATTCATATTTTAGGAGATAAAGGTGGTAACGTAGGCTATGCACGCGTTGAATTCTCTTATTGAAGCTAACTATATAATATAGGAAACTGTCAAATTGCAAACCAAAAAAAAAAACACCATTATAAATGGCGCGTGCATGCTAGACTTGGCCCCGATTTAAAATTCGTTGCCATGGCGACGGGAAGAGTAAACGAGATCCAATAAAAATGTAACATTTATATATGTAGGCCACAATTCACGTTCGTTATATTTAGTAAAAGAAGAAAAAAAAAAAAAAACTTGGAAAAAAGGTTAATAAAACCAATATTATTATCAATATAATATTGATATTATGTTTTTGATGTTATTTTTTTTTTCTCAAATATTTGTGAACGAATAAAATCAGTTGTTTTTCAAATTAGAAACTCTAAAACCTCTCAGATTGCGATTATAATTAAATTTTACGTTTTAAAAGAAAATTTAATATCTGTCAATTGAGCCATCCGAAATCATAACAAGTCTTTCTGGGTCTTTGTTCACAAAGACATTTTTTGATATGATATCTCTCACTTCACTTATTTAAAATCATAAACATGTCCTTCTGGGTCTTTGTTCACAAAGACATTATTGATATAATATATTATGAGGTCGTCGCTGAGTTTTAAATGTAATTTGAGTAGCATTTTCGGTAATATCGTTAAATAAGTATTCAAAATATATATACATTTGTCATAGAAAAATTTACAGCGTTAGTAAAAAAATATTTTATAATCACCATCTTTCAAATTGTTTTAAATTTTTATAACTATATGGTTTTCGTGATTATTATTGAGGCTGCAGACAATTCTCTAGCAATCTGACACGTTTAATTACTTCCACTCGGTCTTTTTCGTGAAAGTACTTAACCTAGAAAGGTTTACCTTTCATTCTAAACTTATCGTTAATCACCTTACAGAATTATTCTTCGTCATAAAAGTGGGAAAAAATCTAAATTTATTTTATAAATATTATATTATTATATAAAAGATAATCAGAAGACCTTCGTATAAGTCTATTAGCCTACTTATGGTTTATTCGCGTTGAACTGAATTGGATTATTGATATTTTTAACTTCGCGAGATGAAATTATTTGGTTTTATCAATAATTAAAATTATGCAAATTTACAAATAATTCTGATATGGGTCATTCCAAGTTAAGTCGACCACTCATAAATCCATAGGTCAGCCGAATTCTAATGAAATTTTCCAACATAAACTAGGGACAAAATGGTCTCCTATTATAAATTTTCGATTAAACATATGGAGCAGATCGGAGCAGATGCAAAACTACAGGCTTTCGAAAATATGTCACTTTTTTCGCTAGACTTCGAAAAATGTCGTTCGGATTTAGCATAAAATAAGGAGCATATTTCCAAAATCTAAACCAACGAAACTTATCAATATATAAACTCTATCACTAATTTTTAATTTTCATAATATTTATCGTAATTTTTTAGCAAGAGGTCAAAGGTCAGAGAATTTTCTGTCTAAAAGCTTGATTTCAAGGCACTAAAAGCTTGATTTCAAGGCACTAAAAGCTTGATTTCAAGGCACTAAAAGCTTGATTTCATGGCACTAAAAGCTTGATTTCAAGGCACTAAAAGCTTGATTTCAAGGCACTAAAAGCTTGATTTCATGGCACTAAAAGCTTGATTTCAAGGCACTAAAAGCTTGATTTCAAGGCACTAAAAGTTTGATTTCATGGCACTAAAAGCTTGATTTCATGGCACTAAAAGCTTGATTTCAAGGCACTAAAAGCTTGATTTCATGGCACTAAAAGCTTGATTTCATGGCACTAAAAGCTTGATTTCAAGGCACTAAAAGCTTGATTTCAAGGCACTAAAAGCTTGATTTCATGGCACTAAAAGCTTGATTTCAAGGCACTAAAAGCTTGATTTCAAGGCACTAAAAGCTTGATTTCAAGGCACTAAAAGCTTGGTTTCAAGGCACTAAAAGCTTGATTTCAAGGCACTAAAAGCTTAATTTCAAGGCACTAAAAGCTTGATTTCAAGGCACTAAAAGCTTGATTTCAAGGCACTAAAAGCTGGATTTCAAGGCACTTATAAAATTCCCACGATCGAGGGTTTCATTCTCCCTTACTCTATTTTCTAAGACCGCTATCACAAAAACCGAAACAATCAGAACTCGATCAAACATAAGGTGTGGTAAGTCTAAAAACGGGGTTAAAACTAAAAACTATTAAAACTTCCTTTTATATACGCTACCTTTTCCTTCCTCCCTCGCGTGGAGACAAAATAAAAACCAAAACACAAAGTAAATCGCCAATAAGATCGTAACTTCCGTGTTAACAATTACCCTTTCCCCCAGGCGGTATCTAGAAGACAATAAAGACAGTGTTTTGTCCGCATAAAGTATCGTGTACAATAGCAAAAAATAAGCGTTGCCTTTACTCTTTTTCGGAATTAAGCTATTCTTGACTTGATCCGATTATAATATGACATGATTAAGCCAAAACCAGTAGTAGTTTTCAGTACGAATACAAATCTAGACATTCTTACGTAATTTTAAAGTGATATAGCTACAATAAATTAATGAAAACTTTGGATGAAATAAAAACTTTTTGTTTCGTATTCGCTGAAACGCTATAGACCGATCAATGAAATAATCAATGTATCTTTTACAGGGGCGCAGCCATTCTAGACTGGATTAAAGTCGAAACGGATTATCTGAGAGGCTAAGAGAAAGAAAGACAACAATTAATATTTGCTAGTCAACGCTGTTCATTTTTGTCCTCTAGTTAATTATGCCTAATATCAGGCGTATGAAAAACTCCTTCAGAGTCGTTCATACTTGAGGGCCAAGATTTTTTCTGGTTCACACCCTGAAAAGTCGGTTCGCCCTTGTTCGTCCAAAGCAAAGGCTTAGATTCGTTTAAAAAAATGCCCGAAATTTAAAAATTTTTAATATTTATCTGAAACCAACTATTTTGTAACTCGTTGCTTAATTATTTTTGACATAAATTATAGTTTTAATCGTACTATTTTAAGAAACGACTTGAGCTACGTTCACATTAGCAACTTTGAAACCGTTTCGAATTTTCAAATCCATTTTTCAAGCAAATAATTCCATTTTCAGATTAAGGACGTTCCATCCCAAAATTTTCCATTTTGAAGTTGCCAAAACGGTTAAAAACGGTTTTAACACGAACCGATTTCTCTTATTGGTTTGATAGACAGTTATTTAGGTGTATCAGTGAACGAGGCCTTAATTAATTAAGCCTAGCTTTGTAGGAACTGAAATTTCATGCAGATTCTGATAGAATATAGGTTCATTACTTATGAAAACTCAAAATCATTCCAACTAAAGCCGACTCCCAAAAAGAAAACATTATCCCTCCCGTATACAGAAATAAAACTACACCGTCAGCTCTGTTATACTCTAAGTATAGTTTATATATTCTACATTTTCACTATGGTCTTTAACGTTACGTAACACTCCGCCGTAGCATTATTAATTATAGTATTTGGAACTATCATTACGTTTACTATCATTATATCGAAAACGATCTCGTATAGCGGCTGTAAAAAAAATAATACAATCTCAGTGTTATCTAAAGCGGTATTGACAACGGTGACGGGAAAAGTTGGGAAAAATCACTCAGGCGTGGTCATTCCCCTTGTAGCTTTAAAAAGATTTTATCCAAGTAAGTCGGCCAATATAGGTGACGACGTTTTAAAGGAAGGGTCAAATGTCAATAATATATATTTTTACTTAAAATGGAATAAGGAAGAATATCTACTTATTTTCAAACTTAATTTGTTTAATTATTCATTTTAATTAAAGGCCCTATCTGCTCTGAAATTTGCCCCTTTAATATGCTCTTCCCATATGTATACAGCCTAGCTTTGACTGTACAACTCGTCTGCTAATCTAGAAAAGAAGGCGACTTTAAAGGGGATTTAAAAGTCACAGATAGTGAGGCTGTTAAGTATTTCTCATGAACTTTAAATGGAAATTGCTTGGAATTTCGGAAAGATCGTTAAAAAACGATTAAAAATATTTAGACATGACATGGAATGAATTAAAGCAATGTCAGTAAAAATCGAGGGGTCAGACACTAATTGAGAACTCAGGTGTACAAAATGTTTGAACTCTTTGCACTACCAAAGCTGGACTCTGAGTTTAGCAAGAGCTCGAACTATTTGCATTACCAATGCAGGACTTGCGTGAAATCAGGTGTACAAGAAAATCAAGAGTGACGTCCCCCTCGATAAAAATACATATTTTAATATCGCCCCTTTTCGAAATTTTTATAAAAAAAATTCCAATCAATACTATAGGTCATCATTAAGTTCGCGTGGCTATTATAGAGCCTACAGTTGATTCTCGATAAGATCATTTTCGCGCGATATTTTTCGTAACAGTACTTAATGCATAAGTTTCACCTTTCGTTGTACGTTCCAGAAATAATCTACGTCGAATATTGGAAAAAAATATAGCTATATATTTTTGACATTGAAAGGTATAAAATTAGAATATGACGTTTTAAAACTAAAAAAATCCATATGCTAGTGCGAACGTAACAGTTTTTTCTATTTTTGCTTGTCTCCCTCCCTTTAAGTATAGGCCAGATGTTTCCAAAACATAAAGAAAATACAATTTCCACCAATTTCTGTAAAATGGTTTGTCCAGATGGTTCGCGCGCGTATTCGGAAACTGATTCCTTGACCACCAGGAGTCAAAAAACAACAATAAAAGAGAATGGGGGGGAGTTTGGTTCTTTTCCACGCAAACAAAAAATTACAAACTTTCTGAAAATCTTTATAAAGTATAAAATTGCCATTCTTTAAAAGGAATTCAAAGTAAAAAGGGCAAATTTAATTTCACTCCTAAGTACGTAAAAAAAAACGTGATTTGTATGTTAAGTGAAAAAGAATCGAGCGAAAAGAATTGTCTAAAAACGAAATAATGATAATAAAATATAAAAGAGAAATAAAATTAAATTTTTTCTTTCGGTTTGTGTGGTTGGTTAATATAACGATTGTTTTCCGCGCGCGGCCGGGCCATTCAAGGGGAGGGGAAATCAGGGCCGGATGCGTAAAAGTTGACCAAGCGAATCAAAGAACGGGCTCGCTAGAAAACTGTTTTCAAAAATTTACTTTTTCATTAAATTGTTAATGTATAAACAATTTGGGTTCAAAACCAAATGTTGCCTTTATAATAAAGGGGCATGGTTGCTGTTTTATGAAAATTGCACGACCACCGTTACTTTTTATTATACAGTTAACTAGTTATAGTTAATTAATTATAAATATCCCGAAATTCGGAGAATTTTGAAATAATGAGCTAAAAAGTTTGAAAATTACAATTTGAAAATGAGTATCATATATACCCCAAAGAAAAGACTGGAAATTAAAAATTTGCTTCGATGATTAAGAAAAAAGTCGCTGGATATTGGTGAAGATAGGGTCAAAGGTCAGGAGACAAGTTACGGATTTTCTCAAAGGTCAGGGAATCAAGGAATTTAAAAATAATTTTCAAAGGTCAAAGGGAAATTCAGATAATTTGAAAATGAGCCTCAAATGTCAAATGAAAGTTCGGTGAATTTAAAAATTAGCCTGAATATTAAAGGGAATTTGAATACGAGCCTGAAATGTCATATAGAAATACATTAAATTTGAAAATAAGCCTCAAAGGGCAGGAGAAAAGTCAGGTAATTTGAGCCTCAGAAGTCGGGTAGATTTAAAATGAGTTTAAACGTTATTACAAAATGGGTCTCAAGTTCAGAAGAAAAGATATGGAATTCAACATTACAATTATATCGTTCCATTTTATAACTATATTGATTATATATATTTTTACTATTCATTTAAACATTAAAATCATTTTTTACACATAATGCACACCAAATTTGCTCTAAAATTGGCCAGGAGTTCATTATCCGCTTATTTTATTTCCGCGTATGGCAAACAGATTGGTCGATTTAACCTCGGATTTTACTACATCAAGAAAACAATTTTTCGAAAGATGTAAATCGGTCCGGGAAGTGCTATGAAACATCTGCTCGTATTTTTTTTTTTTTTTTTTTTTTTTTTCTGTAGAAAATGATGTTTACGAAATAATGTTATTTTCAGCTACCGGTACCGTATGCAGGAAATAATTTTACAACTTAAGTTTCCCTTAAACACAATTGATATTCACGGACAAACATTCAATTTAAATTCATTTTAAATATAATAGGATGCTTTATTACGGTTATTTGCAAAAGAAACGTTGAAAGGATTTTACCCTTGAACATGGCATTCGTTCTGAGTTCAGAGATTTCGGTTCATGTGATTGAATTTCATGCCTTTCGGAGTACATTAGATCAAATTTAAAACGATCGACTAAAGGAGTAGGCAAGGTTTCCGATAACCGACCCCCCCACAAAATAACGATGGTTTTGAACTAATTAGGACCTGGGGAGTTCAGAAAAAATACTTTAAAAAAGCTTCAACCATCGGAAGTTTGAGAAAAACGCATTTAAAAATTTGAAGTTTGCGTATTAAATCCCATAGATTCTAACCAAACCCAATCTAACCCAACCTATGGCGCATTCTATGGGATTTTAGCATGGGAATTTCAAATTTTCAAATACGTTTTTCTCAAACTTCCGGTGGTCGAAGATTTTTTTATTATTTTTTCTGAACTCCCCAGGTCCTAAATAGTCTATAATCATCGTTATTTAGTGGGAGGCCGGTTAACGGAAATCTCCCCCTTTACATAGCCAAGGCTTACGTTTACCAAATGCTTCATGTTTTAACGTAAAAAAAAAAAAAAATGCGTTCGAAACTTTCATTTTTACCATTTTATAGGCTGGATGGGGTGGGGGTTCGAGGGGAACACCTGAGAGTGATCCGCTTCTCGACCATTGGACAGAATTCCATTGGACAGAATCCCATTGGGCAGAATCCCATTCGATCCACAATCCCATTCAACCGATACGTTTTCGTAAACCAGAATCCCATTCGACCGAATCCCATTCGACCGTCAATCCCATTCGACCGAATCCCATTCGACCGAATCCCATTCGACCGTCAATCCCATTCGACCGACGTTCACAATCAGAAGTCCATTAACACATTCTAACCTAACCTAACCTAACCTAACCTAACCTAACCATTATCGGCTTAAATTCATCGGGACGCCCTTTTTGGTTTCGGCCCAATGGGAAATTCGGTCTATGGGGGATTCGGTTCAGCGGGATTCGGTTCAGCGGGATTTCGGTTCAATGGGAATTCGGTGCATTGGGCTCGGTCGGCCAAGATTCGGTTGATTGGGACTATTTATTTTTTATTTCGGACCAATGGGAATTCGGTCCAATAGGATTCTATTCAATGGGTATATACCGAGTGATCCAGTTGTCGAAATTATCAAATAAATTTAACCCTAAAATTGGAGGAAACGAGGGAGAAGCTCGTCTTTGGAGTCACTGAAAAGCTATCGCCCCTTTCACTTTAGCCACCTTCCTCTATTGCCCCATTCGCAATTTTAATTTCGAGAAAAAATCTTGGTCAGAATGAACTAGATACTCAAAATAATACATTATCCGCGCCTTAGCGGTTTTTATAATGGGGAATCTAAATTTAAAATATTTTATTTTGACAAAAATGATAAACTGATCGGTCTGAACTCGCTTTAATAGAAATATGACCCCAAAACCAACCGAAATCCATCAAAAAAAGTTACAGATTCGAAACCATTTCAAAAAAACGAAGTTGGTTTTGGGGTCCTATTTCCATTAAAGCGAGTTCAGACCAATCAGTTCGTTAGTTTTGTCAAAACAAAATATTTAAAATCAGATTTCGTCATGTTAATCTCCCTAGGGCATCAATTAATGTTTTATTTGAATTATTTGGTTGATTTTAACCGGGTTTTTTCTCGTTAATATAGACACTTAAACGACATGATTATAATTAACGTAACTAATAACGTGGAAAAAACCTGCTCAGAATTAATTAGATACTCAAAATAATACATTATCATCGCCCTATGGGTTTTTATAATGGGGAATCTGGATTTTAAATATTTTATTTTGACAAAACTAATGAACTGATCGGTCTCAACTCGCTTTAATGGAAATAGGACCCCAAAACCAACATAAAACCACCAAAAAAAGTTTCAGATTCGAAACTTTATTTTTGGCCATTTTCAAAAAAACCAAAAAGCGAAAAAAGGGAGAATGTAATTTTGAGATTTTCGCCGAGTTCGAAAATGTCAAAAATAAAGTTTCGAATCCTGAACCTTTTTTGTTGGATTTCGGTTGGTTTTGAGGTCCTATTTTCATTAAAGCGAGTTGAGACCGATCAGTTCATTAGTTTTGTCAAAATAAATTGTTTAATATCAGATTTCGCCATGTTAATCTCCATAGGGCCAACAATTAATGTTTTATTTGAATTATTTGGTTGATTTTAACCGGGTTTTTTTCTCGTTGAAAGACACTTAAACGACGTAATTATTATTTACTTAACTAATTACGAGGATAAAACCCGGTCAGGATGAGCCAACTACTCAAAATAGTACATTAACAGGGCTCTATGGGGATTTATAAGGGGGAATCTGGATTTTAAATATTTTATTTTGACAAAACTAATGAACTGATCGGTCTCAACTCGCTTTAATGGAAATAGGACCCCAAAATCAACATAAAACCACCAAAAACAGTTTCAGATTCGAAACTTTATTTTTGGCCATTTTCAAAAAAACGAAAAAGCTAAAAAAGGGAGAATGCAATTTTGAGATTTTTGCCGAGTTCGAAAATGTCAAAAATAAAGTTTCGAATCCTGAACCTTTTTTGTTGGATTTCGGTTGGTTTTGAGGTCCTATTTTCATTAAAGCGAGTTGAGACCGATCAGTTCATTAGTTTTGTCAAAATAAAATGTTTAAAATCAGATTTCGCCATGTTAATCTCCATAGGGCCAACAATTAATGTTTTATTTAAATTATTTGGTTGATTTTAACCGGTTTTTTTTCTCGTTGAAAGACACTTAAACGACGTAATTATTATTTACTTAACTAATTACGAGGATATAACCGGTCAGGATGAACCAACTACTCAAAATAATACAGTAACAGCGCTCTATGGGGATTTATAATGGGGAATCTGGATTTTAAATATTTTATTTTGACAAAACTAATGAACTGATCGGTCTCAACTCGCTTTAATGGAAATAGGACCCCAAAACCAACATAAAACCACCAAAAAAAGTTTCAGATTCGAAACTTTATTTTTGGCCATTTTCAAAAAAACCAAAAAGCGAAAAAAGGGAGAATGCAATTTTGAGATTTTCGCCGAGTTCGAAAATGTCAAAAATAAAGTTTCGAATCCGGAACTTTTTTTGTTGGATTTCGGTTAGTTTTGAGGTCCTATTTTCATTAAAGCGAGTTGAGACCGATCAGTTCATTAGTTTTGTCAAAATAAAATGTTTAAAATCAGATTTCGCCATGTTATTCTCCATAGGGCACCAATTAATGTTTTCTTTAAATTATTTGGTTGATTTTAACCGTTTTTTTTTTCTCGTTAAAAGACACTTAAACGGCGTAATTATTTTTTAATTAACTAATTACGAGGATAAAACCCGGTCAGGATGAACCAACTACTCAAAATAATACATTAACAGCGCTCAATGGGGATTTATAATGGGGAATCTGGATTTTAAATATTTTATGTTGACAAAACTAATGAACTGATCGGTCTGAACTCGCTTAAATGGAAATAGGACCCCAAAACCAACATAAAACCACCAAAAAAAGTTTCAGATTCGAAACTTTATTTTTGGCCATTTTCAAAAAAACGAAAAACCGAAAAAAAGGGAGAATGCAATTTTGAGATTTTCGCCGAGTTCGAAAATGTCAAAAATAAAGTTTCGAATCCTGAACTTTTTTTTGTTGGATTTCGGTTGGTTTTGAGGTCCTATTTTCATTAAAGCGAGTTGAGACCGATCAGTTCATTAGTTTTGTCAAAATAAAATGTTTAAAATCAGATTTCGCCATGTTAATCTCCATAGGGCCAACAATTAATGTTTTCTTTAAATTATTTGGTTGATTTTAACCGGGTTTTTTTCTCGTTGAAAGACACTTAAACGGCGTAATTATTATTTACTTAACTAATTACGAGGATAAAACCCGGTCAGGATGAGCCAACTACTCAAAATAGTACATTAACAGCGCTCTATGGGGATTTATAATGGGGAATCTGGATTTTAAATATTTTATTTTGACAAAACTAATGAACTGATCGGTCTCAACTCGCTTTAATGGAAATATGACCCCAAAACCAACATAGAACCACCAAAAAAAGTTTCAGATTCGAAACTTTATTTTTGGCCATTTTCAAAAAAAAAAAAAAAAAAAAAAAAAAAAGGGTGAATGAAATATTGTGATTTTCGCCGAGTTCGAAAATGTCAAAAATAAAGTTTCGAATCTGGAACTTTTTTTGGTGGTTTTATGTTGGTTTTGAGGTCCTATTTTCAACTGTGATTAACTGCCGACTGTGATAACATTTTTGCTTTAAATAAGCATTAATCTCCTAACCATTAATTTAACTGCAAACCGTTCCTGATTTACACATCACAGGGCAGTCGTGGCCGAGTGGTTAAGGCGACTGACTAGAAATCTATTGGGGTCTCCCCGCGCAGGTTCGAATCCTGCCGACTGCGTTTACACTTCTAAAGTAACAATTTTTATCTCCTAACCATTAATTTCACTGAAAACCATTCCCCTATTTCAGTGCTATAAGGTATTTCAAGGCTATAAGGCAGTCGTGGCCGAGTGGTTAAGGCGACAGACTTGAAATCTGTTGGGGTTTCCCCGTGCAAGTTCGAATCCTGCCGACTGCGTTTACACTTGTAAAATAACAATTTTTATCTCCTAACCATTAATTTAACTGAAAACCATTCCTATATTGCACGGTTAGAAGGCAGTCGTGGCCGAGTGGTTAAGGCGACAGACTCGAAATCTGTTGGGGTATCCCCGCGCAGGTTCGAATCCTGCCGACTGCGATGACATTTTTGCTTTAAATACGCATTAATCTCCTAACCATTAATTTAACTGCAAACCGTTCCTGATTCACATAACACAGGGCAGTCGTGGCCGAGTGGTTAAGGCGACAGACTAGAAATCTGTTGGGGTCTCCCCGCGCAGGTTCGAATCCTGCCGACTGCGTTTACGCTTTTAAAATAACAATTTTTATCTCCTAACCATTAATTTCACTGAAAACCATTCCCTTATTTCAGTGCTATAAGGTATTTCAAGCCTATAAGGCAGTCGTGACCGAGTGGTTAAGGCGACAGACTTGAAATCTGTTGGGGTTTCCCCGCGCAGGTTCGAATCCTGCAGACTGCGTTTACGATTGTAAAATAACAATTTTTATCTCCTAACCATTAATTTAACTGAAAACCATTCCTATATTGCACGGTTAGAAGGCAGTCGTGGCCGAGTGGTTAAGGCGAAAGGCTCGAAATCTGTTGGGGTATCCCCGCGCAGGTTCGAATCCTGCCGACTGCGATGACATTTTTGCTTTAAATACGCATTAATCTCCTAACCATTAATTTAACTGCAAACCGTTCCTGATTCACATAACACAGGGCAGTCGTGGCCGAGTGGTTAAGGCGACAGAGTAGAATTCTGTTGGGGTCTCCCCGCGCAGGTTAGAATCCTGCCGACTGCGTTTACGCTTTTAAAATAACAATTTTTATCTCCTAACCATTAATTTCACTGAAAACCATTCCCTTATTTCAGTGCTATAAGGTATTTCAAGCCTGTAAGGCAGTCGTGGCCGAGTGGTTAAGGCGACAGACTTGAAATCTGTTGGGGTTTCCCCGCGCAAGTTCGAATCCTGCCGACTGCGTTTACACTTGTAAAATAACAATTTTTATCTCCTAACCATTAATTTAACTGAAAACCATTCCTATATTGCACGGTTAGAAGGCAGTCGTGGCCGAGTGGTTAAGGCGACAGACTCGAAATCTGTTGGGGTTTCCCCGCGCAGGTTCGAATCCTGCCGACTGCGATGACATTTTTGCTTTAAATACGCATTAATCTCCTAACCATTAATTTAACTGAAAACCGTTCCTGATTCACATAACACAGGGCAGTCGTGGCCGAGTGGTTAAGGCGACAGACTAGAAAACTCTTGGGGTCTCCCCGCGCAGGTTCGAATCCTGACGACTGCGTTTACGCTTTTAAAATAACAATTTTTATCTCCTAACCATTAATTTCACTGAAAACCATTCCCTTATTTCAGTGCTATAAGGTATTACAAGCCTATAAGGCAGTCGTGGCCGAGTGGTTAAGGCGACAGACTTGAAATCTGTTGGGGTTTCCCCGCGCAGGTTCGAATCCTGCCGACTGCGTTTATAATTGTAAAATAACAATTTTTATCTCCTAACCATTAATTTAACTGAAAACCATTCCTATATTGCACGGTTAGAAGGCAGTCGTGGCCGAGTGGTTAAGGCGACAGACTCGAAATCTGTTGGGGTTTCCCCGCGCAGGTTCGAATCCTGCCGACTGCGATGACATTTTTGCTTTAAATACGCATTAATCTCCTAACCATTAATTTAACTGCAAACCGTTCCTGATTCACATAACACAGGGCAGTCGTGGCCGAGTGGTTAAGGCGACAGACTAGAAATCTGTTGGGGTCTCCCCGCGCAGGTTCGAATCCTGCCGACTGCGTTTACGCTTTTAAAATAACAATTTTTATCTCCTAACCATTAATTTCACTGAAAACCATTCCCTTATTTCAGTGCTATAAGGTATTTCAAGCCTGTGAGGCAGTCGTGGCCGAGTGGTTAAGGCGACAGACTTGAAATCTGTTGGGGTTTCCCCGCGCAGGTTCGAATCCTGCCGACTGCGTTTACGATTGTAAAATAACAATTTTTATCTCCTAACCATTAATTTAACTGAAAACCATTCCTATATTGCACGGTTAGAAGGCAGTCGTGGCCGAGTGGTTAAGGCGACAGACTCGAAATCTGTTGGGGTTTCCCCGCGCAGGTTCGAATCCTGCCGACTGCGATGACATTTTTGCTTTAAATACGCATTAATCTCCTAACCATTAATTTAACTGAAAACCGTTCCTGATTCACATAACACAGGGCAGTCGTGGCCGAGTGGTTAAGGCGACAGACTAGAAAACTCTTGGGGTCTCCCCGCGCAGGTTCGAATCCGGACGACTGCGTTTACGCTTTTAAAATAACAATTTTTATCTCCTAACCATTAATTTCACTGAAAACCATTCCCTTATTTCAGTGCTATAAGGTATTACAAGCCTATAAGGCAGTCGTGGCCGAGTGGTTAAGGCGACAGACTTGAAATCTGTTGGGGTTTCCCCGCGCAGGTTCGAATCCTGCCGACTGCGTTTATAATTGTAAAATAACAATTTTTATCTCCTAACCATTAATTTAACTGAAAACCATTCCTATATTGCACGGTTAGAAGGCAGTCGTGGCCGAGTGGTTAAGGCGACAGACTCGAAATCTGTTGGGGTATCCCCGCGCAGGTTCGAATCCTGCCGACTGCGATGACATTTTTGCTTTAAATACGCATTAATCTCCTAACCATTAATTTAACTGCAAACCGTTCCTGATTCACATAACACAGGGCAGTCGTGGCCGAGTGGTTAAGGCGACAGACTAGAAATCTGTTGGGGTCTCCCCGCGCAGGTTCGAATCCTGCCGACTGCGTTTACGCTTTTAAAATAACAATTTTTATCTCCTAACCATTAATTTCACTGAAAACCATTCCCCTATTTCAGTGCTATACTGGGGTTTCCCCGCGCAGGTTCGAATCCTGCCGTTTGGGAATATGCTTTTACCGAGGTCTTTTACTTTATCTCCAAATGAAAACTTAATTACTTGAATTACCATTAAATTTAAATATGTATCGGTCAATTTGAAGTGAAACCATATTTTCCGATTAAATCATTGTTTGTAATTATGGATTTGTCGCGTTGTAATAGACAGGGCTAATTAACAAGTTTTAAAATTTCAAATTATTATTATTATTATTTTTTAGAGAGTCTTATCTTATATCATACCTATTAAAAAGGAAATTTTTCAAAAGGCATGCTTTTTTCGCTTAGTAATAACCTGATTTTCCATATCAATAATTGATAATTTTTACAGTAGAACAATACCTATATCGATATTAAATATCGATAAAATATTGTTTTTGTGATTTAAATCATAGATAATGTTTCTCTCGCAAATTACGAAAAAAAAGGTATGACCTCAACTTTACAGGGGGTTTTCAACATTGTAAAATATTACTGTCGAGTTGTAACTTAAAATATTGCTTTAGGGGTTAAAATAAATTGAATACTAAATAGAAAAAAGACCACCTATCGAGAAATCGGGCAACTCCAAATTTACACGTAATACCTCAACACCCTAAACAGTCTGCACTTCAAAGAGCCTTAAATTCAAGATAGATGTTTATTTATGTTATAAGAGGGATAAGTGCATTGAAAGGCGCACTTTAAAAATATGGTTCCCTTCATTATACCATAGTAAAGACTTAAGTTGAAATTTTAGTAATTTATTCCGACAGTTTATCCAAAATGTCTTAAAGTGAAGCTATCACATTTTTTTCTAAGGCCTATGGATTATATTTTTAGTTTTTTCATCCTATTAAAAACCCAAATTTAAAAACTTTTCACTTCTAAATTCACGCCTTTTTAATAAACTTCAAAATTAAAATAACAAGTTTCGAATGAAATGTAGGACTTTCACGAAAAAGAACGCGCGAAAGGAACAATATCAGGTGACAGAACGCGTCAGAATCAACTGTAAGCTCTATAATAACCACAGTTGAAAAAAGATTTGGAAGACTATAAAATATTCATTTCCTGTTGGGGTCATTTATCTATGACATATGTAATAATATATCCGAAAATGTTACTAAAATTTAGAGCTCATGAAAAATACATGACAGCTTTAATTTAAAGTTGACTGTGTGGTATAATTTTACATTCGGGAAGAGTGCTTTATAAAGGTGTTTTTAAATGGATTGTTTCCCTCCATTAGCTTTAAGTTTATTAGTAGAAACAAAATGGTCTTTAAGAGATAAAAGGTTATTTTCTTTGGACTAAAAGCTGTTCATGTGAGGACAATGTACATACTACAAGTCCCTGGAAAGAAACCTTTTGAATAATCTATCTGAGTTCACTTTAGCTACAGTTTCTTAAGAACGCCTCAATCCAAAGATTTAAAATTCTGAATATGAGGTTTTAAGAGTATGGTAAAACTAAAAATATAATCCATCGAAGACATTCGAAAAAAAAAAAAAAAAAAAAAAAAAATGGTGATAGCCTCACTTTAATTGATTTTTAATTCCATATACTTTTGTACATTCGTACAACTACACGATTGTATTGTACTAATTACGCCGGATTTACTATCAGTAAATAAATATAGAGTTTCTATTCCAATATTGAATTTAGTCGCTTGATATCAATTTTTGATAAGTACCGTAGACTAATTAATCTTGAATCCGTTATTAATTTCAATATAGAATTACTAATTATATTGAATACAATATGATTCAATTTAAAATTGAACTAAATTTAACAGTAGTTAATTAAATTAAATATCAAAATTATTCATCGCATTTATTCCGCAAAACTTTCTAATCATCGATAAGCGATAGATGCCCGTTTATATGCCCACATTTATTATCTCAAATTGGATTTTTTTTATATATTTTCACAATGAGAAGGGAAACGTCTGTCAATTATATTCAACGTATCACTATCGAGTTGATTATATAAAGTTTTAACGTGATTACCCAAACAATATGAAAGGGGAAAACCCAACAGTTTTCTAACAGGCACGTTATAGGCAGAAATGCCAATTAAAAAGTATTGTTTCGCTGATTCGAATCGGTCAATACGTTCAGTCTTTGATAGAATGTTAACGATGTTAATAAAAGAATCAGCTACTGTAAAATATTTTCAATGACTCTTTTGGAAGAAAATATACCTTGTTATTTTAGGATTATGTTTGAAACTTAAGGGACATGACTGCCAAATTACATTTTAAATGAAAATTCTCATTTAAATTCACGTTTTTTTTTAAGTTTGTAATTAATAATTTGATCAAGAAGTGAAATTACTGTATCTTCAAAAAATTAAAAACAAATTTACCGTGAATTTTATACCGGTAAATTATAGTTTCGAAGTATTTAAAACAACTAGGCCTGAACGATAATAATGAAAATTTACAATAAATAAAACCAAAAATATTTGATTTGGTTACCGAACTCGGTGTCAATTTATCAAAGTAATTTACACGAGTTAAAATACGGTATTTTGAAAAAATTCTTATAAAATAAATTTTATCAAATCTGGGTGCCAGGGTCTAGTGCTAATGTACTATCTGAACAAAAAGGATACGTTATCATAATCCTTATTATTATATTTTTTTGAGTGTCAAGAGCAAAAAGAGCCGTTAAAAAGCACCTGTTTCTAATGAAGATGTTGCCTTTTTTCAAGGTTGGGACAACTATTAAATGGAGAAAATTTCTCAGAAACTCTGATTTTCAAGCTTATCTAGTAATGAAACTAATCCCAATGATTACACTTAACTTCGGGTGCAAAAAAAAGGGATTATATGATAAATTTTGTTAAAAATAGAATATTAAATGATATTGGAATCAAAGGTTATTCACTCAAATATAGAAACTTGCCAACGTTCTTAATTAAAACTGCAGCGAACTATTAATTTTTTGAGTACGAGTTATACCCTTTTCAGACGAGGCGTAATTAGCTGTGGTTTAATAAGATTTAACCGAGGTTTGCGTAGCCTTCTCAGTTCAATAAACCTCGGTTTATTGTGATTAAACCTCGGTTAAATCTAATTAAACCGGCTAGTTACGCCTCGTCTGAAGAGGGTATTAGGTGATCTTCGAGTTACCAGGTTTTCTCTTTAAGTTAGAGTTAAGTGGATTTCGCGTTAAGAATTTGAAGTTATGTGGTTTTCAGTTTTCGCGTTAAGAATGTGAAGTTAAGGGGTTTATCATAGTGAGGTGTTCGCGTAAGCAGCCAATGATAAACGACAAATTATCCTGTTAATGAATGGATGAATATTTTTTATGTAGGCTCCTTCTTTTGGCATAAGTTTTGTGTAACTAAAAATGAAACGTCAGAGTGGGATGTAGTACCCACTTGTGGTACTTTTCAAGTGTGAAAAAATGAAAAGCAGCCGAATTTTTGTCTACGTGCTATGAGAGGATATGCTATATCCCTATGTTATTAGGTAGATAAATAGGTTCTTAGTAGAATCGTATACTTCTTGCGCAAAAGCACAAATTATTAAGTTATATATAAACGTCTATTTCAAACTAAGTTCTTTAAATTTAAATAATTTATCATGGAGATAATATATAATTTATATTTACCATTATTTAAAACTTTTTATCATTTTATATCATACGAAATCCTTATTTAAACTACAGTAAATTACCACCAGTTAAATACCATTTCGGAACCCAGCTACAAATCCCCAAGTTTTTTTAAAAAAAAATCCTAAATTTGGAAGAAGAAAAAAATAGACTCAAAAATACTATAAACTTAAGTTTTATAAAAGTTAACTACGAGATATACTTTAGCTAAATATTTAAGTATAGTTTAGCTCAAGTTTTATATCTTAAGGAGCCCCCTTATCTAACAGACAAGTCTAGAGGGGATAATGTGTTTCAACTATTTTTCACGTTACGGGCGAATCCTGGTTTCTCCTTCTCTAGTGGGTAGCAAAAGCCATAACTGAGCTGGGAGAAAAAAATTTGAAATCTAAAAGGTATCTTTGAAACAACCCAATGTTCCAAAAAAAAATACGTTTTCTTATTTTTTTGGGGGGATGAATGTCTGGCTTACGATATTGATTGCAAGTGTACGTGAAGCCATTTTCCAGGGATTGAGCTGCCTAGTTCTTCAAGGGCTAGTAACGCTATAGAGAATAACTCAATACCTAACCCTGGAGGGCAGCAAGCTAAACGATTTCTCTCTTCAAAATCCAAATAATGGGGGGATTATGGTACCAGTTACTAGGGGTTAGCCTTTTAATAAATCAAATGTACAAGCAGCGAGAAATATATTTCTGTAATTCTGGAAATCATTACAACCCAGCGATGTGCCCAAAATCGCGAGATACTAACCCTTTAAAGTAAGGGATCAACTCTCTATTTTCCACGAACCACTCTCTCAAAAGCATCGCCTACAACGTATATACCCCTGAAATCTAGAGATTAACAATATCCCAACTAAGAAAGATAGAATAGAATGAAATGTCATATGTAATAATTGTATTTAAAGTATTAACATTGAGTTATTAAATGACTCGATTCGGGCCTTGAAAAATTGATCACGCACCAAGTTAGCAAATTTAATCTGCATTCCCGAGACGCGTGACGTCTGTTTTACTTTTCATTTAAATTTGCTCCCATGTAGAATAACGAAAGAAATCGGCTTACCCAATGAGCAAAAATCTTCTATTTCGGTTAAAAATGGTGCAAATTAGAAAATTCTAACAGAAATCGACCAAATAGATCAAATGAAAAATGCCTTTGCTCCACTTTTGTTCAATTTGACAAAAAAAATTTCTTCGATTTTTTTATTATTCTATGGGAGCACATTGAAATGAAAAGTAATACCGACGTCACGTGTTTGTAAAAAACAGCTTCGGGAATTTTTTAATTAATAAAAAATTAAATTCATGATTCGCGATTTTCTTATTAGTTGAAATTCCCTTTTGATGAAAAAAAATCCTATAGACATGGAACATTTTTAAGTTTAGAAAATTACCGACGGTATCAGTTTAATTTAATCTTGATATTTGTTGGAATTTAAAATCATTCATCCATCTTTTTGCAACAACACGTTCGTATGCCAATTATTATACATTTTATAGCTCAACCCTTATTAAGTATATCTATAAATATCGATTTTAATAATCGCCAACCCATTATGCAAACCATTTATCAGATGATTGAACTTTGTATATATTTTTCACACAGTCTTATTCAGAGCGCAAATGGAGATTATACGCGTTGGCAATATACGTGCCGATATATTTATTCAAAAGATAAGACATATCAATACCAATCCCACGGTTTCCACTCCGGATTTGCGACGAGTTTAAACTTAGCCTTAGGGTATAATCCATAGAGTTCGAAATATAATCAAATTATGCCCGATTTAAGCCACGTTCACACTAGAGACTTTGAAACCTTTTACGGTTATGGAAAGGTCAAAATGGAAAATTTGAGGTCAAGAGTTCTATTATTATAAAAGAATTTGTAGGAGTGACATCTTGTTCGAATGTTGCTAACTACGTCACGAAATCACGTGGCGTTAAGGTTATACAGGGCAGTTATTTCCGTTTGTATAAAACGCTAGGGGTTAGAGGGCTCAAAAGTCACTCAAGACTCAGGAGAGACCCGATCATGAGAGCTGACACGGATATAGAAAAAATTAGATTAAGAAATGCTCGGTGCTCACGAGCGCTATAAGCTTTACAAGGTATAACGTAGCTGATGACGTCTACGGCAACATTCCCTAAGTAAGCTCCTCCTCTTTTATGATAGTAACTACTGCTAAGAGATTCGTTGTAAAAAAAAATGAACATTTACTTGAAAAGTCGATTTTAATAGTGGAAACGGCTTGGAAGTGTCTAAGTATGAACGTCGCTGTATTCTTTTCAACGAAGTATCAACGTTTCTTGAAAAAATGCTATATATAGCTAAGGACTAAAACCGGCTGCATCTAAAGAGAATTAATTGGCTAGAAATGTATGAATGTATTAAAGGGATAGTAAGAAATGTTCTCTAACTGAAATGAATTTTTTCGGATTTTCATGACCGGTTTTAAATAACTTCCCTGACCAAGGTGGAAATGACAAGCCACGGAAGTATAACTAGTAAGAAAAATATTAGTTTAAGCGTTAAATTTAAAGGGAGAAAGAAAATGCAAGGGGGTTAATTAAATATTTTTCAAAACAACCATTTTGAATCTTTTTTTCATCGTTTTCTAAGGAAAAACTAATTCATCCTATAAAAGTGTACCATGCTGCGTGATGAAAGTGTTTCGGCCCCAATTAAAATTTTGACGTCATCGTGGTATTATCCCTTTAAAAATACAAATAACCGGTAGTTTCCGGATATTAGTAATGATTTAAAATTCTTCTCTAGACGCGAGATGCGAGCGTTGTTATAGAAATAAACCTGATTTTTATCATAAAAAGCGCCGAAAATAATAAAGGAGGGTACCATAGCTATAAGGGAAATCATTTTTTGTCCCTTTTTTAACATTCGGAATATCTAACAATAGATAATACCTGTTATATTTCAAAATTTAGAGCGGTATATTTCCCCCTTCTCGGTAATTTTTATGCCGAAACATTTCCGTTTCAAAAATGATGTTATGTCATTTCCGAATATTTTCAATTTTTGGAAAAAAAAAAAACATAAGTCATATACCGTGGTATTATGGTATTTAGTGTAGAACGCGGGTAATACGGAGTTTGTTATTGTTATTCTAAGGGAAATTTTGAACTCAAATCAAGTTTACAATTATTATTATCAGGAGTATTGGTCTGAAATGCTATGGTACAGTTTAAAGGCCTAGGATTTTTCTGCTTGTTTCACTGGAATTGGGCTCACCTTCTGGGCTCCCCCTTGGAAAGCAAGGCGAAGGGGAAGCTTAGAGGGAGAGTTGTTTCCAGGGTGACAGGCAGAAGAAATTCTAGGCCTTCAACGCGACAAGTGGGGCTAGATGGGAGAAATATGGTGGTAATTGGAATTTTCTGTCTCCTCCTCTCTGGGGGTGAGAGTAAGTCGGACCAACAATAAACTGGGAAGCAAGGCGAGGGGAAGCTTAGAGGGAGAGTTTGTTTCCAGGGTGACAGGCAGAAGAAATTCTAGGCCTTCAACGCGACAAGTGGGGCTGGATGGGAGAAATATGGTGGTAATTGGAATTTTCTGTCTCCTCGCGTCTGGGGGTGAGAGTAAGTCGGACCAACAATAAACTGGGGAGCAAGGCGAGGGGAAGCTTAGAGGGAGAGTTTGTTTCCAGGGTGACAGGCCGGACCAATAATAAGCTGGAGTTATTATCTTTACTTTGAGAGAATATAAAACCGAGAGAAAGTTTAAGGAACAAAGCCAAATTCAATGGAGGGGGCCGGATGAGGTCGAAATTTAAACAATGAAGATCGATAGCTATATTATTTATTACCTCATATTACGTATAATTCGCTAATCAAGTTATATAAAGTAGCTTTTCGTCGAAAAAACGATCGTTGCTGACCCGTAACTAAGAGAGAACAAACGAAAATCCACGTAAAACGAAAGCTCAATTCCATCCCCTGTTCCCCTTTTGATTTGCTTAAATAATCTTCAAAGGTCAACTCTCTCGTGGTGAAATATCTTAAGCTCGTTTTCAACTTTTCAAGAAAATAATTACAGGTTTGACATAAAATGTTCCCAGGAATTTTCTCCATGTTTGCCATAATCTATTTTTATAGGGTTAATCAAAATATCCTGACTTTTTCACCTGATTTCCAATTTCCCCGAACTTTTCACAAAATTTGCAAATTTCCTGGCTTTACAATTTACTAACTTTGCCCCGAACATTCAGCTCAAATTTCAAATTACCAGCCTATTTTTTGACGTTTTAACCCATTTTTAAATTTCCCTGAAATTTCCCTTAACTTTCAGGCCAATTTTTCCTAGCATTTTATCCCAAATAAAAATTTCCACGACTTTCTCATGATTAAGTGTACACCATTAGTCGATTAAACCCTGATTAAATTTAATTAAAAATGATTAGCGTTCTTTCCACTTTGCTTAATATTGATTAAACTAAATTATATCGATTAACCAGATCAAATGTACTTTCCCTTCTGAAACGAATGATCTAGATACAATCAAATTTTGAAATTCCCCAAAATTTGAGCTCAATTTTTAGGCAAATTATTAAATTCTTTAATTTTTTCAAGACGTTTTATAAATCAATTTTCAATAAAGACATTTCAGTCTAATTATAAAATTCATGACATATCTTAACCAAATTTTAAATTCCCTGACAGGTCTAATTCCTCCCTTGATATTTCAAGTTATATTTTAATATTTCATGATTTAGCACGTGTTCCCTGATCTATTTAGGGATAAACTTATGACAATTATATGAAATATATGATGAATCATGAGACTATTCCTTCAAGAGGATGAGAATATAATAGAAGTAGTACAACCAGCTGGGTACAAACTCGTGTCAGGCAAAAACAATTTTTTATTCCTCATTTATTTCTTCTACCGTATTAAAAAGAATATAAAATTCAAATCGGAAGTCAGAGGGCCAAAAAGAAAATAAAAAAAAAAAAGATTTTCATCTACCTATAGACAATTAATTGTCATATTCGTTGTTAGTTCCTGAATATATTTAAGTAATACTTGATACGAGGGCTTCCTACAAGCTTACAACCTTTTGGAAAGTTACAATGGATTAACAGATACACCACGAACAGAGTTTAGGTAAAGAAATCGTTGGCGCGTATGAAAAAAAAACTGACTTTCGAATGCATTGTTTACGCATCAATGAAGATCTTCCCTTTTCTTTTGGTTTAATCATTTCATTTAAGAAAATGAAACTAATACGATTAATACTATCTAGAGACAAATAAACAACGTCTAGAGTGTGGTTTCAATCTCATTTAGATTTATACACTAGTGGCTTTGGTTTTCACGAGCTAAAGTTTATTAAAACCATTCACAGAAATGAATGTAATTAAGATAAAGGTAGGGAGAAAGGATATAAAAGTGTAAGTGTAAGGTATGTAAATATGTTCATTCTAGCTTTTGGATATAATGTTGCTAATTGAGAGAACGCGCTATTTATACGCTATGCTAGTCTGTCCATTACTTTAGAATCATTTTTTAAAGGGATAATGAAGACCAGTTATAAGTTCTCCAGACGAGGCGTAACCAGTCGGTTTAATCAGATTTAACCGAGGTTTAATCACAATTAACTGAAGTTTATTGAACTGAGATGGCTATGTAACCCTCAGTTACATCTGATTAAACTACGCCACATTTGAAAAGGGTATTATCAATTCAATAAATCTTTGTTAAATCTGATTAAACCTCGGCTAAATCTGATTAAACCTCGGTTAAATCTGATTAAACCTTGGTTAAATCTGATTAAACCTCAGTTAAATCTGATTAAACCTGGGTTAAATCTGAATTAACATCGGTTAATTAATACGTTTCCCGTCTTCATTATCGCTTTAAAGGCAACAAAAATGGGGAATATAATAATGACGTCATTACCAGTTTTTATCAACCCTTGTCTTTGACTCTATTGGTTCTAGGACGTTGAACGAACTATATTAGAACAAGATTGTGCAGGAATCTAGCTACACCTCTGACGGTTGAAAAATGACCCCTTTCATTCCCTTTGTCACAAGTTTTTCAAGTAATCATATGCGACGATTTGTTTTTCGTCTTTTTCAACGGTGGCAACACCGGCAACGGCGCAATAAATGTAATACATACACTCAACTATAGGGGGAGATGTTGCTAAAAAAAGGAAGAGAGGCCACCTGGGCGATGAAAACTTTCTGCCGCTTTTTACCAAATAGAGGGAAATTAATTTATTATTATAGGTACTTTTCCTATATCTAAAGATGTTCAAAGAGTTTAGCCCCTTCCTCGTCTTCCGTCGTTTGAAAATTAAAGCACAGGAAACGATTAATATATTTTACCACCATCAAAAGATAACTCAGGTGGAAAGAAGAAAATTAAAGGTTCGATAGATACTTTCATTGTCTTTGATAATATTGTGTTGAGGTATTGGTTGACGTCATTTGTACACGTCAGATTTTTTCAATTGATAAATTCTATTAGGATGCTGATTTTTTTTGTAATTATTCATAGCAACAGGAAAAATAAGATTCTATCATTTTAGAGGATTATACAGGACCTATTCTATGAAATTGGAGAATTATACAGGACCTATTCTATGAAATTGGAGAATTATACAGGACCTATTCTATGAAATTGGAGAATTATATAGGACATTTCTCTATGGAATTAGATGAGAATTATATAGAATCATTTCTATGCAATTAGATGAGAATTATATAGAATCATTTCTATGAAATTAGGGGATTATATAGAAAAATTCTATGAAATTAGAGGATTATATACAAAAATTTATATGAAATTAGAGAATTATACAGAAAATTTCTATGAAATTTGAGGATTATATAGAAATAACTACTCATCGACAAGGGAAGAGACTATCCCTCAATGTCTATCAAAACTTTATAAAAGAACAACAGCAACTCCCCATAAGAGTCTGGGTCCACGTAATGTTAAAAATTTTCGTCTCTTTTATGATAAATTCGTATTATATTATTAAAATAGGGTAGTTGGGGGATAATTTAAAGCTAAAATTCGAGCTCACAACTGTAAATTTTGGGAATTACAACGAATGGAAGGTTTCTTCCATAATGTAAAGAATAGGAAGAATCTATGACTTCCGTGCCGGATATGAAAGCCTTCCCCCACACGAAAATCTTGAACGGTTATTATTTTAGATTCATAATTATGTTAGGAAAATATTTGGAAATAATTATTTTGTAACTGCCACGGGTATAGTGCTGGCGGCAAAATGAAATTCCTCTATTTTTGGTCTACTATGCCTCGAAATCCTCGAAAACGCCTGTAGAAGTGTTCCACTTGTCAAGCATTCATGCAGTAGGCTTTTGCTAGCTTTACAGGGGCCGTGCAAAGACTATATAGCTTACTTGAATAGTCTTTGGTGTATAAGAAACTCGAAAAATAAATAGAGAAATCATACCAATTAGAAGATACTGGAGTAGTATCTTTAATTTTTATTTCATATTAAACAAAACACACTTGTATAAAACGGACAAATTATTCATTTAACGCTAAGGTTTTCTACGTTTAACGTATGTCTGGTAGTTCAAGCTCAGTGGCATCTTCACACACTACACGCAATTTTGACTGGTACCAACTGCCTCGATCTTCATGGCGACGATAACCAAGATACCAGATTACGCTGCTAACGTGAACACAAGTACCTATCGTCAAACTACCACCTTTGCAATTGCAATACCAGCCTTTAATGGCATTTGCACCTGTCCCGTTCGGTACATAACGAATTAGAGCTTGGTGAACAGCTGAGGTGGAAAATTGACCAGGCACGCGTATACGAATTAAGTCATGTTCAACTTTGGACACTTCGACGCTGAAAGAGCCGGATTACTCTATAGTCAACGCCACATAAGATTCAGCGCGTTTCGTTTTAAAGTCGCTCATTACCACCTCACGTACATCACTTTCACGAAGTACAGGGAAGTCTTGAAATTCACTATCCTCAATTCGTTGCCATTTAGACGGTTTGCGAAGCAGATTATCGCGCTCAACTACTTCCTTAAGAGGATTTTCTTTTGTAGAGACTGACAGCATTTTTTCGACGGAGTCTTCCCAGGAACCTTTAAGATGTAACTCCGGGTGGTAGGCGTTCAACAGCGCAGCAGCAATTTGAAGAAGTTCCGGAACTAATGGTAACATATGCACAGGTATACGGTTTTGAAAAAAACGATACACCGTCTGCAAATGCCCATTCCTAACTTCAACCGGCCACCTGAGGTACGTTACTTGTCGGGAACGATTAACTTCTTGCGTGTTTACTTGCTTCTCGCCTTTAGACAAGAACGAAGGCATTTGTAAATCCACACCCAGTTCAGTCAGTACGCTGTTGGAGTCTCGAAAACCGCGGTCTGCCAGTACAACGTCACCAACTTGAAAGAAAGACTGGAGTTCTTCTCTCTTTTTGATAGAATGGTTTAAAATGCGCGCGTCGTTATTGCGGCCATTAGCAAAGTAAGGTCTGATTATATCTATTATGTAACCCGTAGTTGTTACCATTAACATTGGCTTGAGGATATGCCACGGACATTGAGCAACTATTACAGGACCTCAGGGAATGTGTTAACGACCTACGGACGCCGAGCTTTGACAACTTCATACAAAGTGATGAAGACTGTAAAGTATTAACTTCATTGTCCCTGCACGAGTTCCTAGAGTTGCATTCGACTATTGAGGACATTATTCGTACCATCAGATGCTGTTCGTCGAAGACAGCTCTAGCAGTATTATTGGTGAAATTACGATTGGGTATCTCCAATAAGGTGTTATCAACTTTATTTCATTTAACTGAAAGATCGGTATCAAACACGGTAAAAGCGGTTATTATGGCTTTATCGGAGCATTTCGTGCCACATCATTTTGGCCTGCAACACTTATCACGTGACAATCTGATAACAAACCATCAATCTGGAGCAGCAGTAAAACTCTTTGCTAACAACAAGCCTAATTGTCTTATTACCATTGTAGATGGCACCTATATCAAGGTTGGAAGATCCAAGGACTATACCGTTCTTCACAAATCCTTCTGTGTGCACAAAGGCCAGCATATCCTCAAGCCAATGTTAATGGTAACAACTACGGGTTACATAATAGATATAATCAGACCTTACTTTGCTAATGGCCGCAATAACGACGCGCGCATTTTAAACCATTCTATCAAAAAGAGAGAAGAACTCCAGTCTTTCTTTCAAGTTGGTGACGTTGTACTGGCAGACCGCGGTTTTCGAGACTCCAACAGCGTACTGACTGAACTGGGTGTGGATTTACAAATGCCTTCGTTCTTGTCTAAAGGCGAGAAGCAAGTAAACACGCAAGAAGTTAATCGTTCCCGACAAGTAACGTACCTCAGGTGGCCGGTTGAAGTTAGGAATGGGCATTTGCAGACGGTGTATCGTTTTTTTCAAAACCGTATACCTGTGCATATGTTACCATTAGTTCCGGAACTTCTTCAAATTGCTGCTGCGCTGTTGAACGCCTACCACCCGGAGTTACATCTTAAAGGTTCCTGGGAAGACTCCGTCGAAAAAATGCTGTCAGTCTCTACAAAAGAAAATCCTCTTAAGGAAGTAGTTGAGCGCGATAATCTGCTTCGCAAACCGTCTAAATGGCAACGAATTGAGGATAGTGAATTTCAAGACTTCCCTGTACTTCGTGAAAGTGATGTACGTGAGGTGGTAATGAGCGACTTTAAAACGAAACGCGCTGAATCTTATGTGGCGTTGACTATAGAGTAATCCGGCTCTTTCAGCGTCGAAGTGTCCAAAGTTGAACATGACTTAATTCGTATACGCGTGCCTGGTCAATTTTCCACCTCAGCTGTTCACCAAGCTCTAATTCGTTATGTACCGAACGGGACAGGTGCAAATGCCATTAAAGGCTGGTATTGCAATTGCAAAGGTGGTAGTTTGACGATAGGTACTTGTGTTCACGTTAGCAGCGTAATCTGGTATCTTGGTTATCGTCGCCATGAAGATCGAGGCAGTTGGTACCAGTCAAAATTGCGTGTAGTGTGTGAAGATGCCACTGAGCTTGAACTACCAGACATACGTTAAAAGTAGAAAACCTTAGCGTTAAATGAATAATTTGTCCGTTTTATACAAGTGTGTTTTGTTTAATATGAAATAAAAATTAAAGATACTACTCCAGTATCTTCTAATTGGTATGATTTCTCTATTTATTTTTCGAGTTTCTTATACACCAAAGACTATTCAAGTAAGCTATATAGTCTTTGCACGGCCCCTGTAAAGCTAGCAAAAGCCTACTGCATGAATGCTTGACAAGTGGAACACTTCTACAGGCGTTTTCGAGGATTTCGAGGCATAGTAGACCAAAAATATACGAATTTCATTTTGCCGCCAGCACTATACCCGTGGCAGTTACAAAATAATTCTTTCCTAATATTTTCCTAACATAATTATGAATCTAAAATAATAACCGTTCAAGATTTTCGTGTGGGGGAAGGCTTTCATATCCGGCACGGAAGTCATAGATTCTTCCTATTCTTTACATTATGGAAGAAACCTTCCATTCGTTGTAATTCCCAAAATTTACAGTTGTGAGCTCGAATTTTAGCTTTAAATTATCCCCCAACTACCCTATTTTAATAATATAATACGAATTTATCATAAAAGAGACGAAAATTTTTAACATTACGTGGACCCAGACTCTTATGGGGAGTTGCTGTTGTTCTTTCTATTGGTTTTCTCAAATTTACGATTCGATGGCACTGATGACGCGAGAGGAAAAAAAAACAGCAAGACCGACGCTAAGTACAGAACTGCCAGACCCGTCTCTCTTTCCTACCCCCTTGCAGGAGGTTAGAATAATATGACGCGCTTTCACTAAAGCCTGCTGATCACTCCGTCTTTTATAAATGAATTCCTGATAATACACGGCGTTACTCGCATAAAATACCACTCCATAGAAAGCTAAACCTTGCGTTCTTCATTAATTTTAGCGAGCACGGAGCCTACTTTTTTCCCAAAGACAATAACTACTCTTCAGCTGCTAGTCCATCCCGAAAGGTCATTCGTAGCTCGCTTTGCAAATTGTGTTAAACGGCCAAATCTCTATTTATAGCTAAAAAACCTCCTAAAAGCGTAATCGTAGAAAGCGGATATAATATAAAAGGGGGCAAACCAAGAAGCGAAATAATCAAAATTGCAATTTCCCGTTTTTATTCGTGAACGCTCGGTCGGTCGCTAGTTCTCGCCCAGACCGGGAAAAACTTAGCCAGACCTTGGGACGCCCAGGGATGAAATTGGATTTACCAAAAATAGAAATAAAATATAGATCGTTTCTTGATTTCTCCCAGAAGCCATCGCACGCGCGATATTCTGGTATTGGCCGGGGGCGAAATCAAAACCGATTAGGAATCAAATTCTGGAACATTCACGTGTGGCGAGAAAGAAAACGTGATATTGAGAAAATACACGTTTAGTCAAAATTGTATTTGAGGATTGCGTAAGAAGCAGGGTGACCAGAGAAATCCCTCCAAATTTATAATTTATAGGAAAATATATAGGAGGGTAATCTTTCAAATTATAGGAGAATATAGGATAGCGGTATTATAGGAAAATAAAGGGTTTATGAGCTAATTATACAAAATTGAGTAATTTAGGGTTCAATGGCCGTTAGAGGACGTTTATGAACGCCATATATATTTTTCTTAGTCATATTTATCTATTAGATATGTTATTAATCATCGATTTTATAGAATTTAAATAATTGACAGAGGATTTGTAACCCATATGATCGATCCCACACGAAATCACATTCCCAACAAATTAAGATGTGTCCATTGTTAATAGTCCTAAGTCTAACTGGTATAACTCATTACAGGGTTAATAATACTAATACGTAATCACTTTATATTACAGTCAAAGCTACAGGTATATACCCAGATTGGCTGTAATGATCAACCCTTAACGATAAGGTATAAATTAACTGTTTGAATAATAAAGCAAATAAGAAATGAGATTTTTGGATCCCACGCTATTTTTTTTTCTCTAATTTAATGGTGTATTAAGAACGAGCATAAAGAGTGATGAAGTTAATGGGATTAAAACTTCAAGAGTTCGAAAGACTCGAAATGCGGCAACGTTAGTCACGAAGTGTGTTTTTAACCTATGACCTTTAAAACAGGTGTTATGCTAATTTCACGTTTTAAGCTATAAAGGGTACTTTATAATCAGCTTGATACATCGATTTAGAAGTGTTAAAAGCTCTAAGGAGGTAGTGTTAAAGGGAGAATCTGAAAATATTACGTTTAAGTGAGGTTGTCATGGAATTATCACCAGCTCAAACTAAAATTTAAGAAGCATTCTTGGAAATATCGGCAAAAAAGATTCAAATATATACCAGAACAGTAAAAATATAAATATTAATTTATAATCAAATAATTTTATAAAAAAAATATATATTTTCGGATTACTACGTCATTACAGGGCCCCAAGCCGTTAATAGAAAATTTAAATAGAAAAAAAAAAAAAAAAAAAAAAAAACGGATACAATTGTATACAAAGTTTTGTTTTAAATACGTCAAAAAACCCGAAAACTGAGCTAAATGCTGGATTTTCACTATAAAAATTAATTTTTGGAATATTTAAACAAATATTTAGTATTTTCTGAACCCTAATTGAGCTCGCTCATAGCCGATCCTACCCGATCCTACCCCCAGTTTCCCCTCCCCTATTTTTGACAAAATTAAAAGCTTACCGAAAATAATTTTCATTTTCGATTTTTGAGAAGCAAAATTTTCGTTTCTAATATTGAAGATGTTTATTCTAAATAGTGTAAAACGTCCATCGAAACTAGATGGTACCGATATTTTAAATATATTTATTATAATTAAAACGCTAATTAGGTCGAAATGGTGCCTCATTGAGACTTGAAATGGTGCCGCATTGAACTAACGATGCCATTTTAGTTTGACGCGATGCTGAACTTTACCAGCTTAAAGGGATCCAACATTAACGGGGTTAACGTGGCAAAAGGAATAAAAGTATCTGATCATGAAACAATAATAAGAGCTTTTTTAAGGAGATTTTCGGATAAAAATAAAATTCGAAATTAAAATCCCATTGTAATTTTCTACTAATGATCCGAAACATTTTTTTAAGTTAAAGTCAATATATTCTTATTTGTTAAAAATCTAATAGATTGAACCGAATGTAAATTTTCTAACGGTACAATCAGTTTTGGTCTATAGGATATTGTAGTAAAAAGTTAATGACATATAAAAAATAGGGGTAATTTTTGGACTTTTGTTAAATTTGTATCTAGTAGCGATGCATCCTTTTCTATATCATAATGATGTACGTATATTTGAACCAATTTATTTTGTATAGTTGACAAAATAAAGCCAGGGTCTTTGAACTATACAAACGCAGTTGTTGACTAAAATTATAACCTCCAATAATTTAATTCTTGAAAATAGTCACTGAAGTCATAACGGTGACGTACTGTTAGGCTTTCCTACAATGTTTAAAATCCAATGTGGTAAATGTATACATAGGAAAAACATTGACGTCACTCTCAACCTAGAGAGTGACAATGGCTTTACGAGGTCGAAAGCTTTACCGTTTTCAATAATAAAAACTTAAATTCATCATCTCCATGAGTTTCTTCCATTTAAAAACATTCAAAACCTATCCTATAACTATATATAGACAGAAGCCGATGAAACCCTCCTTTGAAGTCTACTACTCTAATGTTCCATATAGCGCTCCTCTCTGTATGGGTAAAATTCCCAATTTTACGAGATCGGAGGGGTCCTACTTCATACCTCCTGTCTACGGAAAATTGGTAAAAATTGGTAATTTTCTCTCTCCACAAACGACGACGTTTTTTTGACGAACTCCAAGGCTGCTAGAGATATTCGCTCCGAAAATATCTACCGTTAGGAGGCGTTCGAATCGCGCTTTTTGAAACTAACCCATACAGAGAGGGGTAGACAAGACCCGGGAGTAATAGACTTCAAAGGAGGGTTTCATCGGCTCCGATATAGATTATAAACGAAGTTACAGCTTTCATATTAAATTGCAAATAAATAATTTTTATAGGGATTCACTATAAGATCAAAAACATGGTATATGTGTCGGTATGTTGTCATAATGTCATTATATAAGTTGTTTTTCCCAAGTTCAAGCTGGTTGTAGCTTAGCTTACTATAGAGGTAGATAAAAAAAAAATACAGGCACAACTGGTCGCTTGTTTACGTCAATTTGAGTGCAGGATCGACTGTATCCTATAGGCTACAAGAATGCAGCCTTTGATAAGAGTTAAAAATTTACATATAGATAACCTGGTTTTTTTACACTAAGCAAGGTTGCTTTCTATATAAACAGTGTATAAGTGGTTAATTTAAATGGATTTTTACACGCACCAAGTTTATCAATAACTAATTTTTATGAGAAATTAATAAATTCAACGTATCTACAATCTGATTTTTTATACTTCGGCGCAATGACGGTCAGTATATAATGTAATTTTGGAAACCGTTTTGAATCTTTAAATCATCTTTTTAAGATAATAATTGTATATTTGAAGAAATAATCTTTACAGTTGACCTCAAAATTTTACAATTTGACCTTTCTAAAAAGGTTAAAAACCGTTTCAAAGTCTGTAGTGTGAACGCGGCTAAATTAAACCAATGGGGCTATGAGCCAATCCAGTAAACATAAAATATATATGCTTATAAACCAAAATGTTAAAAGTAAAAAATAATTTCAAACGAAATTTCAATTTTTCCAAAGATTCATAATATATTTTAAATCATTTCACAAACACACCGAAAAAAATATACAATCTATTTTTTTTATAAATTTATACAATGATCAAACGAAATAAAAACAATAGGTTTATGTATACGTTAATTATATACTTAATTTTAAGTACACAAGAAACCCAACAAAACCAAAATATTATACACAAATACACGAGTTTTTAAATTTTTATTTTATTTTTGAGCAATATTTGGAGGGGGGTTTAAACAACAAATTCAATTCGGAAACCCAAGGGAATTGATTGTACATGTTTATATTAATTACTTAAGAAACACGTGACGTGACGAAATTATATTAAGACTAATTAATAATCTAGTTGCCTACGGTTTTGAGAACGAAGGGGGAAAAAGGTGAAAAAAAAAAAGCGTTTGAAACTAGATTTTTGACAGCGAATTTTGCGGTTTTATTAAAGATAATATTACACATGCAGAAAACTAAAACTAGGTCTAGGTTATTACGAGAACACCTAGATTTAAATTTGGGGAAAGAAATAATTTAGAACCTTGGGACAGGATAGATTGAAATAAACTTGTAACCAATTTTCAAGAAAATTGGACAGATTTCAAGTTAAGATTAAAATGGTCTTAAAATTTCATTTCGGTTATAAAAATGAAATGGTATATAGAAAGTTAATTGGATCAAATAAAATTAATAATAAATAGACACCGCAGTGTTGTTTGATCTCTATGCCATTTCCACAAGGTCTTTCTTTACTCAAGTCTACTATAGTGTACTTTTTTACGCGTGATTAGGTCATTATAAAAGAAATAACTATAGTGATTGAAAAATTAATAACCGGTTCCTAAAAATTATTTTCAAAGAATTCTTAGCAACGAGGTTTCTCGGCTGAATTTGGAAATAAATTAATGCCATATTTTTATTCAGGTGCCAATTTTAAATAATTAATAACATTTTATATTAAAGAATACTATTTTTTGTTCTAAAATGTATATTAAATGTTATTTAAGGGTCGTTTTTCACATGATATTACAGAATTTATTTTTCTAATAGAATTTAAGAGGTAAGTCTAGGGTTAATATGTTTATGTAGATGAAGTGAAATTTTCATAACTAAGGTGAGAATTATCGAAAAGTATCTACAGAATTAAGGTGAGGATTCAAATTTAATATGGATTTAGGATTAAAATTAAAATGTCTAAGAGATTAAGGCTAAAATTCCTATAAGATTAGCGCTTAAATCTATGCAGAATTAAAGCGACAAAGGTCTGTAGAGCTAAGGTCAAATTGTCTACAGGATTAAGGTGAGAATGTCTCCAGGATTAAGGTGAAAATGTCTCAAGGATTAAGGTGAAAATATCTCCAGGATTAAGGTGAAACTTTCTACAAGATTAAGATCAAAATGTCTACATGCAGGATTAAGATAAAAATGTCTACAGGGGTAAGGTGAAAATGTCAATACAATGTAAAAATTTCTTAAGAATTAAGTGAAGTAAGAAATATTTGTTAAATAGAACATTAATGCGTTTAAATTAAGGATCTATATCAAAAATGAACGAAAGATATCTTGTGAAAAACGACACTTTTTACGAAAATTTTATTTTGAAAACTTTTATATCACTCTTTTAAAAATTGCACTATCATAATATTTAAATAAACAAATCTAAACTAAAATTTGATTATTTTGAAATTCATTTCATTCTAAAAGTTTAGCTAAATATCTAAGGGGCGAAATATAAGTAGAATAAAAAAATAATAAAAAAAGAAATCGGATTTTTTTATTTTATAGCTTTGGGCTAAGCATTAATCGAGCTATGGCATCATACGATCTCGGTACTGGTACCATTATGGATAAAAATTCAAGTATTTTATATTATGCCATCGTAAGAATAAAGAATTTCGGTCCAGATATGCTGGAAGCTTTTTAATATAAGCTGAAAAACCGGTGTCATGACATAATGAAATTTAGAGACAGCTAGACAAGACACCACACACGCGAGACCATGGGGACATGTTCGTTTCATTAATTATATATCTTTGGTTTTCATAACTTGAATATTTTGGTCGGAGAAAAAGAAGTCGTTATTATTTTAACGATTCGTATATTTCGAAATAAAGCCTCGCTTATAGAACAGAATTGTTTTGAGTTTTGTTAAGACCAAAGAATACTATGGCGATAAATATTTCCTGTACTTCGTGCGTAATTTTGGAATAAAATACACGAATATGGTTTTAAGGGAGCTTTCAATGGATACCAAAAATAACTTTTATCTGTATTTTTTAAGGAAAAAAAATGTTTTTTTGAGTCAAGTTTGAGGAAAATTCATTGCCAGTTAAATTTGACTTAAACTAAGTCAATGAAAAATATTTTAGATTAGGTTTTTTGAGTCAAATTTTGATGAAATATAATTTGATTTCAAAAGATAATGAAAAATATTTTACGTTTTACGCAAATTGATCAAGAATTGCGACCATATATTAAGTACAGGAAATAAAATAGGTCATTTTATTTTAACTTTGGACTTAAATCTTAACTTATTCAAAAGGTAATTTAAAGTTTTATTTACATTAAAACTATCTGTAATAGTTTAGATATAGCTAAACATTATTAACTAAGTCTTAATTATACTTATTGAGGTTAATTAGGGATATTTTTGAGCTAATTATTCAGGGGTTTATTAAATTAAAAGAGGTATAATGAAGTCTTGTTCATACTTAAGATTTTGAAATTCATCAGATACGCCGTGATTACGTTCAGATTTAGATATTAATTTCAAACCTATTTATTGTTATTTATAGAATAAGGTTTTGACTGACGAGATTTCAGAGCAATCTCTATAAATAACTAAATCACAAGACTGTATCAAGAACGAATAAACAAAAACTAGAACATATGAAGATCGAATTAAAGGTTGAGAAATCAAGCTTATTTCCCTCATCACTCTCTCTTATCTCCTGACTAGAGATGCTTTTAAAAAGTATGACTTCATAGAACCATTTCGTGTATGTTCTTGGTTCTCATTAATTCGTTCGTGGCTTTGAAATATTACTATAACAAACACAGCGATATAAAAATAATTTGTACGCTATATTTGCCCTAAAAAGTTTTAATTAAACTGGATAATTTTAAACAGATTAATTACAGTGAACTCAATTCATTTTCCCCTTAATTTGTCAGCGAGTTTAAAAGCTATTCTAAGCGTTAAAGTACACAATTTCTTTACTTAGACAGAAAGCAATAGCCTAGTTATGAGTATGCTATCAAATCAAGGTGAAATAAAGGTATAATATAATAGTAACCTACATAAACGGATCAATATCAGAGTATGAACATATTTATTAATTTAAACCAACTTTTTGATTAAAGAATTATGCGTAGTAACCAATTATAATTAGTTTAATTAATTTTAACTTTAAATCTTCACCCTTGAAATTGGATAAATTTGAAGACATTAACTCAAAAACAACCTAAAATAAAATCACAGTCTTATTAACACCACCCCGAAAGAAGCAAAGAACGAATCCAAAATTCCAGACCTATTTTTAATTGGGAAAATTTTTTTTTGCAATTTAAATAGGAATATTTTTGAACATTTTGAACATTGGATATTATTCATTGGCTAAAATGGGGTACGAGGGGCTTTAGAAATTAAATATTTACAAAAAAATTACGTAGTGGAAAGACTTTTTAGGAAGATTCACATTCTAGAGAACTCCTTATCCTCCGAATAACCAGATTCGTCGGATACACTGTCTTCCTCGTCAATCGACTCGTCTATAGAGTTCAAATGCCTCGTCCTACGAGGATTAGGCATATCCTCGACGGAATCAGAGTCTAAATAGTCACTTTCCGTACCAGCAATGTAGTGATCACTCAAGGAATCAACGTCATCGGGGGTTAAGTCCGAATTGGAACTTTCTTGCTCGGAAGCCACTGAACCGGTCATCAGGTCTTCGTAGTCGTAGTAATCTTCGTCAAAGACGTCCTCGGCCACTTCCTCTATCTCTTCGATGGAAGTTAACTTCGGGGCGCTTTTGGAACGTTCCAGGGGTGGTCTGAAGTTAACGGTTCCGGTACAGAGTAGCAATTTTCGTCGAGGTAGACTCGGGTGTTCGTAACAGGAATTGGCTAAGGATAACCTGGCTTTCTGTCGACTCAATTTCTCCCGTCGAAATTCTTGCAACGCCGCGGTAACTTTGGCGCTTAATAGGACGGCCATCTGTCTAGCTTTCTCTTCTTTGGCGCACAAGACGGCGTGACAACGCAGCTCTTGTTTCATTTTTCTGCCTTCGTGACGGTATATCCAACAAAATAGACGTGGATACTGAGGATGAGCCATGCAATAGGTCACCCGATTGGCCCAATATTCCGTTAAACCGTGTTCCTTGGTTACGGCTTTCAAACCGGAGTTAGTGATGGTAACTTTCATGACCATTTCGTGTTTAACGTTGGAACAATAGTTTTTCCATAAGGTGGCTAAAGGTTTGTCACAAACACCTTCTCCTTTGGCCCAAGGAGTTAAAACGTTGCCGAGGTATATCACTTTGTAAGTCGGGTCGTATTCCGTAATGGTTACCGATCGTTTATTCCAGAATTTGTTCAATTTGGAACGTACCGTCGAATTTGAGAAAGAAAATGGCACTGACATTTTGATCGTTTTAAGTTTGATAAATATCCGAGAAAAAGAAGTTTCGGTAGTTATAAGTCGAGAGAGGCGAGTTTTTCCTCCCCGAATCACGACTCGAGAAGCGCGTCGAAAAAAAAGTTACTTAAGAGTTCGCGTGAAATTAGGCACCAGGTGGTTCAAAAACTAATTCAAACACGACCATATTAAACTTTAGCCTAATTTAAATCGCAAAAATTCTCGATATAAATATTGATTATAACGTTTACGGCGAAAATACTTCTGGGAAACTGTTCCGGTAGTTTTGAAAAGAGCGCGAAACAACGATAAAATTTACGGAGAATATTTTCCACGCGTCTGAATCTCTCGGAGTACGAACTGAAATAATATACCTGTTAACTTCGACTATCGTACCTCACCTGGCTGGCGTTTTAGCTTTTCAACGTCGCGCGCGGGGTGGTGGAAAAGAGCGGGGAAAGCTTCGCGAAGTCTTCTTATTGGTCGTTTGGGAATTATTTTTTTGGCGCGAACGAGAAGGTAGTTTCACCTGGCGGACGCGAAAAAACTATCGCGCTAGTTTGGTGCAAAGTAATGTTGGGTTCAAGGAAAAAACTTGCCCGTGGCAGTGTGCGGTCCTTACTTTTACAAGACTTAGATACCACGCGGGAGAGTTGATGGGGGGAAACTGTGACCAGGCAGGGATCTAACTTTTGTTACTTTTATATTATAGCCCTAGATATGGAGATGTACAGAAAGAAGAGAGAGAGAGGCTCTGAGAGGGAGCGTATATATACGCTCTGATTTTCGACAATAGACTTTCAAGATCACAGGGAGGGAACGTCTTATAAAGCGCGACAGATTGCTAATGGAAACTTCTTTATGTTAAAAGATAAACAGTCACAAGGCGTCAAAAAAGGGGTTGTGGAATAAAAACTGAAGTTTTCCTATCAAAGATCTATTTGAAAAACTAGGGTATTTGTTTAATCTTTAAAACTAAGTTTTGTTTTTGATAATTTCGCGTTCTAAAACACTTGTATATGTAGTTTAATCCTATTAACAGATACTAATTATATTAGCTTAGTCATATAGAAATGTTTTCTAAATATTTCAAATAAAAGATATTGAACAAATTTGTTCACGCTATCGGAAAGTTGCACCAGTTAAAGCAAAATGTAGAATAATCTGGAATTTGACGAATGATAAGAGAAATATCTGATAGATTGATAAATTAGAGTGGCTTTTTCCGATCAAAATCCATTGAGTTACAGTTTTTTTATGAGCAAATTTAAAATATTTAATTAGAAACTAAACTACCAATTAAAGTTCGACCGAAAACATATTTTTAAACTTATCCACCATGTGTTTAGCCAAAACTAAATATTAATTTCAGAATAACATAAACTATTATAATGATATCCACCGCTAATTTAATTAAAAAACGAATTTCAAATAAAGTTTGGGCCATAGAAAGACTTAAATTAATTATTTTCTTACTAATAAGACATAATTGGCTTACGAATAGGTTTAATCAGTACAGTGATGAACTCCTGGCGAGGGGGCAGACACTCGCGAACACAGGTGTAAAAATTTTTGAACTCTTTGCAATATCAAAGCTGAACTCGGAGTTCATAAGATTTCGAACTCAATGCACTGTCAAAGCTGAACTCAGGTGTATAGAAAATTCAAGAGTGTCGGACCCCTCGACTCCTGGTCTAATTAGAAGTAAATAGTGGGAATCTTTGCCTATTATGGGAAAGTTTTTCGGTCTTTAAATTTTTGGGGAAACCGCGGATGAATATAAGAAATCCCGAGCCTAGCGTAAAAATTGACATGAGCCACTCGAAAAGGATGCCTTGCCACTGGATACAAATTGAACAAAAGTGTACAAATGACCAAATCTTTAAATGGCCGTAACTTTTCACTAGTATCTCCCAGACCAAAGCTTATTGCACCGTTTGCAAGTAGACATTCCGTTAATTAATTTTGAATAATAAAATTGACATGAGCCACTCGAGAAGGATGCCTCACCACTTGATACAAATTGGGCAAGAGTCCAAAAGGACCCCTATATTTAAATGGCCTTAACTTTTCACTACAATCTTCCAGACCAAAACTGATTGCACCGTTAAAAAGTAGACATTCCGTTCATTAATTTCGAGTAATAAAATTGACATGAGCCACTCGAAAAGGATGCCTCACCACTTGATACAAATTGGGCAAAAGTCCAAAAAGGACCCCTATATTTAAATGGCCTTAACTTTTCTCTACAATCTTCCAGACCAAAACTGATTTCACCGTTAAAAAGTAGACATTCCGTTCATTAATTTCGAGTAATAAAATTGACATGAGCCACTTTAAAGGATGCCTCGCCACTAGATACAAAATGAGCATACGTCCAAAAATTATCAGTACAATTTTTCCTTTATAACGGTCTAAAACTAGTGAAATATAGTGAGTAAGATCCTATATAATCCAATAATTTCTTAGAAAAGGTCGTATAAAATATTATAATTTTGTCAGAAGAAGCCTATTTTACATATTAAAATTTTCTATTAACGGATTGAGACCCTGGGCTGCCTCTATCTAATTGGCTAGATTCAAAATTGTATGGAACGAGTTCGTTTTTTAAGTTTAAGGGACATCTCCCATTAGTTACCCCCTTCATCTTCCTTGGTTAAAGGTGGGCTTAAGTACTTCCGCCTACCTCACATATTTAGTTCTGGTTTAATCTATGTTTATATCCATCTGCACGAACAACAGTTCGTAATAAAACAAGGTTTGCGTTTGCCTATTGAGCAAATTCCGGCTGATCTGGGTTTGAAGTGTTTTTAAATTACGTTCCAACAGTCAACATAAACGTAGAAACAAACTTTATTAATGAGAATAATACTTTATCAGTCTCATTAATAAAGTTTTTATTATATATATATATATTTCACCATGGTTAATAAATTTTATGTAAAATATCACCATAAATCTATTTTTACGTCTGTGATATAAAAATACCCAATTAGAGACCCGTAATGAGATTAAGTTTCGATATAACAGAGTTTATAAAAACTAACTTCAATGGGAAATTAATAAAATTCATATAAATTTTCTAAAAAAAATTCACTTTGAATCTCATTGGTCAACGATGTTGTTACTGTTAAAACTACGTTTGCTTTAAAACGATAAACTACATACGAAGAAACTGCATGTACAATTGGTTATAGTTTTGTGCACAAAAATAGCCTTGTTTCTTTCTTTAAAGCCTGAAGTATGAATCATATCGAAATATATAACAAATTGCATCACTCATGAATTGTGCCACTTTATTCTCCCTTCAACTATTATGATGAAGGAAGTGCCCCTTGCTCCATCTATAGAAATAATATGACTTACTCCCTGCCTTTCCCTCTATTAAACTTAGTGATTAAATGTTAAATAAATATAGAAACACACAGAAACAACCTTTGCTAATAAAACATAATAATAGAAAGAAAATTTAGATAATAAAAATTACGAACCAAATAAACACATTTCCACTGATGGTGCTGTCAAGGGTCCTGTAGACTCGGAGACTCCGATCTCGAAGACAAAATCCGGCGCCAATTTCTAAGCCTTGTCAACGTACCTTTCAACAAATTTCCATTTAAACATTGTATTACTTGAAACTTGCACTAATTTCGTGAAATTCGTATAGACAATCCATTTCGAAAGACGTATATTGCGTAGATTCCACTTCAAATGTTAATAAATGATAATTATTTAAATTAAAAATTTGACTGACATTCGTTGAACTGACACAAGCCACGGAAGCGCGATTTTGCGGTTAGTAACTCAAGTGAACCAATCGTAGACTCGGAGTCGGAGACTCCACTCTCGAAGACAAAATCCGGCGCCAATTTCTAAGCCTTGTCAACGTACTTTTCAACAAATTTCCATTTCAACACTGTATTACTTGAAACTTGCACTAATTTCGTGAAATTCGTGTAGACAATCCATTTCGAAAGACGTAAATTGCGTAGATTCCACTTCAAATGTTAATAAATGTTAATTATTTAAATTAAAATTTTGACTGACATTCGTTGAACTGACACAAGCCACGGAAGCGCGATTTTAGGGTTAGTAACTCAAGTGAACCAATCGTAGACGAGGAAAGCCGTATTTCTAAACAATGAAAACTGAAAAATTCTGTCGAAAACTTTCTTTAAACCACTACCACCATAACTACCACAGGCAATGCCAAGGCTTTGAAGTTCACTGTTCTTTTAAAATTAAGTTAGTTTTTAAGTTTAGGAATACGAATATTTGACAATTTTAAATTATATTACTATTTAAACACTTTAAAACCTAAGATAAAAACTTGAACATTTTGGGCCGGCTACATTGAAATAAAAAAAGGGTTAGCTACGAACCAATCAGAGTTGTAAATTTTAAAGTTGACCTTGTGACCTTAAAGATTCATTTACGATCGTCTGCTTATAGTGCGGAAGGATTTGAAATTATATAGTAAAATATTTGGGGAAAAACACGGTAATGAAATGAAAACTAATGAGTTTAGCACTTAATTTAATTAAGATTATTTCAGCCTGCTCATTTCGGAGTAATGCGCAAATAATAAACTATAGTAATAATTCGATTTTTATTGTTCAATTCAAAAAACTCTTATTTTATTAAGCCTAATTTTGTCAACAATTTATATATATTGTTGTTTATTTTCGGACAACAGGAATAATGACATGTAACGCGAGCTCTACGCACTCTAAATGCCGAAATGCAAACTATCCTTACGCCCTTAAAAATGTAGAAAGATTTATCGTTCCTGATGATAAAGTATCATGGACAGTAAAGTGGCTTGAATACAATCCACCCACATTTTCAGTTATTTTCAATCAACCCTGGGAAGATCCAGAACTTACGTAATACGAGTTTCGTTACACCATATCCAAGTTAACATTAAGGTTATTTTTAATTTTAGTGACCCAAACTTTAAGCCCAGATGGAATGAACTGGATGGAGACGTCAACAGAAAAAGTTTTAACGGTCCATACCAAATCAAAAATGAAGCTCCACTGAATGTAATGGGAAGAACTGGTCTAAAAGGACGAGGCATATTAGGAAAATGGGGGCCCAACCACGCTGCGGATCCAGTTGTTACAAAATGGAAACGAAATATCCAAGGCCTGAAAATATTTCATTCTGAATCTAAGAAACCTGTACTACAATTTGTAGCGATCAAAAGACGAGATAGTGGCGAATGGGCTATTCCAGGGGTAAAATATACTTTGAATCTCGTAAAAAAATTGCCTTGTTCAACATTATACCTCACCTTAATTAAACCAGGGTATGGTTGACTCTAACGAAGATGTTAGTCAGACTCTCAAGAGAGAATTTTGTGAGGAAGCAATCAATAGTTTATCCTTAACTGATAATGAAAAGGAACTTTTAAATCAAAGTATAGGATGTTTCTTTGACTCTGGAGAAGAAGTTAGTTTTTTTTTTTAAATCATGATTAAAAAATTTAAAATCCTTTGACACTAAACTTATTATAATTGTTAAAGATTTATAAAGGCTACGTTGACGACCCTAGAAACACTGACAACTCTTGGATGGAAACAACAGTTAAAAATTTCCACGATGAAACTGGAGAAAATGTTGGAAGATTTCCTTTAACTGCAGGAGACGACGCTGTAAGCGTTCAATGGATGGATATGAACTCCAGTTTAAATTTATACGCAAATCACACTGAATTTTTGAAAGAAGTGGCTCGTAGATTCGAATCTCACTGGTGATGAAACGCAGAATGATAATCTTAAGTATTATAGAATTAGGGAGGACATAATTTTGACCATTTCATTCAAACAGTATCGCAGTAACTGTCGAAACAGGGTCTAAGTATACCAAAAACCGAAAAAATAATCCTATAATACGCTCAATTTAAAGATAAATGAATATGTCAAGCTTTTATTATTTTATTTCTGTCACTCAAATTTTTGTACAATATTGGAAGAATATAAATCAATATAAATGTGTAAGAGCGCAGTGGAGCTTTATAGAAAATAACATTACATTTAGAAGACTCATCGTACTAAAGAGTGTTGAGACTGTTTCACGCCTTCCAGTTTCTCAAAATGTTTTCGGGCATTTCGAATATTAATCAGGGTAGCAGCCGATGCTATGAAAAGTAATTGCTTAAAGTTAATTTCAATAATTTACTATTAAATTATCATTTGTATTTTTGATTGATCATTTTTCCTAATACTTGTTTGATTAATCTTTTGACAAGTACATGTTTGATTAATCAGTTTTCCAAATTCAAAAGTGAGGCTGTCACCATTTTTTTCCAATTCATTCGGGATTATATTTTTAGTTTTACTATTTAAACGTCATATTCAAAGTTGGGTTGGACTTGAGGCGTTCTTAAGACACTTCGAACTAAAAATGTCTAATATATAAAGGCAATTTATTTTCCGATATGACGTAGCTGATAATTAACGATAATTTTCATAATACTTTTACAAAAAATACAGCGCGAAAAAGCAACCTTATCCCCTGCTAGAACGTGTAAGAATCAACTGTAGGCTCTACAAACAATGACTCTACAAAATAGACGCAACCCTATTAATGAGTAATGAAGTCATTTTTGTTTTAAAAATTTCACAAATGGCGATTTTAAAATGTATGTTTACTCAATTTCCATTTGGAGTTTATGAAAAATCTGTGACAGCCTCACTTTAATCCTTTTTTTAAGGATACTCGTTTGATTGAATTTTTTCTATTTAAAAATTAACTTACGAATCGTTGGATCAGATATAACGACCATAACGTAAGTATTTGGAGTAAAAACATCAATATAAGCAGCAAAGTTTGTATTTCTAACTTCCATGCTTTGAAACTGGGCCGCAAGTTTACTGCAACTAAGTTTAAACTGCTTTATGATGTTGGAAACTTTCTCGAAACGATGTACGTCATTGTGCGGTTGTCTTTGACTATGAGAGATTACCTAAGGAAAAACCAGTTTATACCTAGTAAATTATAATGAACTTAAAAATAATTAGCTCTTTAATGTTTAATTACCAAAAATGTGGCTTTTTCAAAGAGTAAAACTTCATCTGCATCAATAATCGTAGCAAATTGTTGTAAATTAGCTTCCAGTTGTTGAACGTTAGGAACTAGAGTGTATACTATCGAAGACCAAGCCTTGATTGACGTAAATAATTACATCATTCGTTAAAAATGAAAAAAGAAGTGCGTGACTACTTACTTTGTAAAGGGTTTCATCCCAAATAGAAGTTCGAAAACAGGTGCAATTAAGCGGACGTGAAAGACGTTTCAATTCCTCTTCTCGTTCGCAAAATATCTAAGATACATACATTATGAACTCATTACAAAACTAATAAAAATGTGAGCAAAATTACCACTTCTCTTTGATCTTCTTGAACTAAATCCATTTTGTGGATAAGGCAAAAGATTTTGGCCTCTGGAGAATTTTGTAAAATAGCTTCTAAACAAGACTGATAGTAGTGCATGTCTTTTTCAAGCTCTCGAGATTCTACATCAAACACGTAGATCAAAACTTCGACATTACGAAAGATATTGTCTCTTTGGCTAGCAAAATAGCTTTCCATAAACGCTTCTTGACCACCGCAGTCCCATAAATTCAGAACCAGGTTACCCAAAAACCTTACGTGCGAGTGTTCGACATCAACTACAGGAATAATCAGCATTACTTTTAATCTATTTAAAATCCTAATGTTTGCTTTTGTTTCCTACTAGTTGCTCCTAATCTTCTAGTATCTCTCGCTATGTAGTTTGCGAAGATTATGGACCTCATACTGGTCTTTCCTGATCCACTTTTACCCATAAGGAGAACCTATATAAGGGAAATAAAGTTCTTTAGATAATAAGATAGGCTACTTTAATTATTATAAAATCAAACCTTTTTCTTCATGTTTATTTTACAAAATTGACAGACCAAGGGAGATTTAATGACCTCTTCTAATTTTTTTTGAGACCAGTGAGCCTGCGATCAGGATTTTCATCCACCCCTCATCAGCGTTGCCAGATCAAAATTTTATAATTATTTTATCCCGCTAAAAAAAATTATCGATTTAACACTATATTTTCGCGCGAAATTTGACTTTTTAAATTAAAAAAAAAAAGTAAATAATTTAGTAGTAGATTACGATTTTCAGACCCACACTCAAAAAGACTAAAGCAGAGACTAAAGTTACGAATTTGGAATTTGTGGATTTAATTTCGGGGTCCTCTTTTCATTAAAGGCCCTATCTGCTCTAGAATTTGCCCCTTGAAAATCATCTTCCCTTATGCACAGTCCAGCTTTGACTGTACAATTTATGACAAACGTAGTCTGCTAAGCAAAAAGAGAAGGCGACTTTAAGGGGCTTTAGAAAACGCAGACAGTCCCTTTAAAGCGAGTTGAGGGCAATCCGGTAATCAGTTTTGTCAAAATAATACGCAAAAAGCGTACTATTAGGTAAACGCTGGATAATAATGATAGTACAGGGAAACATCGAAGTTAAAATTATTGAAAAGTACTATAATTATAGTGCATATGGCAAGTGACAACGCAACCCCTCATTGGCCCTTAATCTTTCTTAAACATGGATAATATATACTTCCCTTAGACTCCCAAGAGTGGTTTTGGGATTCATATTTTGAATAGAGGCGTAGCATGGGCGTAACCAGAAGGAAATACTTTTGGCTTTAACGCATTCAAATTTGCATCGAATTTAACAAGTAAAGAAAAACATTCCTTACTCAATTCAACCAAACCACAATAAATTTGTTGATCAAATAGTCTAAATTCTTGCATAAACGAAAGATTAATAAACCCTACTCATAACTCTATGTACAAAATGAAAATCATCTTATATTTTACTCCAGCGTATCTTGGTATAATCATCCTAGCTTTAAATGGTCTTGTGACTCCGCTAGTAATGTTCACGTGATTATGAAAAAAAATTACAAAGGCGCCAAGCTGAGGACCTATATAAAACAGTGGGCGGGCTCTTGTGAGGTCCAATAGCGAGCGATTTACTCTCGAAGGCGAAGCGAAGCGAAATTCCAGATTTTACCGATCTCGATCTGTCAAATCCCGAAAATGGCGTCTTCAACAGACTCTCCTCGTAAGTCCCTTTAAATTTTATTATTTATAATAAATTTTAGTTTTCTCGTTATTAAAACGTTATTAATAGTTTGCCTAAGCATCGGTTTAGTGTTCGTGCGTAATTTAATTGTTGTTAATTTGTACGAGGATATTATACCATTGTCGGCACTTCAAACAAATAGAGCTTGGACAAACCTAGGCCCAGATTTCGACGCTAGTTTTAGGCTTAAAAGCAGGTGTGGCCCGATAGAAATCCTCTATGGCTCCGCGTTAAAATGAACGGTACGCGGAACTACGCTTTTTACTATGGCTCCTCTCGATATGGTCAAATTTATCCTTGTTACACCCAATCTTTTAATGATATCAAATTCAAAACTACGTGGCATGAGCCGGATACTTGATAATTTCTTTTAAAATTAAATCAAGATAATGATGTTTTTAACTCTGAAAAGATAAAAAGAAACAATAACTTGAACTGATTACTTATGTATTGATTTTTTTTTTTTTTTTTTTTTTTTTTTTTTTCAACTTGAAGTGGTACTAGTCACTGGAGCCTCTGGCTTCATAGCAATGCATGTAGTCAAACTTCTTCAAGAAGAAGGCTATAAAGTTAGGGGGACGGTACGAAACCTTGAAGACGAGAAAAAAATTAGGCCCATTAAAGAACTAGTGCCTGATGCAACGTATCCTATCGAGCTTGTTGAAGCTGATCTCGCCAAAGATGAGGGCTGGAATGAGTTAGTATTACATCTTGTTTTAAATACGCGGTATTTAGGTTTTGGGCTAATAATTAAATTTACCCTGTAGAGCTGTCAAAGATTGTACTTACGTCATGCACATGGCCTCCCCTTTTCCTAATACCGCACCCGCTCACGAAGATGACGTAATCAAACCAGCAGTGGATGGAACCAAAAGAGTGCTAGAAGCCTGTACCCAAGCCGGTACTGTTAAGAGAGTGGTCCTAACCAGTTCGATATTCGCTGTTCATGGGGAACAAACTGTTGAAGCGGAGAAAATTTACAATGAAGATGACTGGACCAATCTCGACGCTGTTAATAATGATGCCTATGCCAAAAGTAAAACAATTGCAGAGAAATTTGCTTGGGATTTCGTGAAGGAGTTGTCTGGTAAGAATTTTCTCGAGTTAATTTTAGTCTTAAGCTTCTTTTAACCTTTCGGGATTTGAATCTATTCAGATGACAAGAAATTTGAACTAGCCGTTATCCTTCCTGGTTTGGTATTGGGTCCCATTTTGAGTAGCAGTTGCGGTACGAGTTTGGAAGTTGTTAAACGATTGCTCGAACGATCCATTCCTATGGTACCCAAAGTGAACTTTTGCGTTTGCGACGTGCGGGACGTAGCCCAGGCGCACTTCAAAGCCATGACGTTAACCGAAGCAGCTGGTAAACGTCATATCATTAGTACTCAGACGGTTTGGATGAAGGATATCGCTCTTGTATTATCGAAAGAATTCAAATCACAAGGTTATTGCGTTCCAACCATGGCAGCTCCCTATTTCGCAGTGTGGTTGAATAGTATCGTAGATAAATCTTCACGATTGATACTTTCTAGAATTGGACGAGAGTCTAAGTTTGATAACCAAAGGGTAAATATAATGCCACATTAACGGAGGCACGCAATGAGACTTTGTTTGGGCCTTGTGTCAGCTTTATCTCGCATTAAGCTCTCGAATCAGTCTTACCCAATGAGGAAGAATCAACGAATTGTGCAAAAATAGTCCAAATTAAAAAAAAAATAAAATAGAATTGACAAATTAGAGCAAATGAAATAACCTGAATTCTATAAAAGTGAACAAAAATTTAAAATGCTTTTGCTTGACTTGTGATAAATTAGGTTATTTCATTTATTGTATTTGGTCGAATTCTGTTGGAATTTTCCAAATTAGCTGAGAAAGCAGCTCTCTTCTATAATCTTATGGGAGCACAATAGTCATGCGCGTGTGAAAACAGCCTCAAGAATTTTCTCAACTTGTAAAGATTAAATTTGCGAGATTGGTGCGAGATCCTTTTAATAGGTAGATTGTAACGAAGCCTGAGTTAGTTAGGTTGCGTGCCTACATTTAAGTGAATAACTATTCCATTAAATCTTAACTTTTCTTTCTTAGATGAAGGATGTTTTGGGTATTAACCCGCGCGAGCTTAATCAGACCATCATCGATTCTGGTTACAGTTTAATTGATAATGGTTTAGTCAAAAAGAGTAAAAAATACAAGCAATGCAAGAAAGACGGCGAGCAACAACCAGAAGCTGAAGAAAAACCGGCTAACGGAGACGTTGAAGGTACTAAAGAAGCTGAAGCTGAACCGAAGGAAAAGGAAGAAGTTGGGGAAAAGAAAATGGCTGAATTGGAACCGGAAGACAAAGATAAAGCTACGTCAGTCATTACTGAACAAGCGGAACAACCAAAACCGCCAGTCGAAGTTGAGGCTAATTAATATTGGTAACGAAACGATATCGTCATATCAAATAATGGTATAAAACCTTAAAATTAAAGTAATAGTTTGTTTAGACAGAAAATACCGAAATAATTAGCCAATTTCCCTTCTTTATCAATTACTTTATCGTACTGGTTGTCAAAAGCGGTGAAACTTGCGTTAATTTTTTTTTAGTAATTTAGGATATACTGATTATCTTTTAAAATAGCTGATTTGAATTTTCTCATTTTGCTTTTAAAGTTTAAATTCTAGCCTTTTTTAATTACGGATAAATAACTTTTGAATGTTTAGATAAAGGCCAATTTGTTGGGTTTTTTTAAATACAAATATAATATACGCTAGTGTAGTAATTAGTCATTCGTAAGTAACTGACAAGAAACTTTTAAAAATGGAACAAAATTTTCTACGTGGGGAACATAAATATAAGAAAAGCTCAATCAGTTTATCAAAATTTAAATATATTAACTTTCTAATACGTAGTTTGCGCTTTTTTTCTTTTTTTTTTTTTTTTCTAATAGTAACAGATCTTCATTCCAATATTCCACACAGTATAACTCCGTTAACTCGGTAATATACAATGTTTTTGTTATTTTTTTTATTTAATTTAAACTATACTTTCATTAAAATAGGCCTAGGATGAAAGTTTAAGTAAATCGTAAGAAAAATTAAATTAAGAAATGGTTAGAAACAAAATTTATGCCAAATGGTAGCTTCCAAACAATTTTTGCTAATAAATGGGAAAGATATTTTTACAATTTTTATGGTAAATGTCACTTAAAACTTACAACAATACAATACGTGCAACGATTTGGATTTAAAACAAATTTGGGGGGTATCATTTCTTTTTTCTATTGAAATTTGAAAATTGCGGAAATAAATTTATTAAAAATTCTAATCAACGATCATTTGTTTTAATACATTTTTTTTCAAATGGGTGTAAATCTTTAATATCATATATACCGTTTTTTCATGTACATGTAATATTTGCTACTTAGCTTATACACAATCTTTATATAAAATGAAAAATGGTCTTTTTAAAGACTTAAGTGTAACTTTTCTATGTACAAATTTTCATTTTTTGAATCTCTTAAATGTCAAAATTGACAAGACCAACAATTCTGAAATACTCATTTTTACGTTTAAAAAATATAAAACTTAACAATATTGAAAAAATCCCTCCCCGAATTCTCTTGTATTACTTCCCTTTTAAAAGAAGTATGTGGTGATGTTTCAAGTTTTTATATCAACTCTCTTAAAAACATTAAAAAAAAACACTTGTCACTGTCGGAAAAAGTATTTGCTCTTGCTCAATTTTTGTTTTGTTTTTGTAATTGTATATTTTACACAATTTTTGCATGCCATGTTTATACACTGTATACTGAATTGTAACATTTATCGTAACACATAAAAATAAATGTCTGTGATAGAAAAATACTTTGTTGCGTTAATTAATTTACATAGCTTAATAAGCTTAGTAATTTGTTTCATTAAAGGGAGAATGCAACATAAGTGATTTCTTATCGATTCATTGTTTAAATAGGCCTAGTCCACTAGTGAAAAAATTTACGAACCAATATTAAACTAGAATTAAATTTAAAACTTACCCGGAAAATAGGCTTAGCGCGATTCATGGAGAAGATCTAGCTACCAATTGAATGTGGAGATCTTTTGTTAAGGACTGGCCTTTGCTCATTGGTCGCTAGAGCTTACATGGAGGCAATTCAGGATCTCCATGAATCCCACTAAGCCTATTTTCCGGGTAAGTTTTAAATTTATAGTTTAATATTAGTTTTGTAAACTTTTTATTGGTGGATTATGCCTGTTCAAACTATAAAGAATCGATAAAAAAAAAACACTTTATTAGGTTGCATTCTCCCTTTAAGTGTTATTTGTAAATACATAGTTTTATATAAAGGGGCAAAATAAATTCCACCCCTCTCACCCAGCTTCGCTTTCATTACAGGGTTTCCAGGAGCTTGTAAGTGCAGTTCAGAACGGATCAGTTTCAAAACTGAAGTGCTAGCCTTTCTCTCTACTCAGATTGCACTCACAAATGGCTGGCAACACTGGGGGAACGGAATTTTACCCCTTCAGTGAAAACTATCTATTGAAATTGTTTATAATAGTTAAAGATTATTTTTGCTTTTAATTACTTGCCATTATTAAGTCCTGGCTATTATAAGGTAATGATATATATTAATAAATAATATTGCTCTTACTAAACTCATAAAATCAATTCGGGATAAAAGCCTATTTATTGTCCTGACAATTATGTAAATGACGTGCGAAAATTGGCGACTTATAGCAAAAATTTGAATTAGGCAGAGGCTAACGGTAGGCTCAAACGCGCGGGAAAACGTAAGCCAGGCGCTAATGTAGCTTGGTAGTTGCCGGCTTTAAGTCGGATAAAACATTTAAAATTTCGTGTTTGTAAGTATTTCAAGTTTATTTTAAACATTTTTAAGTTTAAATTAACGTACAAGTTGTTCCTAATTCACTTAACTAATTCGAAACGAGAGAAAAAATCTTAAGCGCGTGGGCTCGCGGTAAGCCTCGGTTTCGTGGCGATCAGCTTACTCGTTTGAGTCGTTTCAATAGTTTGTCGTTTGAATTAACTGAAGATGTAAAAAATATATTATACAAATCAAGGCGAAATGATGTGAACTTTAGACTGGAAACCTTCTTCAAATGGTCAAGTTGACTTCTTCAGGCCTGTCGTTCATACACGTGTTTTTTGGTGAGTTTGTAATTCTTTAATAGCCATTGCAATCCATAAATGTATGATTTTGGAGGATTTCAAACTTTCATTTCTTAACCGTTACTAGGCATACATAGAAAATAAATGGTATTAGGGGGTCCGTAAAGATAAAAAGAAATGAATTAGTTAATGTAATAAGCGCAATTAGTAGAGGAAGTGACACAGGAAAAGTTCCAATTTGTTCATATGCTTTCTAAGAGTCAATTTAAATTAACTTTTGCTGGTAAGTGTCACAAGACTCGCAACAGAGTCTGGTAAAGAGTTCTGTCTTTCGGAAGAAGTTAAATTTAGAAGCATCAGTCCGAGAGAGTTCTAGTCTCAGCTTCCTTGAGTTGCCACAAGAACCATAAATAGTTCTTTAGTATTAAAATTATTGACCATGGTGAACTATAAATGAAATTAACTTGTTATTTAAAAGACCGATACTTCATGGTTTAACAACCTCAAAACTTTAATTTTGGCAGCTTAGTTGCCATATTGATGTAAAATAAACCCCTTCTGCAAACGCTGCCGTAGCTCTTTAAAAAACTTGACAAAACCAAACTGTAAAGGCATTTTTCATTGAATCCCTTAAGGTGTTTTTAATTTTAAATTAAACAATTCAAATATAGGCATAAGTTACTGAATTTGGGATTACTATGTAGGTAGTTGTATAATGGTAGGTTCGAGAAGAAAACAAGCATTAAATACATGGGACATATAATATATATATTTTTTAATATATACATTCTCCCGATAGACTCAAAACATTAGAATATAGTTGTTTATGATTTCACAAAAGAAGCTGAAGTTACAAAATTACAGCTATTTAAAAATACGTTTTTGGCACAGCAAAGCTTATCTGATACTTGAGAACGTAGGGTTTATGTCTGAATGTTAAATAACTTTATTAAGTATATTCGAATATTATACACCATTTTAAGGAATTAAAAAGCTCAGATTTCTGCGGTTATTAAGAACAATTTCATAAAAATTAAATGATATGCTATGAAACTTTACACCGTCAATTGGTTAATTTTGACTCAAAAACTAAAATATGATAGAAATTTAGTTTTAAATTAATATCACAAAACAACTTTGAACTTTACAAGTAAAAATTTAACACCAACCTCCAAGTCAAAGATTGGGGGCTAGCTCAGGAATTTTTGGTACATATTTTTAGTCCATTGTTTTACAGAAAATATGGACTCTTGGATTGGTTCAAAAACTTTAAAAATTTATAACAGAAAACTTCTTTAATAATAATTCAAATAATTAAAAGTCTCAACGAAACAAAAATGAGCATTAAAATAGTAAACTACAACCATTTTGTAGAAATAATTAACTCGGCTATAACGTAACCTTGAATAGTTTAACCTAGGATAAATAAACAACGAGAATTTTCTAGATGGCATTCAATATTTATACCAAGGTATCAGTTTTCAAAACAGATATAAGTACTAGATTTACTAAATTAATAATGGCACAATGATAATAAGACTATGCAAAATTATTTTATTGTGCGGTATTATTTAAGCCATAATCTTTATAGAGGCACCTTGACCGCCTTATTATTTTTCTAACCCCATGGAAAGTTGACACCATTTGGCCATTGAACAGGAAAGGTCCCCAAAGCTAAGGAGGAGCAGGATAATTTATTAAAAGAACCATTAGTTGTAGAAAAATCTTTCTTTAAGGGTTTGACCCTTCCAGATAATTTACAAAGGCTAACGTCACCACCTGATGAACTTTCACTCTTTTCCCCCCTCATAGTTTAAATGCTGCTGTATAGTACTAATCTGGTCGTAAAGTCCCAATTTGGAAACTAAAGTAACAGAGAACATTATGTGACTCCTCCTTTGGTCCAAACCAAAATAAAAATACTGTGGTTCCTTTTATAGCTTATTACATTGCAATTGGATGGCCAATTTTAGGTGGAATTGACTATAGTGGGTCAATTAGAAACTAATTTACCCTTAAACCCGCCCTTTAAAAATCATTGTGTCCACGGTAATGTTATATCAAAATTTTTAATAAATGAAGCGGATAAAGTATCCTCCTCGTTTATATAAAATTCAGACAATTTATCGTTGCCTTGATGCTAATGGAAAGCCTGACCCTGCCTGAAGAGGAGTCTAAAGGGGTCAGAGCATGAGGCCACCAACCCAGTTTGAAAACGTCATGGGGAACTTGATTGAGGTTACTTCGTTGGTTTTTCTTTTTTTTGCTACAAAGTTCACACGACGTGTTTCAAATTTGGCCAGCTGCCTCAGCTGGTGACCCTTTAAAGGGACTATCTGCGATTTTCAAATCCCCTTTAAAGTCGCTTTCTTTTTTAACTTAGCAGTCGTTGTTGTACACAGCAAATTGTACAGTCAAAGCTAGGCAGTCTAGCTTTGACTGTACAATTATTTATGGTCAAAGTCGTCTTTAAAGGGGCTTTAAAAATCAAAGATAGTCCCTTTAAGATTTCATAGGGACTTATTCATATTCAGAATAGTTTTTCGGGTGGGAGAATCAAACAAGGGCAATTGAGGATGACACAAAATGATTTAAGGTTCGTTAGCCACTGTTTCCTTTAGAGTGGAATGCTAAATACGGTGGAGAAAATTGTGGACCAATAGATCAAAATTTTTGTTATTGAAGTAGAAACATTAATGATGGCCTAAGAATCTCGACATTTGGAATCCTCCCCGATAAATGTAGCAAAAAGGCAGAAATAATTCAAGGGGTTCTTTTTTAGGCAGTTAGTCCCTTAGAAACAATTTTGAACTTGGTTTAAAACACAATGAATAATTAAATATTAGCCACTAGGTAAATTTAGTGCTTATACATTTCTAAGACATGTTTCAAGAAGTCGTTAAACATTTAAAAAATATAATTTTGTGGCTAATTATTACCTTTTTTAATTGGTTTTCAATTTAAAAAGAGCAAAAAACTTTGTAAAAGGCAAAATACAGATTCTTTGGTCACATCTATAGGAATATTGTTGAAAATTTACCGCAACAAGTTATTATAAATATTGCAGGGCTCCCACTCATTCACTAAAAGAGCCACTATTTTTTCGTGGCTGACTAAACAATCGCTAAAATGGACCTATTTTCGAATATAACTTATAATCAGTTGTAAATCATTGTGACTTTAGCCAAGTTTAATATGTTTAGAAATCATAGTTATTCATATTTAGTTGTCCCGCAGGCGCTTTGTAAAAAAGGTGCCATGTCTTTGTATAAAATTGGATTGATCCAAGTTTCCTTTGTGCTACAAGAAGAGTGGGGAACTATTTGTAGTTAATTAATTTCACTAAATGGGTTACTATTTTCGACATTTTTGTCACTATTTCCACAAAATATTGCTAGAATAAGTCAATAATTTCATTTTTTCGAGGCGTTTTGGGTGGGAACCCCGATATGGTGTACCGTAAGAAAAATTTTAACCAGAAAAGTTTAACACGTATTTTGAAATACACTAGTAATTAGACAAATAAGTATTAAAAGAGAGTTTAAGTTGTGATTAACAATCTTATGGATAAAATTTAAATACATTCAGCCATGAAAGATTTCGTTGAATTTTTTTTTTTTTTAAGAATACATGATATTATGATAAGCGAAAGACAGATGAAATTTACATTAATGATCTCGAGAATTATACATATTAAAAGACAAATGAATTTATTACACTAAATGAGCTTTACAATAGCAATATTTTCGTAAATTAGGTAACTTATCTTGAACGCAATCGGGTTGATCGCCGTATAAATTGACTCGACTGATCTCAGTTTCCTTAACGTGAAACGTAGACTTTAGTTTCTTATATTTAACTGACGCTTCGTAAAGTCCTTGACTGGGAAAAACTTGAAATTGAACACCGTAAATTATTTCCTGCGATTCCATTTTGTCACTGAGATCGGCGACGAAACCGTCTTTGTCCTTGTTGTGCAGGTATTGGAGTAAGGCGGGATTAGGAACGTGTTTTTCAGCTTTGATAACTTTATCCAAGGTTAATTCCGCGCACAAAGGGCTAAATGATTTTGTATACTCGTTGATAAAGTCTATCACGGTTTGCGCGGCTTGTCTAGACGCAGCATCATTGGGAGAAATTTTTTCCCAGCTCAGGCAAGTGCACCAGTGAGGTTCTATATCCGCGTCAGTGCACGTTCTCTGGAATAACAAGTTTTAATAATTAGAGATGATATTTATGAATAAAATTAATCCCCTTAACTAAAAGGATGAGTGCTAAGTCTTTAGTTAAAAAAAAAGTTAAGGCTCTCGAGCATCTATTTGAAATTGTAACTAGGGGGATGTAGATCATAACTTCATGGCAATGGGTGTTATTTTTAAGTGGGTGGGGTGAACATGTTGGCCAAGGCTAAATTATATGGGTGTCAGTTACTCAGGTCGGACAGTCGAGGGGTCTTTAGCCGTCTACTTCCGACACCCCCTACCCGCTCTGAAAGTTATTTTTTTTTTTTTTTTTTTTAAATATATGGTTTCTATTATAATTTCTTATAATTTTAGTGTTACATATCTCCTTTTTTGGAGGGGTTTTTACCTGTTCTGGTACTTCTGAAAAGAGGCTTATGCTACGATGACTGACTTCACCTTTCAATGGTATATAAGGATTGAGTATTGTCAGTAATGTTGGATAGATATCGAAGGGGGTTACCAGCCTCTTGGAGTTAATTTGCAGGTTTTTAAAAAGCTCAGGATACTTTTCGCGAAATGATTTTGGTGGTATAATTGAGAAAAATGGTAGTCTTTCTTCTTGCTTTCCCTGTTGAGTCGAGCGAATACTCGCAAACCTGTTTAAGTAGTTTGAATCTTTAATCATTATGGGAAAAAACTCATTTGGCTTTGCACTGTGACCTACCTGTGACCATGGTCACTCATCAATATTAAGAGAGTGTTATCCAAGAAACCGTTATTTTTTAAATAGGCTAAAGTTTCGACGAAATCATCGTCTGCGTATTGAACTATATTGTAATCGTCGTGACTTAGTTCTCCGTGAAATAGAAAAGCGAATTTAGGTACGTCTTTATAAACTTGAAATAGTTGTTTAGCCCAATTGAACATGACTTTATGGCGAGGTAAACTACCCAAACAATATTTAGGATGCTTTCTGATGACTTTATCAACTTCAACGTGAAACGGCCTCATATAATGATCTGTTGGTTCCTCTTTAAAACCAGTAAGACGATAGGTAAAAATTCCCGTATTGGGAGTATCTTCGGCAAAAGCCGTGACGTAACCATTTTGACTGAAGTTTTTCCACGCAAATGGATAAACGTTAACGTAGTTCGCATTATCTATTCGTTTCCTGGTTTCTGGAAGTTCAGGCTCGGTAAAACCAGTCAAAATGGGTATCAAAGCTTGAGGGGTGCCTAAAAAAATGAACAAAAACAAACCAAAAAAATTGTTACAGAACCAAAATATTTAATGGAAAAGTTGCATCAAACCGTATGGACATAGCCTAATCTGGGTGGTTGCCGGGACAAACACTTATAGCGAAATTCTGGGGGAAAAACCATTTCATTATAAGCGATTTTTCGTTATAACAAAATTTTACTGTGCACAGAAGAAAAAACATTGGTAAAATTGGGAAATTATAAACTAAAAACTGTCGGGAAGCAAGGCTTACGCCGTAATATAGAGTTTGCGAGCTACCAGTCAAATAACACTCAGTCACACATAATGAAAAACTAGACATTTCAAGTGCGAACATAATGTTAACCTTGAATTTTGTAAAATTAGAATCCATCTGAAATTAATATTTTAAAAATTTTATGAAAGAAACGCATTGAATTAAGTTTTCGTTTTTGAAAAACTAACACCACGGTTACAGTTTTTTAAAAATAAAAACTGAACTCCTTTTACTTCCATGCGTTTCTTCCTATAAATTTTTTAAAAATAACTTTAGGCTTTATTTCTTCCTATCATCTTCCATCATTGCCTTACCGAAAAAAGTTAATCTGATCTGAAGAGGTCCTCAAGCACACTTCAAGACCTCTTAAGACTACATAACACACCCGAAAGACTTCCCCAAGACCTCTTACGACTAACTCTTTTCGGTAAGGGTTACTCCTATTGATAGCTAAAAAAAAAATTGTATATTTCCTTTCAAATATCTTAGAATTTTCTGTGGTCGCTGGCCTGCATTCATTTTCTTGATGATACAATCCCTTTAAATAATTTTGAAGCTTATAGTTTTACTTACTACTATCTTAAATTTAATTATTCTAGGTGAGACTTTCCATTTAATAATGAATTAAAAAAGGAATCTGTAGAATAATTACCATCTCCGACAATGTTATATCCCTCGAGCACCACTCCTTCCAAATCTTTTGTAATATATTTGTACGTTTTGGGGAGTTTCCTTATGTAATGTGCTCTTGACATCGAATCCAATCCCATAATCAAAACGTTAATCCCAGTTCCTTTTTTGTCCCCTGATGCTTCTAATATCTTTTTACACCTCTCCACGACATCTTCTTTACGATGAACTCCAGCTAAAATACTGCTCCATGATTTTCCACCCGTACTTTTGCAAGTTGCGCTAAAAAAATCTGCTTCCAATTTTTGCTTAACATCCGTAGATTCAATGGTGACAGTTTTTGATGTTTGGGATTTGTAATCATTGGTGCGTTCGTAGTACGATATCGAACAAGTGTAAGGTCCGTATTTATTTTTAGCATCGGGACAAACATTGACGTATCCCTCGGCTACGAATAACCAATCTGTGTCGGAGCATTTTAATTTTCCCACATCTTTGATGTGTCTGGAATAAAATAGCGTTATAATAGCCATTAATATCAATCTATATATGCCTGATAATTAAACGTAAACTTTAGTAACAGGTGGTTTTGTCTAGCTCAGTGGGGGACTGCGTATGCTGATTGATTTTACCTCCGAACTTGTTGCTAGTTAAGTACGTGATGTTAAATTAATATAAATCCTTATTCAACTGGGCGGTAGTTATGAATTCAAGTGTAACGTAGTTATTAAATCAATACAAGCATAAATTACACAATGATATGATATATAAATATAAAAGCAAGATTCGTGTAATTATTAAAGGGAAACTAACATGAAATTTTATTCAATAACATAGTAAAAAACCCTATGGGGTTTCCCCTGTCTAGGGACGATCAGAATATATTTTAATGCGCTTGCCTTGCTCCCTATCACTTCTTTGCTCATGTATAACACAAATTTTGATCTTCTCAAAGATAAAAGGGCAAGTAACTTTGATTGTACAAAATAGGTTACACCCCTACATCACTTAATTATTACCCCCTTAAGCATTTTGTCGTATTAGGAAATGAAATTCTTGCTTTTGTAATTTACTTAAGGATAAATCCGATGATAATTAGACGCGTGATGTTTAATATTAGATTAGATTTATGTATTTGAACTTAAAGGGATTGTACCACGTGATATTGCGCGTGTTATTTTATTTTAACGTTCAATTAACAGTTCAAGGATTAAGAAAATGTATGGTTATAACCCGGAATATTCTAGGTTGTTTCGCTTATAATAGACTTAATTTAAGAACTTCACATATTTGATGACACCGTATCATTGTCACTCAATAAAAATCAGAACTAGGAACTTTTAATTATAACTATGATGGTGACTAAAATGCTCTATTTATTATCCAGCACTTGTTTTGAATGCATAAAGTATCTGTTTTAACTAGTAGTAATAAATAATATTATTTAACTAATGAGACAGCTGCTTGTTTTTAGAGAACAAACAGGATTCGTGACAAGGAATCTTGGGTTGACCCAAAAGAACCAACATATTTTACTATTTGAATAATGCCCAGTGATTGGTTAGAATTGAGTGAGGGAGCGATGAATGGAAACATTATTTAAGCCCCATGGTGTAAAAGTTAAAAGGAATTCAAGCTAAGGCAAAGGTAGTGTTATAAATTTGACAACTTTTATCTTCTGTTACTTATTTTTTCACATTTTATTTTTGGGTTAGTAAAATAATAGACTCCTTGTCAGAGGCGTTGGGATTTTTGCTACTCCTGTCTGGTAACCTCATGATGTCATTTTGCGATTGATTTCTGGGGAAAGTAGGGAATATTTTAAGCGACCTAGACGTGTCCCATTGCGCAATGAATTTGTTATATTGTCAATTTAAAATTCAGACCAGATTTTAGTAGTACTATCCCTTTAGTCTCGAAATACCAAAAACACAGACACTATAGAAAACAGTAAAAAGATGAGCTTACTTGGTCATTAGTGGGTTAAAAATTTCAATATCGGGATGTTGACAAGCTTTTTCCGACTGGGGAGATGATACGTGATGATGCAGTATAGGGCTCGGATAAGCGTTATTATAAGTAAAAGTATCTGTTTTTGTTAATATAGTCCAAAGCAAAGCACCGCCTATTAGCATAAAGAGTAGAAGGCATCGGATTCGAAAGAAACGCCAAATACTTAAAACCTGCATCATGAGCCTAGAATAAAAAGATATTTGGAATGTATTTAATATCGTGAAGGAAATAAGAAAATGATAATATAAAATTATCAATTCCACGTGTGTTCATGATAACATTTTCCTCATGTACTAGTGAAAACAAAAGTAGAAACCAAAGTAAATTAACACGTAGTAATTTAAATATGAAGAGATGCTGCCACCCTTCTTTTTTTTTTTCAAGACAGATTATATTTTTAATGAAGGTGAAAAATAACTACGTAAAATTGTTCGCCAGAAATAGGTTAGGTTGGGTTCAGTTGAGTTTTACCAAAACTATTCATTTCCGTCGAAAATGTTATACGCCATTATTTTTCTAATCACGTCAGATATTAAAAAAAATGCGGTTGCAGGGCTATTCTTCACATTGGCCATTTTCTCATACTGTTAAAACTTAATATTCAATATATTTTACACCATTGGGTTGACTTTTTTAGAAACTTTATATTAAAATGACAAAATATATTTAGATTTATATATTTTGACCCGCTTAATGACACTGAACTTAATAAATAATTAATAATCACCTGTCATCAACTATAATTTTCAATTGCCAGGATTGTTTTAATTAACCCTTACTGAAAAAGGTTTAGTCACAAGAAGTCTTGGGAATGCCTTTAGCACCTCTGTAGCGTGTTCTTGAGGATCTCTTCAGATCAAAACAACATTTTTCAGTAAGGGAAATGTATAAAAATTAGATAATTTTTAATTCTAATAGGGAGACAGCAAACAGCCAAGGGAATAAAACCTAACTTACTGAAGGAGCGTTTGTAGATGCGAGTATCATAACTCCCTCATTAAGGGGATAACACCAAAGCCTATGACGTTTGGAGGCCCCCTGCCCTCTCCTTATTACTCTTAAGGTGGAAGTTAACAAATATAACGTGAATAATTGCAAATTATTGATAATTATTCTTACCGCAAGCTTGCTCAACTTTAAGAGCAATAATTTGGAAACAAAAATAGCTAGATTACCTGTTACGAAAACTAGCTTGGCTATCTTTCTATCTGGCATAGAGAGATCAAATTGACAATCCGAATAAATGACCTAATACAATACGTATGTAGCTAGTAAAATTTATTGATGTTAGCAGATGCGTAAACATTACCTTTTTTCTCTTAGCTTGATTATATAGTGGCAAAAGAGATGGGTTTTTGCTGTACTAGCTTAAATACAAGCAGGATTATTGTAGTGGTTTTTATTTTCATCAACATTGTTCTTTATACATAAGCTTCATTCACACTAGAGACTTTGAACCAGTTTTTAACAAAGAAAAAAAATTAATTAAAGATCAGATTGTAAAATGTCAGGGACAACTGAAGTGATTCTTTGCCAAAAAATTGAATTATTAGCTTGTAAAGCTAATCTGAACACTGATAATGTTTTCAAAGTCTACAGTGTGAATTAAGCTATAGTTTTCACTAAAGAGGGCAAAACAAAGTGACATCCTTATTTCCTTCATTACAAAGTTTGACAGGAACTTGGAGAGTGCAGTTTAAAACAGATCTGTTCCAAAACTAAACTGCAAACCTTTCTATTTGCTTCAGTTTGCATGCCCTCTGGTAGTTGACAGCACTAGGGAAAAAAATTACGAACAAATATTAAACTAGAAATAAATTTAAGACTTACTCAGAAAATAGGCTTAGCTGGATTCACGGAGACTCTGATTTCCTCGCGTATAAGGGCTAGCGACCAATGAGCTAAGGCCTGTCGTTAAAGCGAGATCTCCACGAGACTCGCTAGTCCTTATACGCGAGGAAATCAAGGTTTCCATGAATTCAGCTAACCTATTTTCTGGGTAAGTTTAAAATTAATTTCTAGTTTAATATTTGCTTGTTATTTTTTTACTGATGGATTGGGTTGAAAATCACTTGTTGCATTCTCCCTTTGAAGGATCTGAAGCTATAACAACTGCGATTTTAAAATCCCCTTCGAAGTCGCCTACTTTTCTAGCTTAGCAGAACCGTATCAAACCATAATCAAAAGCTAGGCTGTGTTCATAAGAGCATTATTTCAGAGCCGATAGGGCCTTTGACAATGAACGAAGTAACTTTAATCTGGTTTTACTAGCACCACAGTCCCTTTAACTTCTTCAGTGGGAACTATAGAAGTTGGTAACTTCTAGATGATAAGTTACAAACATATGCTTATACTCATAATTTAAGTCTACTGCTCCGGTAAACCACTTTATTATTATTTTATAATTACAAGGTTTTATAATAACACTGATAATTATATCTACTGCTGGGGGGTAAATGAAAACCAAGAGCTTTTTAGTTAAAAGTTACTTCCTGTTTGTTTTTTTTTTTAATCTAAAATATAGAATATTATTATATAAAATTTTGTTTTATTACTCAAGTTTGGATCGAAAAGTAGACCAAATTCAACTAAGAGAACTGATAGGAATTCTAGGGAATAGAATAAATTAGTTTTTTAACCCTTTAATGGTTGAAATGTCTGCAAATTTTAGTGTTAGCTTGTTTAGCAGACAATTTTTTTTTCTGGTTTATACTTTATATTTTTACTGGGCTTTAAAACCGTAGTCCCTTTAAAGTAGACATACAACCTGACTCTATTCGGGACTTGTCAAATTGTTCTCATGCCAAGCTCCCGCGAATTTGATCTTCAGAAATTGGAAAACATGTCGAGGCTGCTTTTACATAAGCATGACGTCAGTTTTACTTTTCATTTTAATGTGCTCCCATAGAATTTGCTCGTACAGAACCAGCATCCTGGAAAGCCTGGTTTAAGTCAGAGATTTCCAAACAAGGGGCCAAAAGATCAGGGATTTAAAAATATCCCTAGAAAGTCAATCTTTTTGGTTAACCAAAACATACTTTGGCAAATATGAATCATTTTTATATATATTTTTATATTGTTATAGCTCCTATGGAAAAAAATGGTCAGAGATAACCTGGAAAAGTCAGATTTTAAATCGAATAGTTTAGTATGAATCCTGTTATTTCATTTGGTCGAATTCATTTTGGACCAATTTCCATGTGTATGTAAAAAAAGCCTCACGAATATTTACACTTTCTAAAGATTAAATTCAAGAGCTTGGCACGATATCAATTTAACAGGTTGTATGTATACTTACATATCCAAAAATGGTCTGCAATTGCTCGCGGTCTTGTTTCCTGATTCTAGAGAACAATTACCATTCACCTTGGGCCCTTTAAACTCATTCACAGCTTAACAATTGTAGCATTTAGGTTAAAATTATCTAATATTTTCACATATTTAATTTGAAACAAATGAGTTTTAATGCACAACTTAACTTCGCGCTGAAGTTCAATCTGATAACCTATTGGGAGTTTTTAACAATAGCTACTGGAAGGCTTTTGGGGGGAGGAAGTGGGGAGAGGGTAGAGAAAAATGAGACGAATTTTATGGTGCAAAGATTTTCCACCGCAAACCATTATTAAGAAAGTTAGGATCTTTTGGAGATTATTACTACAAAATTTAATTTGACTAACTGTAAGAAATTTCACCTACCGTAGCCTGCTCGTTTTTATAACCATTTATAATATTTCAGTCCTACAGTTACTGTAATGGACTAATGGTACTAAACTGTTTGTGTTAGCTGGGTTGAAAAGGAGCGCGTATGAATATACACAGGTATAAAAATTTGAAGGAGTATAAAAATAGGAAAGATAAAGAGACAAGTGGGTAGTGTACCTGTAATCGACCTTTGGTCTTTCACTGTCTTTGCAATATCAAATTTTGTAGATTAAAAACAAAGATTTTGTAGAACTTACCAATAGAAGTGCGGAGGTGGTTGCGCAAATTATAAAGTATTTTAACGCTGTCGTCAAGAGTTAAAAGTTTTAGACTATGCACTGAGTTATGGTCTTGAATTTATTAATTTCATAATGAAGGAAAATGAGTATTTCTGGTGAATGTAAGGTTTTTTATTGCCAAGACAAAGTTCGTCGGCTCGTTCTTTGGGTAGTGGTAGTTTTCTTGGATTTAGCATTAGGACTGCTGAGTTAAACGAAACTAGGGTTTGATAACTTGTACTTATGAACAGGCTATTACACCATTAAATTGTATTTAACTTTGATATTTCGCAGGCGTACAGTTTACTCACGACGCTGGCTATGTTTGCCAAGGAAAACATTTATCGATTGTTGTTATCGGCGTTTGTTTTCCGGCTTGTAGCCATCGTGCTAGGCCTAAAGTACCCAAGACTGACCCTCTGTAATCTAATCATGCGCTGCAGAATGCAGAGAGTCAGACAGCCTTTAGAGAGAGAGAGGGTAAAATTATAGGCCTGAACGCAGGGCTGTACATAATGCTATTGTCAAGGCATTTGACTATTAATAATATTGCAGTGAATACTAAAACCTATTAACCTCAAAACTAATCATTTTAACTAAAGTAATGCAGCCCAAACCTTTTCAAAAATCACAGCGACTACTAAAAAAAAATCGCGGTATGGTGGCTTACTTAGTCGAGAAGAGTATTAAAAAATATCCTTATGTACAGCCATGCCTGAACTGGGAGGAGTAAGAAATCAAAGCCATCTGTCGATAAAATTCACATTCATCAAGTCACTGATTATTTGATTAATTTCGTGAGTAAATGTAATGGAGGGTCGTCCTTTAATATAAGATTATACTATTTTAAAGTCGAAAGTTATTGCTTTTTTTATTAAACGCTGTATAAAGGCTCAAATTTAGGATCTTGAAATTCAAAGCAAGCGCTGATTACGTTACAAAACAAGTCGTCGAGTGTGTTTAGCAGATGATTTGGTTTATAATTTATACTATTGTACTAGGTAGTTCGACGCTGGCTGGTTTACATTCATTGCAAATTAATCCCAGCTACTAATGTGGGGATATAGTGCCCACAATAGGAATTATTGTTAAGCCCAATATCAAATTGGGCTACTTATAGAAATAATGTCAACTTGGCCTAATTAAAGGGAGTATAAACTCTGATGATGAACCTTACAGCTTGACACTCTTGCCACTGTCTAACAAATTTCTTGCATTATTAGACAATTTTTTTCATTTACTTTTAAAAAGATAAGGTAATTTGATGCGCTAATTTGTACTATTTTAGTTATATTATTAGGGGTTACTACTGATTTCAACACCTGATCTGTATTTAGAATTGTATATACCAGTATCAATTCTCTCAAAGCAGATTAGAGACTAGACAAGGATGATCATCCTTGGATGAGTAGCTTACTCATCAGAATAATAAATGTGCTGTAATGACAGAAATAGATAGGTTCATCTATTTCTGGTAATGATTAAGAGGAAAATATTCGCCTAAAGATAAATAAATGTATGGGTGTTTTCTCCTAGGCATAGATTTTTTACTACTTTAGCAGTAATAGGGAGTTAGAACAACAAGCCAATTGAAGGGTGCTGCAAATTTAATATAAAATATTTTGGGCTTCCAAAACAATTTAGGTTAAATTATAAATATAAAGAGTCATTTTTCAGTTTTAAAATTATTTACATTCTCCATTTTACATCAAGATCATATAAGAAGTTCCAATATTACAATTTACATTTCTTCATTAATTTTCTTTCTACGCATAGCAAAAAGTTTTTTAAGCCAACGTTCTTGTTTACCCGATTGATCTACGAAAAGCTAAAAAAAAAAAAAAGGGACTAGATTAGTTTATGATGGCAAGGCTCCCACCAAAATATTAATTTCTACAGATATTTGTAACAATTCTTTCATACATTTTTATTTTAACCCAAGCAAAGTGGAAAAATAAGTATTTTAGGGGCCATATTGCTAATTTAAGGACTGAATTACCTTCAAATAGGGACTTTTAGATATTTTATGGACCTGGTGGGAACCCTGTCTGATGGAAGAATTTGATCTTTTTAGCTGTTTACTTACACTTTCATGAACGAGCATTTCTGGGTTTTCTTTCCAGGATTCCAATTTTTTGATGGAAGCGTCTGCCGCATTGGTGTTCAAACCCAGTTTTGGTGCGGCTAAACCAAAAATCGCCGACATGTGGCCATCCTTGTCAAAGTTATCATCATTTTTCTACAAAATTATTAGAGGTGATTATTTTTGCTAAGCTTTTGTTAAGGGTTTGACATTTCTGGTTGACTTACTGGAGTAACGGTTTTGTTAACATTTCGGCTCGATATGAATTCTTGTTGAACAAATGATTGCGAATTGATATCATCGATAGCTTGGGCTCGTTTTAATTGATCACCGATTGTAATTGAAGCGTTAGTCGGTGGAGGTTCACTGAGTAATCCTTTTTCCCGTAATTCAGCGCTAGCATTAGCTGAAATAATATTTGTTTTACGGTTAACTAGTAATGGAGTTACAATTGAGAATTTACCGGCAGCTTTGATGGCTTGTTGAACTTTAAGTTTCAAGAATTCTGCGTTATCTTTCTACAAAAAAATTATGATAATCAATCATTACTTTAAAGATTTCATATCAGTTGTATTTAATTTAAATACCTCAGTTTTGGTCTTGGAAGTTTTTGGTCTGATTTTAAATTGAGATTGGTTAAGCATATTTTTTGTTAATCAATTTTTAACTAAGCACGTACTTTGGGGAAATAGATTTTGAATGCCTATCAGGTCTATGAGGTTTACGACTCCCTGATCTCGACCTTTTCTTTCTAGAACCAGACCTCGACCGTGATCTTCGACTCGTTCGTCCTCGAGATAAACTTCTTGACCTACGGGAATATCTGCGGGGACTTCTCGCTGATAATGATCGAGATCTACGACGACTGCTTCGAGAATGGGAGCCGCTGCGTGATCGAGACCGGTAAGTCTTACGTTTTGATTTGTCAATGCTAGACTCTGAATTTCCCCGTGAATCTGGGGAACTGACAATTTAGAGTTACTTATATTAAAAACATTACAAAGATATCATCAAATATTCAAATATGATGAAAACAAATTGAAAAGGCTTAATGTTTAGTTTCGAAATTACCTGCTATTTCGTTTTCGGTCACGTCTACGACGATAAGAACCCCTGTCGCTATCAGAACTACTATCCCTTCTAGGCATTTTACTTAAATTTCTTTTAATTTGTAATTATTTTTTAAAAATACATCAAAAACGTGCTTCAAATACCACTCTAGGGCGCTGCCATGTTTGTTTGATAAAAACATTGGCGCTGGTTTTGCCCAGATGGCGACACCATGATTGTAGATTTTGTGATAACTGTTGGCGGGAAATTTAAATGTTCAATAGTGTGAGTTTGGAACTTATAGAGGTCGCCGGTTCTTCTGACAGCGTATTTCCGATAAATATAAGGCTTCCGTTGAGAGGGAGGGCCATATTTCTGGGAAATCCTGACTAATAGAGTCATAAAATTACCGTAATATTGGAAATTACACAGTAACATACCGCGTAATTTTAAATACCAAATTTCTCTTCAAAATTCTAATTTCTGATCACAATCAATTGATAAGGCAAATTGACTCAGACATGATAAATTACATTAATATGCCCGGCAAATACGAAAAATTATTTAAAAGTTGACTTGCAGACGATTTCAAACGTTAAAGTTTGACTTTTTATTTAACAATTTCTTCACTTTTAATCCAAAAAAAGCGGTAAACTATAAAAAATACCCATTACCCTTGTAATTTCCACGTAAATTAACAATTTATAACTCTATTTCTGGCCGATTAAAAGTTCAAGGTGGTGTAAATATTAAACTTAATCGCGTTTTTGTTAGTTTCTCGTAACTTTTACAACTACTTCCAGTATTAAAACGCTCCTATAAGGAACTATGGTCGTTTTCTCGTTAATTAAACAATCTTGAAACGCAACCCGGAAACGTTCTTTCCACGTATCCCTTAAAGGATCTTTTATAGGTCGCCATTGTTATTGGGCCTCCATCTACTCTCGTTATTAGGTCCACGTATAAGATTTCTTCTCGTAGACTCGCATTCATCATTGGTAGTATTTTTTTAGATTGAACGAAACCGTATAGAAATAAAACGTGGGCGATCGTTGATTACTTTTGATTGGCAGACGAAGTGCGTGCTTCCAGCCAGCAGTGGAACTCGCGTGCTTTTATATATAGGGATAAATAAAAAAAAAAACGCGGGAAGAGAGAGAAAAGCGCGCCAAACTCCCGCGGGAATCGTAAGCTTAATATTAAGCGGGAAACCAGGCTTGAACGGGCAAAAGCCGCGATCCAACGGAGCTATCTATATAATTCTAGAGAAAATTCGCTCTCTCTTTCTGAAAAGAGAAGCTCGGGAAAATTCTGAGATCGGAAAATAAGGATTTTTTTCACCCTTCTTTCCTATAAGCAACGCATCCTTTTTCGTACATGTATACTATAACCTTTCGCGCGCTTTTACTTCCTTTTTGGCGGGAAAAGGAATTAAGGGCGGGCTTCCACTTTTCGCTAGAGTTCCGTTGACAAGCGTTACACTCAAAAATCAAGTTTAAATTTCACCACGTATAATTCTAACCTCGCTTTTATCTCTCCATATTCAAGATAGAGATGAGATTGAGCCTATCTTTGTACGCGCTGCATTTTCAACCTGATATTTTAGTTTCACTATGGTTTCTCGGACGTGCTAGATCGTGGCTTTTCTTAACTCCCGCCGTTTCTATAGTATATTCCAATTAAATTTGTCAGTAGGGGGAAAGTTAGGCTACAGGTTTTATTTACGTCTTGTTTGAGGGAGCCTTAGTTTGCAACGCGCTGCCAGTTCAAAGTGCAATTGGCTGTATATGTATATTTATAGGTTCGCTGGCTCGGAATTGAAGGGGATCTAGGCTCTTAAAGCGTGTAGTCGTAATCATTCCGAGTTTGCAGCACGTGCAAACCGAGGCCCCCCACGTATCACTAAGAATTCAATACGCATTAATTAACCTATCGTACGCCCTGCGAACTTCCACTTATTTTAACAGTTTATAGAAAAATGCTGGCGCGCGGAGCTAGTCGAGGCTTTTCAGGCATAGTTTGCCAAGTTTTGTTTCTTTCTAAGCCGCCGTGGTCGTTCATTATAGAATATGCCCTTTTTTTTTTTTTTCCTTAAAGGGATACTAGACATAGTACTAGACATTTTTTTTTAAACGATTTGGCTGTTTAAATTAATTTAAAAACTATATCAAAACTCTTCAAACGTTTCTCGGTAATAATTTACAGTTAATTATCGTAGTCGCGAACTGGATTCACTAAGCTTAAACGCATCCTGGCTCATTTCGGGCCTCGTCAAATTAAACTCACTCCAAACACTTGAATATGGAGAAAACTGAATTGCTTATATCAGTAAATGAAATATCGTGACCCATATAGCTCTAAAGCGTGCGTTATTTTTTACCAACACCCTCTTTCGATTCACTCGTCATTTCAAAGACGAACCTTGCATTATGGGAGATGCACACAGACCTATTTTCACGCGTTTCACGCTCAGCGCGTGAAACGCGTGAAAATAGGTCTGTGTGCATCCGCCTTTAGTAAAAAGCAACGCTAGTTGGCGCTAGTTAAACGGTGCTCGCGTAAAGAGCATTTTTGCGGGGTAGATTTTTCAAACGCATGCGTTGGACGTGAAGTAACCTTAAATATCACGCGAGTGACGCGACAAGATCAATTTTCCTAATTTAAATTTACGCCTAGGCGCGAGCTCATTTAAAAGTTAAATGTGATCGCGTGACTTAATTAATATATTGTCAAGAAAGAGTGATATGTCCAGGAAGCGTTAGAGTATCCAAGGACAAACTTTCATTGGCAACAGCAATTCTGCCCTTTAATTGCAATCCGAACTATCTTTGAGTCTAATTTCGCTATTTTAATAAATATCGACGTATTTCCACAAAACCTTTTTCAATTTTTATAATGTTTTTACTGTAACAGTTCAAATCGATTTAAAAATAACTAGTTACCATATCATATATAGTATCCCTTTAATGTTATTTTTAGGACTTTAGCTTAGCTACCTTCTTTTCCCTATACTTGATTAATGTTGATTTCTATCTCGTTAACGATTTTTCACGGTTGGGTTTTTAGGTATACCCTCGCCCTTTGGCAATTTTCTTTAAAATGGTGGTTCAGTGTAGAAGCGCATTTTAGGATAGATTGGTTCGGGTCTATTAAATAAGAGTTTAAAATAGTGCAGGTGATGGATTTTCGGAGAATAGATGATTTACATAAAGCGACTTCCAAAATAAAACATATAATCATAAAATTTTGCGTTTTGACCATTCTAAAACGTTTAAAGGGAGAATGCAACCTAACAACTGTTTTTTTATCGATTCCTTATCGTTTAAATAGGTCTAATCTATCGGTAAAAATATTAAAAACCAATATTAAACTAGAAATAAACTTAAAACTTACCGTCAAAATAGGCTTAGCTGAATTCATTGAGATCATGCATTCCCCATATAAGGGCCATCGATCAATGTCATTGGTTGATTGTCCTTATATGGGGAGTTCAGAATCTCCATGAAACCAGTTAAGCCTATTTTCCGGGTAAGTTTTTAATTTATTTCTAGTTTAATATTTGTATTAATTTTTTTACTGGTGAATTATAGGCCTATTTAAACGATAAGGAATATATAAAAAACACTCCTTGTTAGGTTGCGTTCTTCCTTTAAAAAGGTTTCAAAATTTCTAGTTGTTGAAACGTCGATTACGAAACATTTGAACCAAATTCTAATTATAAAGTTTAAAGGGCCAATTTAATTCCTTGAACTTTGGTGTCTTTGTCATCGATTTGTTATAAAAACCAAATGTAGTAATAGGGTTAATTCATAGATATATGAAAAATGAACTAGATCCACAATTCATTTTAACGTCGATGCTCAAAATAGAAGGGTTTTTATCCCAGACTTTGACTGTACAAATTTCACGCGCTTCTGGGGGGCATGCGGTCCCCCTGTGCACATGGCGCGTGGCATTTGTACAGTCAAAGGTGAGCGAGCATTAGCGCGTGAAAAATTTTTCTTTTCCTTACATTTTTGGCGCGTAACTTAGCTAGCGTTGAGGATCTAGTTCATTTTTCATGTCTATAGACATGTCCTCTTGTGGCGCGTGGCATTTAGTGCTTGTTAAAATTTTCTATTCCTGACATTTTTGGCGCGTAACGTAGCGTTGAGGATCTATAGTTCATTTTTCATACGTCTATGGGTCAATTTTAAGCTCTTTATTCACGTATTGTGAAACTTGTATCCGACCAGACAATTTTACCAATAGTCATTACGTTGACGAAGCCTTCTGAGAATCCGTATAGCTGTCCGTTTTCCGTCACCCAAATCGAACCTTATAAACCCTTCGTATATTTAGGTTCCTAAATCCCGATAGTATACGTCTTCGGATGCCCGAATCGCTAATGATTTAGAAAAGGCGATTAAGCGAAGGCGCGCCGAATATATATCAAACTTGGTCCACATATGTATAGATTCACGCAACCAGGCGACTATACGCGATACAATTTAGAGAATTTACATTATATCATTTAGCCCGAAAGCGAAACCCTGGCATGACTGATGTGAATGGTGCGTATTAACGCCGATATGTCGTCGTTTTCATACTTAGAAGTTACCGAAAACGTCGTTGAACTATATGGATGCCCCAATCGATAGCCACCTTATTTCTGCAGAAATCAGGTGAACATTTTTCGAGGAAGTGGCTATCGATCGGAGCACCATGTAATTCAACGATCATTAAATCATGACTTCAAAAATTCCCTGTGATTTATTTTCGAAGTTTATTGTGGTTTAACCTAGTTTCGGTTGTTTCCTGTTATATCTGATTTCGGAAATTTTTTGCGATTTCTAATATTTCCTCGATTTCATAATTTCTTCTGAATTTTAATATTCCTTGATTTCCCATATTTCTTCTGAATTTTAATATTTCCTCGATTTCATAATTTCTTCTGAATTTTAATATTTCCTTGATTTCCCATATTTCTTCTGAATTTTAATATTTCATTGATTTCCCATGTTTCTTTTGATTTTGAATATTTCCTTGATTTCCCATGTTTCTTTTGATTTTTAATATTTCCTTGATTTACGATATTTCATCTGATTTCCAATATTTCTTAGGATTTCCCATAATATTTCCAATATTTCATAGGATTTTCCATAATATTTCGAATATTTCATAGGATTTTCCATAATATTTCCAATATTTCTTAGAATTCCCCTCAATATTTCCAATAGTTCTTAGGATTTCCCTCAATATTTCCAATATTGCATACGATTTCCCATAATATTGCCAATATTTCTTAGGATTTCCTATAATATTTTCAATATTTCTGAAGATATCCCGTAATATTTTCCATATTTCTTAGGATTTCTCGTAATATTTCCAATATTTTAGGATTTCTCCAAATATTTCCAATATTTTAGGATTTCTCCAAATATTTCCAATATTTTTCGAATTTTTCTAAATATTTCCAATATTTCATATCATCTCTAACATTACCCCATTCTTGCATATCTGATTTGTAATATTTTTCTTTCCTCAATTTCCTCGATTTAATAGAGATTAAGTGATTTCCTGAATACAGAAATATATTTCTCCATACATGTACATCTGATTTCTTTACTGCTAATATTGCCTCTTTGGGTATACCGTAGAAAGGGAAAGTTTCTTTTGACTAATCGGTACATAATAAAATTCACGGTGTCATTGTTTTATGCTCCCTATGAACAATAATTATAAAATCTACTCGTGATCGTGTATGACTTAAACATATTAAGATCATTAATTTAGTTGCAAATTAAAAATGGTCGCTAAGTCATTACAAGCATTAAATTTTAAACACAATAATAAAAATAATCTGTTGATAATAACAAATAAAATACGGTAAAATATTTTAATTTTATTTACTGTATAGCGATACAAAATTTTATTCAATTACTACAAAAGAAAGCATTGTGTTGAGATTTTGATGAGGTCTATTTAACGTTGATTTAGTATACTTTAATTATAATAACAAAGATAAAATCAACACTGTTCGCTAAATAGGGTTTCATGCATATATGTTTTTTTTTATATATGTATTCTTTCTAAGAGTGAAAATTAGAGCGATATGTTTCACCTTGATTTGACAACACGTGAGAAGGTACATCGTTTACTTAACGCGTAAAGTGATCTTTTATGTAATAGCTTCGGACGTGGTGTCAAATCAAAGTGAAATTAACTCTAAGAACGCGTTGGTCTTTAGGGAATATCCCTTATACAGGGTGGAAACCTTCGCCGGCGTCCAGTCGAGATACTTCCCCTTACGCATTGTTGTTATTCAGTGAAATGTTAAGGGATTTACAGGCGCTATTGGGATCAGTTCACTTCAGTTCCACTTAATAATCAAAGGTTTCAGTTTTAATGTAGAGAAATGAAATGCATAAGTGAAATCAATGACGGATTTAATTTAATTTAATTAGGAAAGAAAAGATGTCACTTGCGGAAACCAAATAGCCCAAATTGAAGTTAATCAAACATTTCTAAATTTAAACATTAAACTCTTCAAATTTAATAACAAAGCATTACATTAAATGTTCAAAATGTCTTCCGTCGACATTGACACATTGCCGACAACGGAATTGCCAGTTTTCTCTTTCGCGAGTTAACATCTCGGGAGAAACGAGAGCAGCCGCTTGCTGAATTCGGTCTCGAAGGCTATCAAGTGTTGGTGGCTCAGTGGCGTACACAAGGCTTTGTACATACCCCCAAAAGAAAAAATCCACCTGCGTTAAATCTGGCGAACGAGGTGGCCAAGCGACTGGACCACCACGACCTATCCATTGCACTACTGGTCGAGGGAAAATCCCCATTGGCTAAGGGCGAATCATCACCAAGAAAACTGGAGGATAAACGTTTGGTGTGGATTGTTAGGTGATCGGGTAATTGGACCTGTTTTTCTCGAAGAACATCTAAACGGAGATCGTTACGATGATCTCTTAAACACCGTAGTGTCCGATGCCCTAGACGATCTTCCCTTAGCAGAACGAAGACGAGTCTGGTACCAGCACGATGGTGCACCACCGCATTTTGCACGTGTTTCTCGGGATTGGCTAGACGCGGAATTCGGTCCCCAATGGATAGGTCGTGGTGGTCCAGTGGCTTGGCCACCTCGTTCGCCAGATTTAACGCCGGTGGATTTTTTCTTTTGGGGGTATGTACAAAGCCTTGTGTACGCCACTGAGCCACCAACACTTGATAGCCTTCGAGACCGAATTAAGCAAGCGGCTGCTCTCGTTTCTCCCGAGATGTTAACTCGCGAAAGAGAAAACTGGCAATTCCGTTGTCGGCAATGTGTCAATGTCGACGGAAGACATTTTGAACATTTAATGTGATGCTTTGTTATTAAATTTGAAGAGTTTAATGTTTAAATTTGGAAATGTTTGATTAACTTCAATTTGGGCTATTTAGTTTCCGCAAGTGACATCTTTTCTTTCCTAATTAAATTAAATTAAATCCGTCATTGATTTCACTTATGCATTTCATTTCTCTACATTAAAACTGAAATCTTTGATTATTAAGTGGAACTGAAGTGAACTGATCCCAATAGCGCCTGTAAATCCCTTAACATTTCACTGAATAACAACAATGCGTAAGGGGAAGTATCTCGACTGGACGCCGGCGAAGGTTTCCACCCTGTATATCCTATATAGTTCCCGTCTCTTCTCCGTGAAAGTCGGATTTCGCGACGGCTTCCCGAAATGAGAGATGGAGGGAGAGGAAAAGGGATGAAGGAGGATGGGGGATGAAGAGCGAAAGGATGGTAGGAGGGTGAATAACTCCGTCGGGAAGAGTTGTTTATCTTCGGTGGCCGTGACAGACTTGTCGGGGATTGCGCGTCGTTCGCTAGCTAGCGAGCTAGCTCGCTTTGGCCGGCCGCTCGCGCGAGGATGGAGAGGGACAGAGGATGGAAGATGGAGGGAGAAAACGCTCTTTATATATATATCTCCTCTTCACGTCTCGCTCTTGGTCTTCTCGGGTAAAGCGTGTATGGAGTTATATAGGATCTTTTCCTAGAAGGAGAAGGGATGCGTGCGGAACGCGGCTCGGAAAACGTCGTGCTGGAAACCCGAAGAGCCAAACTCGCATCCTTCTTTCTTTCCTCTTCTCTCTCTCTCTCTCTAGATCTCCTTTTTCCTTCACTTCTCTCCTCTATTCTGCCTCTGCCTAGCTCTCTCGCTCTTCCATCGCTTCTTTTCTTCGTTTTCGTACGACCGTTTCGTAAAGTTTGGTTGAGAGGAAATATGGTATAACTGTTCGGGTTGTAACAGGTATACCATTCTTATTAGAACTATATCACGGAAGAATGATTGTTGGGAATTTCGTAGAGAAACACTTGGCGAAATAGTGGATAAATGCTTCTTAAATTAAGTTTCCCAATTTTATATCGAGGCTTTTAAAAATTGAAATCAAAGAAGGACCGTAATATTTAATTTTCAAAAAGGGCGGTACTTCCTTATCAAGGGCACATTTAATTGTAAAAAACTTGACTTTTAACAACCTAAGATTAGATTTTAACAAATCCTCACTGTTCTTTATATTAGCGTAAGATCAGGCAACAGCATCAGTCTTATTAAAATTACCCGCGTTGGTTTAATTAATAGTCTTATCTTAAAATGATTACCTCGTCGCCGGTATAGGAGTAAAAATTCACTTAAGCAGGCGACACCGTCACACTGAAACGAGGAAGGGAAGAAAACTTTCGAGGGAATCTTTCTTTAATACGCAGTTGACCTTACAAGATTTTAACTCCAAGACGAACACGTCTTTCATTGCTTCTTCTTCTTTTATAAAGAAACGGCGTTTTGGGGGCGCGCTGTAGGCTCTTGACTAGATTTTTCATTCCCAAAAAATACCCGATATATTTTTCTTCTTTTTAAACTCATTTTTTTATATATATTTTGCTTTTCCCGAGCATGAGAATTTTTCTTTTCCCGGCTCAAGGAGTAGTATATCGTGCTTCGATCGTAAAACGCAGTCGTTGGCATCGGTGCTATACTATTTTAACCGAGTGTGTATACCCTCTTCAGACGAGGCTTAATCAGATTTAACCGAGGTTTACGTATCCTTTTCAGTTCAATAAACCTCGGTTTATTTTGAATAAACCATGGTTAAATCTGATTAAACCGGCTAGTTACGCCTCGTCTGAAAAGGGTATCGCGCATTCCTTAAACCAAGTTTCCACGCACTATCATATAAGAATTATAGTTGCCACCGTATTGTAAATCAGCCAATGAGCTGAAGAGATTATCCTCTGGTTATCCCTTCTTGGGACTTACCTAAATTATATCCCACATAAACAATTCCTCGATTTTTTTCCCACGGTTTAAACGTGGAAACGCGTCTTTATATAATCAAATCCACATCTTGTTGGCAGCACGCGAAAAGATAGGCTTGACTCGACTTTACCTCTATGATTGTTGACTTGAAGATAAATGGGAGTCTCGCTTTGCTCGTTCTGCCAACTCGACGTGGAATACTCTGTTAGATGTTTGCTGCTCATACCCGCGAGGTTTTTTCCCCCTGAACGCGGAAGTGAAAAGACGATTGCTCGCTATAATATTCTTTCCTATATATTTTACTTCTTCTACGTAGCTGTTATTCACGACCGCCTGCGCGGGAGGTTTGTTTTCTTTTTCATTCCTTTAGTTTCTCTTTATTATTTTACTACGTTCTCTCTCTCTCATTCCCACCCTCTCTTCTTTTTAGTTAGCGAAAAGTGTGGATAAATACGTTTACCGCTCCAAATTGGTGGAAAAATTGGGATGTTAAGGGGGAAATACGAGGATTTATTTTTATATTATTCGCGTCATTTATTCGTCAGGGGAAATTGTTGATGAGAACGGAGCGTGTGAGATTTGATTATCGTATTGTATCGCGTGTGTATTTAGGGTTTTACGTTATTCACTAACTAATAAATATTTAGCTGGTTTTTATCCGAAGCTTACAATACCTCTATTCAATACGCCCCTATTCTGCTCAAGGTGAAAATTTACCATTAAGGCAAAAGTAACACTATTATTATTACTGAAATCAGTAAAATTAAATAATTTCGTTATTATTTTGGTTGTGCAGCATGGCTCATAAATTCGCTATTATATATTTTAATTAAGTTATAATTTATTCCAGTTTCAGGGTTACCTTTATTAGATTTTATTCTAGTAGGCTAATATTTAATTCTAATTATAGTTAATTTTAATTCTAGTTATAGTTAATTTTCAATTCTAGTTATAGTTATTTTTAATTGTTATTTACTACCAGATATATTTAATTTCATTTTTAATTAATTTTAGTTAAATTCTGTTTTTTCAATTATTCTTTATTCCAGTTTGTGGGTAACCCGTTATTTTTCTTTAGTTTTTAAAATCTTTAATATATGGACCCCAGTTACGTTAATTATCTCCTATATGTGGGCTTTTCCTTGATCATCGCTGCTCGACAGTTAGAACACTTCTAACGGCGCTGAGCTATTTGTAAATAAAATAGATTTAACCACTTCTACCAAGTACTCGACGCTCGTAAACAACTTAATTTCTAATCCAAACTCCTCGCATCATGAAATAAAAACTTTAAAACTATAGCCCATAGAAGAAAAACCGTAAAACTCTCTAGACCTTCAAAGAGAGCGAGAGAGAGCTAAAAAAAACCAACAGAAATCTATCTAAACTTAACAAATAATCGGTAGCGAAAAACGATTGGAAATTCCTTATCCCCGGCGCGATCGTTAATTTTTATCCCGCAGAATCGAAGAAGACTTCCTTTTCCTATATCCAATCTCGCAGCTATATCCCTCCAGCCCTATTCGCCCCCTCGCCTTCTTATTTTTAAGAGGAGGGGCGCTCGCCCTACCGTTGCTAGGTCGATATTAGAAGGTTTTTTTTTCTTTCTTTCTTCTTTACCGTTGTACGTATTCTATTCCCTAGCTCTCGGTCTCTCGTTTTCCGAGATATAAAAGCGCTAGCCGAGTCTCCCGCGCAGTTTCCCGGCTCGCGCGAAATAGCATCGTGCCGGAACAAAAGATCCGAGACGCCGGGAGTTTTCTCGGTAATGATTTATTTTCCGCCGAACGCCCCCTCCCAGGCACCACCTCCTTTCAGGCTCTCACTCTTCTCCCGCGAAATTGAGGCCCAGAAGTTTGTAACTTCGTTTTCAGGAGATATATCGTATACTGGAGCGATAATTTTACGTATTTCACGGGTCGAGGAAAACCGGGAAATGTCCGGGAAGTAGAAAATTGGGTTGAAAAGGTTAGAGAACAGTAAGGGAAATTCGAGATTGAGAAAAAGGCCAAATGCAAGGGGCAAGGGTCTTAGAGATTGTAAAATAGGCAAAATTGTAAGGGAAAGGTCTTGTAGATTGAAAAATAGACCGACAGGTTAGGGAATGTTTAGGCCAAAAGAAATAAGAAATTAAGGATACGGTCCGGAAAGAAGAATAGCCCAAATAATAAAGGAATGCTCTAGGAACTATTAAGGGCAAGGTCCGATAAATAGAAAAGTAGGTCAACTATTAAAGGCCTATAGGATTACTTCTGCCTGTCACCCTGGAAACAAACTCACCCTCCAGGCTTTCTCTTGCCTTGCTACCCAAAGGGGAAGCTCAGAAGGTGAGCCCACTTCCAGTGACACAGACAGGTGACAGGCAGAAGAAATCCTAGGCCTTTAAGGAAACTTTTGAGAGGTAAGAAAAATAGATTAAAGTTTAAAAGATTGAGAGTTCGAGAATGGAAATAGTCGTGAAACATTAAGGCCAAAGTACGGGAAGTAGAAAAATAGATCAAACAATATGAGAATTAAGGTTCAAGAAGTAGAAAAATACGCTAAATATTAAATACAAGGTCCGGGAACTTGAAAAACAGGCCAATTATTAAGGACTAGGTTCGGGAAATAGAAAAATTGCCCAAATATTAAGGACTATTTTCGGGAAATAGAAAAATGGAGCAAATATTAAGGGAAAGATTAGGTAAATTGTAAAATAGACCAAATATTATAAGCACTATCTAGGAAGTATAAAAATAGAACAAATATTAAGGCAAAGATCTGGGAAGTAGAAACAATAAGGGTAGAACAATAGGCCAAAGATCTGGATGCAATGGATCAAATACTATATGGAAAAGAAGCCCTGAGAGATTGAAAAACAATTATCTTCAAACATCTGGGAAGTAGAAAATAGGCCAAAAGGTCTGGACAATTTGAAAATAGGCCAAAGAATATGGGAAAAGTCAGTTTGTTTCGAAAATAGGTCAAAAAGTAGGGGGAAATTCTGGTTGTTTGGGTAATAGGTCAAAAGGCAAGGGTATTGTCGGGTAAATTATCCTCATGCATAGTTGTGCCTCGCTTTACCTCCCGTTGTATAAGGCGCATCAAATCACTGATCGCGCTTTATATAAATAACTTGTTTTTATGTGAAACCAACTATACGCTAGATCGTGCGTACTAATTGGATGCGTCATTCGATGTTCCGTAGCGCACGGTTCAGCCATAAGGGGATTTGAAACAGCACGGGTCAAATAAAAGTTAAGTAAATTGGTTTTTCGGAACAGTAGTTCGGGAAAATAGTTTTAATAAATAATACCTCGAGGGATTTTTTTTTTTTTTTTTTAATAAGCTTATACTATAGTTATTTTTTTTTTTTTTGGGGAATGTGAAATCTGTAAATCTGTATAAATCTGTAAATCTGGGGATGAAATAATACATCGGTTCCGTTTTCTGGAGATATTTCAAAACATTTTAAATATTTTATTCAGTTTATATATAGTTGAGCTTTAAACAGAGAATATTTATACCCAGATAATTTTTGATATTCCATTTGTAAGTTGTTTTGGTCGTCGTATTTTTTTTTTTTTTTTTTCACCAAATGATGTGAACATCAAGCTATGAGAATAATAGAGTGACAACATGTAATTTTATTTATCGATTTTATATTACTACTAAAAATAAAACTCGTCTGTGTTGTAAACATGCTTCTCAATTGCGTTTTTGCTAAATATTATTTTAGCAACAACCCCATACGCTCCGACCAATCACAAAACGCTAGTTTCTTGAGTTTCACGCGTATTATAGCATTATTAATAATCTTAAATTGCCAAAATCTGATTAATATTGTTAATATTTGCACAATTCAATGACATTTTCACTTTTACTATACGCAAAAAAGTGTTATTTTTTATATAAAATCGATAAAAAATCCCTCCTTATCCAGCTTCATTCTCCTTTTAAAATACATACCTCTAAAACATATTATTTTAGCCATCAACAGCTCTTATAGAAAAGGCTGACGTTTGATGCCTTTACCCAACTTTAGAAATTAATTTAAATACTAAAAACGTGTGATGAAAGTCTCTCATTTTTTGACATGATGGTTCTGAAAATAAATTCAAAAGCTGCTCCATTTTTAGCTCCAAGTTTCCCGTTAATATAGATTTCTTGTGATATCGAATCTTAGCTAAAAGCCGATTTCATTGAGTTTCTTTACTAAAAAATATGAAGAATCATAGAACTCCATTTCCTGAAAGGTTCGAAGAGCTTTTTAGCGAAAGACGCTTTCCGATCATGCGCTCTTCGACAGACGACTTAAGCACTTTTACAGGTGTTACACGAGGAGGTCGAAGAACACTTTATCGTAATAGACCTTCTGCCGAGGGGTTATAGCCACTCTCCTTGAATCTATAGACCGATTGCGCGATTACGTAACAGATTACAACCTTTGGTAATGCTAAATTCGTACTCGGTTAATTAAACACTTAAATTCAGTCAAAATTTAACTACGAACCTGTTCACCGATTATGCTCATGGAGTGATCAGCCCCTCGTCTTCCGCTAAAACGTTCCTCAAACTCCCGAGTAATTTAGTCCATTTATTATTGGAAAAAATAGAACCTTCAATTACTCATTATTACGTTTTAAGACCTGGACATACCAATTTTGTCACTAATGAAGTTTTTTTAGTATAGATATGACATGAGTCAGGATTTAAGAAAGGTCATTAAGATTCCGGAATTTAAATATCAGATTAACACTCAGGGAATTATTTCGTAGAACATGGTATTGCTAACTATAAAGAAGCTGAAGGATAAATTACGATATCTCTTGGAAAAAACGAATAATATAAAGAAAATTTGCTGGGTAAAGAGCTTTTTGATCCTCAGGTAAAATTTGTGCAGAAGTTGAACGGGGAAAATTCAAAATCCACGCGATTTATAACATTTTGCCTCTCAAACACCGGCGTTCTCTCTTCCCTACATCCCCTCCCTATCTCAATCTCTCTCTCGTTTCTCTCCTTTCCACGGAACCGAAAACGGGAAAACGGAGAAGTGCCTTGTAGAGGATAAGGAAGGAGGTAGAAGGGGAAACGATCGCTAAAAGAGAAAGACTATTAGGGCGTCGGGAAAATAGAACTCCGGCGGGAAGAGGGAGTTAGGGAGGAGAGAGAGAGATAGATCTATAGAGAAGGGGTACATATATATACAGTATATTCCGTGTGTACATATATCCCCCCATTCCAACCTCCCGCGCTACTCACCCTTTTCCTTTAATACCTCCCGCTTCTCGCGATCAAACTGAGTTGACCGCGTTCTCTCGGCTGCGCGCTCCAAACCTCTCTCTCCCTCTCTCTCTCTCGCTCTCCCTCTCTGCATGCAGCCAGTTTCACAACCTTCCTTCCGCGCGCGTCGCTCTTAAAGGGTTATTTGCATCGTCTGTATAATACCACGTGTGTCGATTCTATAGCTAAATATTCCAAAAACTTAATTTTTGGTTTAAAATGTATAGGCATTTGTTCAATATTTATACCAACTCTCTTATAAATCTTGTACTTATTTGCTGAAATCTTAAAATAAAACTTCCCGTCGAGAAATTAAAATTAAAATCTGGCAAACCTGCGAAAATATTCTTACGCAAAAATATGCGCGTCATATTGCTTTAAAATATGATTCCTGCACACCATACCGTTCATATCAGTAATGTATCAGGGTTTCCTATACGTATATAATATATATAGAAGAAAAGTTTATCTTTTAGGTCTGTAGAAGTGATGTTAGCTAACCACTCCCAGAAAAAAAACGGCTCCTACTTTAAAAACTTAAGCTATAGATATATAGTGACGTATAGTTTCAATTTCTGAGCGTTGTTTGTAATCTGTAGATTTATGTTATGATATTGAATTTCTGAAATTGTGATGCGAATAACCTTTTAAGAATCCTTAAACCCCTTCTCCCAATCGGGCTTCCCAAATGGTTGAACCCCAGGCCGTTTCCTATATACAGTCGTGAAGGAGGAAATTCTGACGGGAATAATTTCTCGGCCTATATGCGAATGGAATTATAATGTGGCGGTGAGGCTCCGAATCCGTATACTGTTCGCGCCGGGATGTGCTTAGTATTTCCTTTCGCTTTTCTATATATTTCCCTCCTAGCTTTCTTTTTTTCTTTTCCTAGCTAATACTCGTTGCGATTCGGGAACTTCGGGAAGCCCCTCGCGTTTCCTCTCTCGTGTTCGTTGCTAAGCCTAATTTGACCCGTTCTTTTCCATCTTAACGATAGTTTTTTGTTTTCGTATTTGAAGAACGTATAGAGGTTTAGTTTTTACATCGTGGAGATTTTGTACTGATAAATCTTGCACTAGAAAACCCCTAAAAAATTTTTAATTTCGTCGTTTTTTCAATGAAGATACTTTTACGGCGTATTTAACGTGTATTTCCTACCAGCCCCTGTAAAAGTGTTTTAACTGCCGAGCATCGGTGTCCGGGATGAATCGGCCTTTACGGCGTTATTATTCGAGTGTATTTTCTATTAGCCCCTGTAGAAATGTTTTTTCCGTATGAGGAAATGAATATTTATTTACCCTACAAACAGTATATTCCTTTTATATCAGGGAAGATCAATTAAAACTTCCAGAATTTAACTTTTGACAATTAGATTATCAAAAGTTTAAAAATAATAATCCCAAAATGAAGCCAAGGAAATAGATTTTATAGATATGTTGAGATAAAAAATTAAGAAGCTTGAGATGAAAACCCTTAAGTTTAATTATTTTAAACCTTGATTTAAACTCTTAAAGGGAGAATGAAACCAACAATAAAGTTTATGTTCACACTAGACTTTTTAATCGTTTTCAAACCGTTTCGAAGAATTAATCGTGATATTAATTAATCGAAGGTCTACACACATGACCTTTCGACCTTTCCAAAACGGTTTCAAAGTCCCTAGTGTGATTTGCTATCGATTTCTTATCGTTTAAATTGGCCTAACCCACCAGTAAAAAAATAAACCAATATTAAACTAGAATTCGATTTTACGTAAGCGGGAAAGTAGGCTTAAAAAATAATCCACGAAGAGTTGGTTCTCGTAGTTATTAGTCACCGGCGAATCACGTGAGAGGCGTCCACAGACTTTATTCCGACAGTACAACGTTTAGAATTAGGCTTAGTAGTCGCGTTCGCTCCCTAAGAGACTCTTTAAATACGAGATATCAAACTCTCCATGGATCCTTGTTAAGCCTACTTTCTGAGTAAGTTGAAAATTAATTTTTAGCTTAATATTTGTTTGTAAAGTTTTATTACTATTTAATTAGGCTTATTTAAACTGTAAGAAACCGATAAAATAAAATTGGAAACAGAATTTGAAGTCTTCTAAAATGGCCGCAACGTGTCAATGTTTGCCGGCAGTCAAAAGTCTCAAATTTAGTTTGCCGCCGGCTGAGAGGACCCTGAAAACTAAGACTTTCAAACTATGGGGGCTATTTTAACTGTAACCCGGCTTTGACGCGGTGGTTTATTAATGTCTTTACAGACGGAAATTTCTCATCCGAGTTCGCTCTCTCTCTCTTTCTCCCTCTTTGAAGGGGAGCGTGATCTTATTAGCAGACTCGAGGCAAGCTGTTCGCGCGCTCATTCTATAGGCCAATCCCCTCAATTCGCTTTTCCGTGATAATGACCGAAGGCGCACTCCCCTCTCTAAAAGTACTATACGAGGCGTTCGGAAGTAACACGTTCAATGACGTCATCCCCTAGAGTCATTTTATAATGCGAGAAGAGAAAGAATTAGAATCTCAAGTGGAAACCAATTTCTATATAGTTTATTCTTGAAAAGAAAATTGACCGACTCATCTATGAAATAGGCAAATTGAACTATTGACAGGGACGCAGTCATTACTGACTTAATAGGCAACGGTCGGCGGATGGGGTGAGAGAGAGAGAGTTAGGTTTAGGACCCCCGATTTAACTACAGACTTCAAAAGAAAATCGTTCAAAATTTTCAACCATTACTTGAGTATTAGTGTAGAATTCTGGGAAATCACTATAATAAGCTGTTTGATTTGAGCACGCAGAGAATATTTTTTCAAAAATTATAATAGCTGTAAACAAAGAGGGTTGATAATCGACGTAAGTTTGTACGTCCAGGCTAGAATCTCAAACGCAGGATCGAAGAATAGGCAAGGAGTATGAAATCTAAAAATGGTCGGGAAACATTCCATTTCATAGATTTCACTTTTACCAAAGGCTTGGCAATGACTACGGTGCATATATTTTCTAAAGGGTTGAATACTAGATGTCTCTCTTAATCTTAAGGCTTTTCAAAAAAAAAATTCACGATTTGTTTATTTTCTTATAGGTCTATACCAAAATCTAAATCATGTCTGCCTTTTTTTTTAATCTGACACGCTTCCGGGATGCTTACATTAACAGATATTGTTCTTATTACACTCTCTCATGAGATGGTATTTTAGCGATTAGTTTTTCTAAAATATCCTGTCGTCTGCTACAGAAAAGACTGCATAATTCTAATCGCGCTTCTAATATTGATAAAACAGTAGGGCCGGGATACCATCAAGCAAGTATAGAAGGTATATGCGGGATAAGCATATTGTTTACCAAGGTGATTTCGAGCGCGCCAATCCTATGGTTTATATGCGTGGGGAAGAACGGGCGCCTCCGGGAGCGAACTTGGAAGCGGGATCATTTAGATTATAAACAGTTTCCCCCTTTGGCATGCAGTCCACGCACGCTTCGACAAATTTCCTCGAACGAGCAAATAATTTTAGAGCTCGCGTTGCGACGGTCCGACGTTTCCCGCGTCCCATGCCTCTTACCCTTTCTCTCCTTTAAAGAGCAAAGCACTCTTTATGGAAACGACGTCGACTCCGCTCGCCACCACCAAATAGCCCCGCGTTGGAACTAATTAAGTTCCGTGACAGAACATGGAGAGATACAAAGTATTCAACGTTTTTCGACTCCATGCAGGATATCAAAATGGGAGGAAAAGGTTAAAGTTTTAAGATGTGATAGCGAAAGAGATTTCGCAAAGTAAAAGAACCCTAACGGTCCATATTATTTTGGAAAGATTATGTTAACCATAATGGTATGTAGGTATAATAGCGCTTTCCTGTAATAACGGCTTCCATTCAATAAGCCAAATTCATAGTTTTATTGTTTTTGAAAACACCTTACACTGAAAAAACTGAACCCTGAATGTGTTATCATAGTATTTTTACACCTTAGCAGACGATATTTCAATCCTAAAGTTTTAAATGATAAATTAGTCAAACGTAAATTAACATTACGCTTTTAATCTACCGCGTAAATACCTTTCTAGAATTATAGCTAACTAAACCTCATGCTTGGAGGATTTTTGTTACAATCAGTACAAAGATCGACTACTATATATCCGTGGTATAGTTTTTTTTTTACAAAAGTTTAGATATCTTAATAATTTTAATAAATCTCCAAATTTCACATTACTGAGCTTTGGTAATGAAATTAATAAGCTTGCCCGTAATCTTATTCGTTGACGTAATACACCAATAGTAAACGTCTTGCTCGTATATTTTATAGGGCTATGTGGTGGGATTTTTTTTACTTTTCCTATAGTTCCGATTTTCAAAGAAAAACGTACAGGTAGGGGGAAGAAGTAAATTTATTTCTGACTAGGAAAGAGGAGGCCGGTTTGAAGCGAAAAATAAATCCACGTTATAAAAGGAGATTGGTTAAAAGTGCGCGCGCTCCCATTCACGAGAAACGACGTCGAGAGACGACGAGTCGACGACCAAAAGAGTTTTTCTCGACCGTCGTCAAAAACCTAAAGGTTCTCTTTTCCTCCAACCATCCACTTCTTTTTTTTTTTTTTTTTTTTTTTTCTCATGCTTTCGATTTTCTTCTTTGGCTCCTCGCTTCACTGACAGTTTTGTATATATACTCGTCGCACCCTGAGGTTCTTTTCAACTGGAATCTACAACAATATTTATAGTAGTGCTCCGTTTCCTTGGAACTTCTAGTACCCCTAAGTAGGCGTTGTACTTTTCATACGAAATGCTCTCGTTCTCGATCGTATAGCTTCAAGTTCGTTTCTGGTTAAATAAGGAAAAAAATCTTCGTTGTATGGAAGTGAAGGTATCCATCAGGGACCTGAATAATGGCTAGAACTGGTATATTCTCCATATGCTTTAGTTTCCTAGCCTATCGTATATACTTTGCCGAATTTATTCTTATTCTACTCCAAGATCATCGGTGGCCTTCTCTAAGATTGCAACCGGTTGCCGTTATATGTGCTTTATCCTTTAGCCATAATTTTGCCTGATACCAAATGAATAACAAGAAAGAAATTTCCTTGATTCAAGCCAATCCATTGTTTATATCGTACCGCTATTGGTGTCTTATTGGTTTAAACATTAAAACCTTCCAAATCTTATATATGTTCACTTATATATCTTAATAATAAATATATACTGTATAGTTGGGTTCTCAACTCCTCCAATAATCTCTACTCAATGAGTCATATAGTATTCTTAACCCGAGAAGCCGAGATATATATATTTCCTCGCAAACCCTCAGATCCCTTAAGATCGAGACTAGAACGACGGGGGAGAAAGAAGAGGTTGAAGAAGAGAAAAAAAAATCTTCATCTCTTCTGATGGCGAAAGCATGGTGAGTTGGAGGCGTAGGTCTTTTCTCCGTAACGGCGATCGAGTATCCGGGAAGCCTAAATGCGGAAATTCGCGCGACGACGATGCCTGTAAGGGGTTTGGAGCAAGAAGGAAGTTTCCATTCCAAGCTGAGGGAAGATGGAGGAGTTATCGTCGGAGGAATTGGGATGGAAAGCGACGTTATTCTGGCTTTCCAGTATATGTGGCTCTGCAGCAATTCCTGTAAACAATCCGTATATTAGCCCAGATATAACCCTTTTTTTCTCCGTTTTAGACACAAATATATTTGTTGTTCGGGTCTAGATTTCCCAATATTTTAGTATTTATATCATGGATAATATATATTAAAATCTTTTAATTTATATTTTGCAAAATTGTGCAAGACCTTTAACTACAATCTATAGATATATTTTAGTGCGTGCATTGATGAAGGGGAATTTGTAACCGGTTTTTGAAAGATTCTTGAAAATGAAAGAGCCTTGGGGATGGGCGAATAGGAAAGAAATATCCTCCGAAAGATGATACTGACGTGCGCCACTGACTGGTGTTTGTTATACGCACACATGTATAGGATTGAAATGGAGATACATATTATTTTTCACTTGTTTACGCGCGTTATCATTTTGTGTTTCATTTTTCGTATTATCTGCCCTTTTGTAATTTTTAGGATTTTGGTGTAATATAACGCGGTTGGTTTCGATTGACCCATTTTTTTCTGTCACAAATATTGGCCTGATCTAAAAAGCAGTACTCGAAGTTGAGAACATAATGAGGTTGATCGAAATTACTCAGTTAAATAATTTAATTTTGTCAAATGGTGGCCTGTCTTCCGCAAAAAATATGGGCAATATTTTTGAAATCCAAATGAAATGGCGCGCTTTAGAGTTAAATAGGAATTTTTATACGATCATCAATTCCGATTTCACGAGAAAGTTTAGTCTAAAATTTCTTCGAAAAGGGTTTAGGCTTAGCAAATCCAATTTGCAACTTGGATAATTAACTGTAAATTACCTCCGAAGCCTTGGGTGATCTTTAACACGGTTTTTACGCGTATTTTAACAGACCAATTCAAATCTATCCGGGCTTGGAAATATAATATTTCGCTCATATAATTATTCCGCGAATTAATTTGATATGTAGATTTCATAGTTATACAATAGCATACCCTTCGATTGGTTATAATATTTATACCTTTCTCCCACCGCCCCTAAATCTTTGTAAATATCATCTGCATGATCAGTTTCCCAAAGATGATAGAATAGAGTTAACTTCCAGTCAATTTTAAATCCTGTAGAGTTCAAATTGAAGCGTTTTACAATTTAACCCAACAATAGAAACCGATTTAGCACCAAAATAGGACCTTTGAAATTTTAGGAATATACCACATAAGATTCCTAGATTCTTCCTGGTTCGAGCGAACTCTATCCCCCCTTCTAGTTCTCTTTTTGGCCCAATCCGATTAACTCTTATTTCCTTCTCGTCAATTCCTCGAGAAATGAAGGAAAAAAATCTTCCAAGAAATCGAGAATAAAAAAGAAATAAGAAAAAAATGAGGGCGAAGGGAAAACTCCAAAAGAAAAAAAAAAAATAGTTTTCGGATTAAAAAAATAGAAGAAAAACTCTCAAAGGGATTGCTTCATATTTATAAATTCGATAATGAAAATTGATATATGGAAATTACAATGACGTCACCGGAACCTTCATAAAAAGCGGTTCCTTAAATGCCGCCCTCCGAAACAGCTCTTTCTAATATTCCAAATTAGTGCCTATATAATTGCATGCGCTATATTATGAGCGTAAAGTAAACGGGCACTGAAAGTGCGAGGGCGGGCTATGGTTAGATTTCAGTAGCTCGATGTCGAATTGATGGCGCGTGGTATCATAAAGATTTTTAGCTACTAATTTCTAAGTTGGGTCATATTAATTATCAAAGAAATTTGAGTTTAATGAAATTTTAAGCATATATATATATATCTCAATTTTTGAATTTGCCGAATTAGAAAATTTAAATTGAACGATTTATTTTTATTTTTTCATTTCAGATATGATATTATCTTTTCTTATCACATCATCATCATCATAGAACGTCTCTGAAGGGTCACGTTTGACCACTGAAGCTGCGAGAGGCCAATCAACGACTGGATCAAGTTTTATAGGCGGTCCTGATACGAGAGGGTCGCGGGAACCAAAGTGGTCACTACGACATAAAGTACCAACAATGGTTCCCGAACGCTTAGTTCCAACAAATACAGTCGCGTCGTTCCAACAAATACAGTCGCGTCTTTTCGGGTTTTTTTCCTCTTACGCGTTAATTCGAACTGAACTAAACTGTTCCCGAACGCGTAGTTCCAAACATGGCTCAACAAATACAGTTGCGTTTATTCGGGTTTTAGTTTCTTTTACGCGTTAATTCGAACTGTACTTTCAAAGATTCGTGCACACTCTTCCAGATCTTCGAATACGTAAGTAACAATAATTTTTGCCTCAAAATTCAATCTTACTTCCTGTGAAATTAATCTCTTCACATAATGAATTCTTAAGATTTTTAAGCACCAATGAATTCTTAAGATTTTTAAGCACCAATGAATTCTTAAGATTTTTAAGCACCAATGAATTCTTAAGATTTTTAAGCACCAATGAATTAAGATTTTTAAGCACCAATGAATTCTAAAGATTTTTAAGCACCAATGAATTCTAAAGATTTTTAAGCACCAATGAATTCTAAAGATTTTTAAGCACCAATGAATTCTAAAGATTTTTAAGCACCAATGAATTCTAAAGATTTTTAAGCACCAATGAATTAAGATTTTTAAGCACCAATGAATTCTAAAGATTTTTAAGCACCAATGAATTCTTAAGATTTTTAAGCACCAATGAATTCTTAAGATTTTTAAGCACCAATGAATTCTTAAGATTTTTAAGCACCAATGAATTCTTAAGATTTTTAAGCACCAATGAATTCTTAAGATTTTTAAGCACCAATGAATTCTTAAGATTTTTAAGCACCACCATCTATTTTAAAATATAGGGCCACGAAGTTCACGAACTGTAGAAAAATGATTAGTAACGAAAAGCATCTCATTTTGTTTTTCTTTGGTTCCTATTTGGTTCCTATCCTTAGAATTCTGGTCGCTTCTTCTGTTTTGGCCCATTTATGTTCCTATCGTTAGAATGTTGGTCACGATTTGGCTTCAGTCATTTGGTTAGGAATCATTCACTAGTAATAAAATACTACAAAGCAATATTTAGGGTTCAAATCCATATACATTAGCTTTCATTTCTGGTTACCAGAGACGCGAGTGTTGACTAGTCGGAAGTTGTAAATTTGTCACTCTAAAACGATGTACTCGGTGCTGTGACTTTAAATTCAAGGGTTGAGGGATGTAACTTAAAATTTAATTAAGATATCGCGGAAATTTTGAATTTAAGTAATAATATTCAATTAATTTATGCGAGATATGTGATATTGTAATGATTAATTATGTCTGATGTGAGTTTTAGGGATGGGTGATCTGTAATTAATTCAAGGAAATGGAGATATTAATCTAATTTTAATATTAGAACCGGTCTGATCAACAAATGTTTGGAATTTAACGCACATGGATATATGACATATTTAGTTAACCCTTCCTTTTACGTAGTATTATCATTCCTAAAACGTAATATTAGCATTTAAATAAAATCGAAAAAGCTACTGAAACTATCCCTTGATGGAAACGAAAGAGAGAGGAGTAAAAAATAGAGAAAGTTCTATGGCGAAATCCCACGTCGCCTCGCTTAATTGTGTCGCCAGCCACTCTAGCTCAAAATCGAGCCGCGCTCACTGCCTTCCCTCCACCTACTCGCTTTCTCGCTGAAAATACTAAAGCGCCGGGGAATACATATACTCGTAATCCGGACGAGGAGAGCGTGAACGACCCAAAAGAAAAAGGGGAAAAAAATTGAGGAAAGAAAAAATAACCCAAAAGGAACGACCACGCAGGAGAGAAAGGGAGAAAAAAAATTCTTGACGGAGTTTATACTGTCAGCTGATAGCTAAATACACGTATCTTCATTTAAAGCATTTATTCGCCTACCAACTTAAAAAATTAAATTTTAATTCTATTAATTTTATGATTAAATATATGTGTATATATTATTTGAAAAACGAAATTCAAGAATCAGGTCGTGAAACTCGTGAAATCCGAAATTAATTTAAATACGTCTATATCTGGGATCTAAAGATATGATTTAAATATTTTAAAATTAGATGGTCTAAGAATTTTCATAGTTTAAAAGATTCTAGGACAAATTTTATTCCCTTATACCAAATCTAATGTCTAAACTAAAATATTTAGCTCGTTTTCTAATTTTCCAGTTTTCCACAATTTTTAGAACAAACTTTCCAATAATGTTTAGCGTAAAATTTGGTTTTTGCTGAATTTTAAGACTTGATTATACTTTTCCTAGAAATTTTAGACTAAATTTTACTTTTCTTGGAAATTTTAGACTAAATTTTAATTTTCCCTGAAATTTTAGACTAAATTTTAATTTTCCTGGAAATTTTAGACATAATTTACTTTAATTTGTGGCGTATCCAATCAGATCGTTTATGTATGTGCTCGTTCCAAAACTGAAACCAATGCCCCATCTTATTGGATGCATCATCCAAGCGTGCTGATCAAGCATAAAGGGAATGGGGGTCTTAAAATTCTAGGAAAATTTAAATTTTGTCTAAAAATTCTAGGAAAATTTAAATTTCGTCTAAAATTTCTAGGAAAATTAAAATTTAATCTAAAAATTCTAGGAAAATTAAAATTTCGTCTAAAAGTTCTAGGAAAATTAAAATTTCGTCTAAAAATTCTAGGAAAATTAAAATTTCGTCTAAAAATTCTAGGAAAATTAAAATTTCGTCTAAAAATTCTGGATAAATTAAAATTTCGTCTAAAAATTCTAGGAAAATTAAAATTTCGTCTAAAAATTCTAGGAAAATTAAAATTTCGTCTAAAAATTCTAGGAAAATTAAAATTTCGTCTAAAAATTCTAGGAAAATTAAAATTTAGTCTAAAAATTCTAGGAAAATTCAAATATTGCCTTAAAATTCTAGGAAAATTAAAATCTGGTATAAAAATTGTGGGAAATCTAAAATTTGAACTTAAAATTAAGAAAAATGGTCTAAAAATTATGGTAAAATAAAAGTTTGGTATAGAATTTCTGGAAAGCTGAAAACGGAGCCAACAATTAATGTTTGAACATAAGTTAAATTCACAAGGTCATTAGCGAAGTGGGTTAATTAGGTATCTGAAAATATCGGAAAATGTTTAAAGAAAAAATTGTGTTTAAACAATGAATTAGTTAAGAGGTTTTTCCTTTTAAAATATGGTTTTTTTTAGACTGTTTAAACCCTAGGAGAAGCTTAGTGTAAGTCATACTGCCGGGCTTTATAGCGTTCGAGCCAGACTTTGGTTCAAAAAAGCGCCTATTCGGTTTCTAAATTTTGAGTTAGGTGGTTACTATGGTAACGGAAATCTTTCGACACAGTACTTGAAATTTCTGTACAAGAAAACCAAAGAAACGGCTGAAGATATTTAAATATCTTAAGAAATAATTTTTCGTGCTGGCTTACACCCAATGAACGATTTCCAATACTTTTTCAACTATTTCGCCGTTGATCGACCCTGGTTAATGAAAGCTTTTTGAAATTCTAAACATTTGATAAGGTTTAAAAAAAATAATCTTGCAGTTTTAATTTTTTAAAGTGATAATGAGTTAAACCCAAAGTAATTTTCTTTATCATTGAAATAGGACTAATTCACCAGTAAAATAATTCACCAGTAAAATAATTCACCGGTAAAATAATTCACCGGTAAAATAATTCACCGGTAAAATAATTCACCGGTAAATTAATTCACCAGTAAATTAATTCACCAGTAAATTCACCAGTAAATTAATTCACCAGTAAATTAATTCACCAGTAAATTAATTCACCAGTAAATTAATTCACCAGTAAAATAATTCACCAGTAAAATAATTCACCAGTAAAATAATTCACCAGTAAAATAATTCACCAGTAAAATAATTCACCAGTAAAATAATTCACCAGTAAAATAATTCACCAGTAAAATAATTTACCAGTAAAATTATTTACCAGTAAAATAATTCACCAGTAAAATAATTTACCAGTAAAATAATTCACCAGTAAAATAATTTACCAGTAAAATAATTCACCAGTAAAATAATTTACCAGTAAAATAATTCACCAGTAAATTAACTTAGAAATCAATTTTTAACTATATGGAAAGTGGGCTTAGCACGGATATATCTAACAGAATCTATGCCTCCCGCTAACCAGCAAAAACGAGCGCTGTTTTGTGACATATAAGTCTTGGGTGTCTGCATCCCAAGGCACGCCTTCAGACATTGGATGAACGATAAGTGAAAGAAGATTCTGTGAATCAGACAGATTTATTTTTGACGGCGGTTAAGAAAATAACATATAAAATACTTAAATTAAATTAGCATCTTCCTGTAAAATATAATGTTCTTTTGTTTTACATTTAAAATCAAAACACAAGAAAGAATTTAATCGTGTTCATTCAAATTTTTCTTTCTCTTTGGGAATATTAAGAAATCTAGCTTTATGCCCGGCCGCATCTCCGCCTATCGTCACCCTTTATTATAGAGATATGAGAGCTAGCAAAAGACTCGCGTGATGAGGGGAGAATCTAAAGACGTTTTAATACACATCGCTTAAAAAAAATAGCGGGAAATCTCACGTGGCATCGCGAGGAAAAGCGGAAAATGGAGAAGGGGTTGAATAAGAACGAGATATTTTTCCCAACTCCCCTCTCTTGTTCTTGTTCTTTCTCTTCCTCTTCCTGTTCTGGCTCATCTCCGCGTGTGTGATGCTCGAAAAATAAAAAAATAAATGAAATAAAAGCAGCAAGAAAACACAGAATTCGAGCGCGCAAGGGGCAAATCTTGGGCGGGAGCCAAGCAGATAAAATAGTTTTTTTTTCTCTCTCCGTTTTCTCTCTCTCTCTCTTTTCTCATTTCTTTTCTTTTTCCCGGCGGCGCGATTTTTATTTTTCGTTTCGTCTTTGCCACTCTTTGTATTTTTCTTTTTCTTTACGAGAAAAAAAGGCGGATTGGAACGAAGGGATGGAATTAACTACTCTCTCTCTTTCTATATACGAATGAGAAACCCACGAAAGAAAAAGAAAAAATTAAACTACTTTTCTTCACTTTTCCGGGTTTTTCGAGAGATATTTAGGAGTATATCCTTGGATTAATAATAGAATAGGGATATATCCCTACTTCGAACGTAAATGAAGTTCATATGTTTTCGCGCGGTCTTTTTCGTGAAACTCCTACCTTTCATGTGAATAGTTTCTAATTATTATCATGATCATTGCGTATATACCAAATAGTTCCCTCTTTGAGTTCTAACTTCCTGACAAACAGTCCTCTTATTTTCCGCCAATTTATCAGCAAATTCATTTTTAATTATGAAAATCCCGTGCGAGTGAGCAGTTATTCCATTTATCCCTCTCCCCTTTTTAGATACCAACCACTCTCTCTTTCTCTCCATCGCATCTGTCCTCTTTCTGTCTCTTCCTGAATTCTGACCGCCTCGTTTTAGCATTTTTAAGCGCGTATATATATATACAGATAGGCGCTTATACCTCCGAGGGCGTCTCTTTAATCTGGGCAAACACGCGCTGCTCTTGCTTCGGGCAAAAGAGAGCGAGGGAGGATCAAAAGCCCGAGAGAGAGAGACAGATACTAGAGAGACCATCCTAAGCCGAGTTTACATATATAGCAGTCAAAAATATGAAAAATATAAATATTTTTCTAAATCTGATAAAAACAAAATATCCCAAATGTTTTACAGAATATAATTTAATCATATTTGTTAGTACGCGCGGTTTTATATAGATTATTATTATTATTATGAGCAGAAATAGATGAACCGAAATTATCAACGAGCTATTCCTCTAACGCCACAGGCAAGTTCTCCGTTTCCCCTCTCTTAGACGACAGTTGTAGCCCCCTCCCCCGCGGAATTTCGCCTAGCCGAGAAACGTTGAATGCGCCACCTGGCTTGGTTTGCAGCCGTCGCTACGTGGGGCGATCAGTTTCCCAAGATCCTCCTCGGTATTTCATTGAGGCCGAGGAAGCCCATTCCCCCAGTGCTTACCCTCCCCATTCACTCCAAATAAAATGCATTTCCCAATCTAAGCTCTCGTTGATAATTTCGGTTCATCTATTTCTGTTATGAGTTTAAAGTCACTCTAATTTGAGACATTTTAAACGACACCAGTAAATTTCTATTTAATTTAAAACTAGCTAAAAGATTAATAATATCTTTCAACCATACTTAGGTGCTTCAATTTACCAATTATAGTTTTTATAACATTATAAAAATCAAATATTCAAGTATTCAAATATATAATTTAAACATCAGTAGCGCATAACGACGAAATTCGATCCGCCCGCAACGCAAGACGCCAACGTTCTCTGAACGCTTGAAGGGGCCCAATGAAATTGGCACGGCCACTTTAATGCCCTAAGTAAACCTACCCGCCCGCAGCCGCCACTGATAAACGTGTAAATCATCTAATCTTAATATGTGTGCGAGTTAACTTAATTATTCTAATAACTTTAATTAGAGCCGTCCCCATTTTTATGTAAATTAAATATAGGTGAAATGCCGATATTGTAAATTATGGAAATACGACTTTAACGGTGGGGGATAAAGGCGGGAATATTTCCCACGTAAATTTTTCCTTCCCGGTCCTCTCTCTCTCTCTCTCTCTCTCTCTCCTCTCTCTCTCTCTCTCTCTCTCTCTCTCTCTCTCTCTCTCTCTCTCTCTCTCTCTCTCTCTCTCTCTCTCTCTCTCTCTCTCTCTCTCTCTCTCTCTCTCTCTCTCTCTCTCTCTCTCTCTTCTCTCTCTCTCTCTCTCTCTCTCTCTCTCTCTCTCTCTCTCTCTCTCTCTCCTCTCTCTCTCTCTCTCTCTCTCCTCTCTCTCTCTCTCTCTCTCTCTCTCTCTCTCAGGTGCCCGTGGCCGCCATCTCCCCCGAAACTACAGTTTCTGTTAAACCGCTCGCCGAAGACGTAAACGCAGCCACGGTCGATGATGCGATGGAGGCATCTTCTGAATATACTACGGATGGCGAAGATAGCGCCGATTTTGACGCCGACCCGTCCGTGAAGATCGTCACGAGGAAGAGGAAAAGCCGTCGGGCAAAACGAAAACTTGATACCCCTGCTATGCCGGCTCCGGCCCGTCCCGCCCCCCGAGCGAAGAAGCAACGTAACACCTCTCGATCCCGATATGCTTACGATCCCGCCACCAACGCTTGGGCGGACGCCAAAGGAACGTTTGATGCCGTTTTCCCCCATGACGCTGTCCTGGCTTTCATTGGGGAGGCGTTACATGCGCCCCACGACACCATTCCAGCCATATGCTCCCGCTACGCGACTGATGCCGCCTCGGCTACATCTCTTGCTCAACAAGTTCTTGTAGTCGCGATGACTGATTCCGCGATTCAGGCCATTGCCAACGACAGCATTCGTCGCAATACGCGAAACTACTACTACCGTCTAGCCGGAAATATCCGCAAGCTTTTTCCGGCCCTCGATGGCACATCCTCCTCCCCCCAATAGATGATCGTCCAATCCTATTTGCTCTTCCTAGTCATTTCATCACCATTCATGAACGAATCGATTTTAAGTTTAAACGTGCGCGGTATAGGAACGGGGTTGACCTCGATCCGTTCCCGTGATTTCGTGGCTAGGTCCACCCCTTCAATTGTGTGTTTTCAGGAAACTAATGTTTCTGACGCGTTCTCGCGCTCTTACATATGGACCCAATGGCCTTATGTTTTTTTCCACGCGACTGAACCACTGTATAGGGGTACGGGAGTGTCGGTCGGCCTTCTTCCCACCCTTAATACCCGCGTAATTTCCACCGAAGCGTTCACGGGTCGATGTATTTATATACACCTCAGTGCCGGTTCGCTCTCATCACCTACACCGGTGCATTTATTTAACGTTTACCTCTCAGCAACGGACGATGCCTCGGCTCTAGCGACCCTCGTTTTCATAACGGGGAAACTAGACGCGATTGACCCCTCTCACACGGTTATTTTAACTGGCGATTTCAATTGCTGTCTCCACCCCGATTATGATCGCAAACACTGTCGCGAGACCCGTTTCGCCCTTAGTGGCGCTTTGCGGACCCTGGTGCTCCGTTTCCAATTGATTGACGCCTATAAAGAACTACACCCTACTAGTCCCACTTTCACGTGGCGGGCCCGTAATCACGGCAAACTTTTATCCGCCCGTCTCGATCGACTTTACTTTCGCGCACCGATCCGGTTGAAGTCTGTTCGCCACGTCGCCAGTCACTTCTCGGATCATGACGCGGTGATTACAACGTTTTTTAACACTTTTACGATCCCTAAATCGGCCCCATTTTGGAGGCTCAATGTACGGGATTTAGAGGACCCTCAATTTTTGACTGCAATGCGTGATTTTATACGGGAGCTCATCGCCGCCAAGCCTACCCACCTTCCCGTGGTGCCTTGGTGGTTCGACGTGGTGAAACCGGAAATAAAACGGTTCAGCGTACTTTTTTGGCACCGGCGACGGGTTGCCGACACTCGAGAATTATTAAGTTTAGAGTCTCTGGTCGCGAACTCCGATCCCGACTCTATCGAGGGAACTACCAACGCCGAGCGCCTGCGCGCGTACCTGTTACGCCAATCGGCTGATTCCCTCGCGCGAGCCCGGGACTCTCATTTCTCGTCAATCGACACCCCGTCTCGGGATTTTTACCGCTTGGAAAAACGGGCAGTCGAACGAAACGTTATGCCCGGTCTTTATGACCCCACAGGAGTCTTGATCGACCAACCTGATGCCATTAGGGATGTAGTAATAGACTTCTACACCGACCTTTACTCTCCCCCCGCAGTCCCTCCAAATGATCAAGCCTACCATGAGTTGACCACCGATCTTCCTACCGTAGATCCGGCTTTTTCAACCCCCCTCAGTCAACCGTTCGATCTACCCGAAACCACTACCGCCCTTAAACGTCTCTCCCACAACAAAGCAGGAGGTTTTGACGGCATCCCCGTCGAATTCTACCTCGCTTTCTGGAGTTTTTTAGGCCCCATCCTCCTCACCGCGTTTAACGACATTCAACGTTACCCCACCTACTGGCGTCGATTTTCCGGGGCGATTATATCCTTGCTCCCTAAGTCGGGAAATCTTCTCGATTTAGCGAACTGGAGACCCGTTTCGCTTACAAATTGCGATTATAAGATCTACGCTCGCGCCTTGGCAAACCGTCTCAATACAGTGATCGGGGACCTAGTACACGAGGCGCAGACTTACTCAATCCCCGGCCGGTGCATTTACGGCACCCTGTCGACTCTTCGCGACAGCATTGCGTTAGCCAATGATGGCGACGAGCAACTTGCTCTCGTTAACGTGGACTTTCGCAAGGCTTTTGATAGAGTCGACCAGGCTTACCTTTTTACCCTTTTAGCCCGTTACGGCTTTCCGCCTGGGTTTATTCGGCTTCTGCGTGTTATATACACTGAATCTTTTTTTAGGGTCAGGGTTAATAACACGCTCACGTCGGAGATTCCCTTTGGACGTGGCATACGACAGGGTTGTCCCCTTTCGGGGCTGCTCTTCGTTTTAACTCTCGAGCCTCTGCTCTCGTTACTGCGTCGGTCCATACCGCAACGCCTCGGACCATCCCATTTTAGTATGGTGGCCGCGGCTTTCGCGGACGATATCACGTCCCTTCTCCGAACTCTCGAAGAGTTTGATATTCTAGACCAATGTCTACGTACCTACTCCCTGGCCTCGGGGGCTCTGGTCAATTACAATAAATCCTTTGTCCTGTGGTGCGGTGTCTGGCGGGTTTCCCCCCCTCCTTTCACCCTTCCCATCCCTTCGCGGACGGACGGTGGCCGGTTCCTCGGTGTTTACCTTGGCAACTCTGCCGCTTTCGGATTGCGTAATTGGCCCGAGCTCACTGCTCGCTTACACGGAGTTTTTGGGCGTTGGTCTCGCTACCGGCATTTGTGTTCCCTTACGGGACGCATTTTGCTCATTAATCAGCTTTCAGCGTCAATTCTATGGCATAGGCTTAAGGTCCTAACTCCTCCCACGCAGGTGGTGAACGAGTGGCAGACCATCCTAGTAAATTTCTTATGGACCGGCGTACACTGGGTCCCTGCTCGATCACTGTACCCTAGACGCCACGAGGGGGGCCTCGGTCTCGTACACATCGCGAGTAAAATCGACGCCTTCCGCGTTCATACCCTATCCGACTATCTATCTCACGTCCCCCCATTACAGACTCGGTCGCTTTTTCAGAAGCACTTACCCGAGCTACTTTCAGTACGCCAAGCGCTTTTCATCCAATCAACCACCACTAGCCGAATACCGTTTTACTCGGACGCCTTAAAATCATGGTTTAAACTCCCTCTCAAAGTATCCCCGTGTTTTTCGTCAAAGGAAGAATTTATGGCGCTTCCGCTAATTTTCTCCCCTTTCATACGAACAGTAACGGGTGCTTCGCTAAACCCAGAAAACGCTGGTGGACTGCGCGCTTTGTCCGTCGTCTGCATCGGCGATCTTTTAGATCGCCGGGGTAGATGGCTATCGCAGGAAGGCCTGTTCCGTGGCGGTCGTCCGTCGCGTCTGGCTATTACCCACCTTCAAACGACTTTCCAGGCGCTAATCCATTCGTTTCCAGGCGTCTTTACCCCACGTGGTTTCGACCTCACTTTTCATTTCTCTGGGGATGGAAAGTTAAGCGTGAGTACTGAGTCCGTCGTGGGTGGACGTGTCGATAGAGTAACCTTATCCAACCACCAACCTACCCGTGCGTTGTACCTAAGCATCTTAGGCAACCGTTTCCCCCCAATTTTACCAAGTTATCCTCCAGGTCAGGAAATTATTCCTTCTTTGTCCTGGTGGGATGGGTGTAGACTTTCCCCCTTAAACAGTAGGGCCGAATTATGTATCCGTTGGAGGGGTCTGCATAAGTCCCTCCCATACCCCGCGCGGCTTACGCATATCGTTGAGAGTATCGACTCCCGTTATTGTCCCTTTTGTCCCGCCGTCGGGACGTTTATCCATTGTTATTTCGACTGCCCGTTGGTCTCGAACGTATTCGACGAGCTCAATCGTAGGCTTCACCTATGGAAGGGTCACCGTCACTCACTAGGAGACGCCTGGGGTCTAATAGCTGCCCCGGGAAAGGACCACACAATTTGTAATTTCATGTTCATCCTTTTACAAGTAGTAATATCCGAAGTGTACGGTGACCTTTCCAAGGTATCCCTAGCTACCCGGACTTTTAGCGACCATGTCGAAAAAATCACAACGCGAATCATTACGCGAGTGGCGGCTCGTTATAGGGCAGAACGCTCACGCGCTACTTCCCAACCTCTCGTTGAAGCCTTGGCTACACGATGGGGTTTGGACATGGAGCCGCGTTGGTGTTTTTCGACCTTTTAAATTATTTGTACATTTTTTTTTCATTGATTATCTATTTTATTTATTTTTTTGTGCAGTGTTTATATATGTTTTACTTTTTCACTGCTTCGTCCCAAGTGCATTACCACGAGTTTATCGTACTATGTTTATGTTTTTGATGTTTTTGTTTTTTTTGTGGTTTTTTTTCACCCATTTCATTCCAAGTTAACATAACCAGTTAATTGTCAGCCTTTTTGAGTGTTTTTTAATTTATCTTTTTTTCACTGCTTTGTATTTTTAAGTAAGCGTTCCATATTTTTGTTTGTCGTTTTAACATCCCGCATTACCTATTTTAATTTTGTACTTTGTATATTTTGATTAAACGTGCCTTTTTAAAACAAAACTCTCTCTCTCTCTCTCTCTCTCTCTCTCTCTCTCTCTCTCTCTCTCTCTCTCTCTCTCTCTCTTCTAGCAAAATTCCCCCTCCCCAAAAAACTAAAGTTTGCGAAGGAAAGGGATCTTTCTTGACTAAATGACGATGGTACGCCATCTGTCGCGTGGACCTCCAACTTGGATTTTCGTTGAAAGATAAGTTGTTGTACTGTAACGTCCATCAACCTTGCTTATAAGAAAATCGTCGAAGAGTATCAAACCAGATGGGAAGTCCAAAAGGTTCAGAGGGTCAACTTGGATTATTGAAACTTTGAGAATTTTTTTTCTTAGATCCTTCTTTGAGTTAATACAAGTTGAAAAAGTTACATCAAGTTGAAAAATTTTCTTAATTTTTGCTCTTGTTGACGGTGAATTTAATCTTTTTCCACAACATCTCCATCGCAAAGAAACGGACAATACAATAGCCACCACTCACCTCTGGTAGGGAGAGGGGTGGCCAAAAAAGTTAATAATTGAAAACAAGATTCTCTCGGAATACTTTTAGGAACTTCGCGAAACTTCGAGGAAGAAGCCAAAATCGCTAAGCGAAGGCTGATTCTTTCGGCCGCTGTTCCCGCTAACGTTGACGCCATCGCCGCAGGCTACGACGTGGCCGAACTAAACAAGTTGATTTTATTCTCCCATTGACGAGTCAGTCGTTCAGCTCGGTTACAGTACGTAAACGTTTACTCTCTAGATATGTTAAGTATCATCTCAATTTTAATCTCAATTTTCCAAATCTCAATTTTCCAAATCTCAATTTTCCAAATCTCAATTTTCCAAATCTCAATTTTCCAAATCTCAATTTTCCAAATCTCAATTTTCCAAATCTCAATTTTCCAAATCTCAATTTTCCAAATCTCAATTTTCCAAATCTCAAAAATCTCAATTTTCCAAATCTCAAAAATCTCAATTTTCCAAATCTCAAAAATCTCAATTTTCCAAAACTCAAAAATCTCAATTTTCCAAATCTCAAAAATCTCAATTTTCCAAATCTCAAAAATCTCAATTTTCCAAATATCAAAAATCTATATTTTCCAAATCTCAATAATCTCAATTTTCCAAATCTCATTAATCTCAATTTTCCAAATCTCCAAAATCAGGGGATGTATTTATTATTATTTTTTTTACAGGGGGTGTATTTATTATTTTTTTTTACAGGGGGTGTATTTATTATTTTTTTTACAGGGGGTGTATTTATTATTTATATTTTTTACAGGGGGTGTATTTATTATTTTATTTTTTTTACAGGGGGTGTATTTATCGTTTATTATTTTTACAGGGGGTGTATTTAATATTTTTTTTTTACAGGGGGTGTATTTATTATTTATTTTTTTACAGGGGGTGTATTTATTATTTATATTTTTTACAGGGGGTGTATTTATTATTATTTTTTTTTTTTTACAGGGGGTGTATTTATTATTTATTTTTTTACAGGGGGTGTATTTATCGTTTATTATTTTTATAGGGGGTGTATTTATCGTTTATTATTTTTACAGGGGGTGTATTTATCGTTTATTATTTTTACAGGGGGTGTATTTATCGTTTATTATTTTTACAGGGGGTGTATTTATCATTTATTATTTTTAAAGGGGGTGTATTTATCATTTATTATTTTTACAGGGGGTGTATTTATCGTTTATTATTTTTACAGGGGGTGTATTTATCGTTTATTATTTTTACAGGGGGTGTATTTATCGTTTATTATTTTTACAGGGGGTGTATTTATCATTTATTATTTTTACAGGGGGTGTATTTAGCATTTATTATTTTTACAGGGGGTGTATTTAGCATTTATTATTTTTACAGGGGGTGTATTTATCGTTTATTATATATCATTTATTATTTATCATTTATTATTTTCCAAATCTCAATTTTCCAAATCTCAATTTTCCAAATCTCAATTTTCCAAATCTCAATTTTCCAAATCTCAATTTTCCAAATCTCAATTTTCCAAATCTCAATTTTCCAAATCTCAATTTTCCAAATCTCAATTTTCCAAATCTCAATTTCCCAAATCTCAATTTTCCAAATCTCAATTTTCCAAATCTCAATTTTCCAAATCTCAATTTTCCAAATCTCAATTTTCCAAATCTCAATTTTCCAAATCTCAATTTTCCAAATCTCAATTTTCCAAATCTCAATTTTCCAAATCTCAATTTTCCAAATCTCAATTTTCCAAATCTCAAAAATCTCAATTTTCCAAATCTCAAAAATCTCAATTTTCCAAAACTCAAAAATCTCAATTTTCCAAATCTCAAAAATCTCAATTTTCCAAATCTCAAAAATCTCAATTTTCCAAATCTCAAAAATCTCAATTTTCCAAATATCAAAAATCTCAATTTTCCAAATCTCAATAATCTCAATTTTCCAAATCTCCAAAATCAGGGGATGTATTTATTATTTTTTTTACAGGGGGTGTATTTATTATTTTTTTTTACAGGGGGTGTATTTATTATTTTTTTTACAGGGGGTGTATTTATTATTTATATTTTTTACAGGGGGTGTATTTATTATTTTATTTTTTTTACAGGGGGTGTATTTATCGTTTATTATTTTTACAGGGGGTGTATTTAATATTTTTTTTTTTACAGGGGGTGTATTTATTATTTATTTTTTTACAGGGGGTGTATTTATTATTTATATTTTTTACAGGGGGTGTATTTATTATTTTTTTTTACAGGGGGTGTATTTATTATTTATTTTTTTACAGGGGGTGTATTTATCGTTTATTATTTTTACAGGGGGTGTATTTATCGTTTATTATTTTTACAGGGGGTGTATTTATCGTTTATTATTTTTACAGGGGGTGTATTTATCGTTTATTATTTTTACAGGGGGTGTATTTATCATTTATTATTTTTAAAGGGGGTGTATTTATCATTTATTATTTTTACAGGGGGTGTATTTATCGTTTATTATTTTTACAGGGGGTGTATTTATCGTTTATTATTTTTACAGGGGGTGTATTTATCGTTTATTATTTTTACAGGGGGTGTATTTATCATTTATTATTTTTACAGGGGGTGTATTTAGCATTTATTATTTTTACAGGGGGTGTATTTAGCATTTATTATTTTTACAGGGGGTGTATTTATCGTTTATTATATATCATTTATAATTTATCATTTATTATTTTCCAAATCTCAATTTTCCAAATCTCAATTTTCCAAATCTCAATTTTCCAAATCTCAATTTTCCAAATCTCAATTTTCCAAATCTCAATTTTCCAAATCTCAATTTTCCAAATCTCAATTTTCCAAATCTCAATTTTCCAAATCTCAATTTTCCAAATCTCAATTTTCCAAATCTCAATTTTCCAAATCTCAAAAATCTCAATTTTCCAAATCTCAAAAATCTCAATTTTCCAAAACTCAAAAATCTCAATTTTCCAAATCTCAAAAAATCTCAATTTTCCAAATCTCAAAAATCTCAATTTTCCAAATATCAAAAATCTATATTTTCCAAATCTCAATAATCTCAATTTTCCAAATCTCATTAATCTCAATTTTCCAAATCTCCAAAATCAGGGGATGTATTTATTATTTTTTTTTACAGGGGGTGTATTTATTATTTTTTTTACAGGGGGTGTATTTATTATTTATATTTTTTACAGGGGGTGTATTTATTATTTTATTTTTTTTACAGGGGGTGTATTTATCGTTTATTATTTTTACAGGGGGTGTATTTAATATTTTTTTTTTTACAGGGGGTGTATTTATTATTTATTTTTTTACAGGGGGTGTATTTATTATTTATATTTTTTACAGGGGGTGTATTTATTATTATTTTTTTTTTTTACAGGGGGTGTATTTATTATTTATTTTTTTACAGGGGGTGTATTTATCGTTTATTATTTTTATAGGGGGTGTATTTATCGTTTATTATTTTTACAGGGGGTGTATTTATCGTTTATTATTTTTACAGGGGGTGTATTTATCGTTTATTATTTTTACAGGGGGTGTATTTATCATTTATTATTTTTAAAGGGGGTGTATTTATCATTTATTATTTTTACAGGGGGTGTATTTATCGTTTATTATTTTTACAGGGGGTGTATTTATCGTTTATTATTTTTACAGGGGGTGTATTTATCGTTTATTATTTTTACAGGGGGTGTATTTAGCATTTATAATTTTTACAGGGGGTGTATTTAGCATTTATTATTTTTACAGGGGGTGTATTTAGCATTTATTATTTTTACAGGGGGTGTATTTATCGTTTATTATATATCATTTATTATTTATCATTTATTATTTTCCAAATCTCAATTTTCCAAATCTCAATTTTCCAAATCTCAATTTTCCAAATCTCAATTTTCCAAATCTCAATTTTCCAAATCTCAATTTTCCAAATCTCAATTTTCCAAATCTCAATTTTCCAAATCTCAATTTTCCAAATCTCAATTTCCCAAATCTCAATTTTCCAAATCTCAATTTTCCAAATCTCAATTTTCCAAATCTCAATTTTCCAAATCTCAATTTTCCAAATCTCAATTTTCCAAATCTCAATTTTCCAAATCTCAATTTTCCAAATCTCAATTTTCCAAATCTCAATTTTCCAAATCTCAATTTTCCTAATCTCAATTTTCCAAATCTCAATTTTCCAAATCTCAATTTTCCAAATCTCAATTTTCCAAATCTCAAAAATCTCAATTTTCCAAATCTCAAAAATTTCAATTTTCCAAAACTCAAAAATCTCAATTTTCCAAATCTCAAAAATCTCAATTTTCCAAATCTCAAAAATCTCAATTTTCCAAATATCAAAAATCTATATTTTCCAAATCTCAATAATCTCAATTTTCCAAATCTCATTAATCTCAATTTTCCAAATCTCCAAAATCAGGGGATGTATTTATTATTTTTTTTTACAGGGGGTGTATTTATTATTTTTTTTACAGGGGGTGTATTTATTATTTATATTTTTTACAGGGGGTGTATTTATTATTTTATTTTTTTTACAGGGGGTGTATTTATCGTTTATTATTTTTACAGGGGGTGTATTTAATATATTTTTTTTTACAGGGGGTGTATTTATTATTTATTTTTTTACAGGGGGTGTATTTATTATTTATATTTTTTACAGGGGGTGTATTTATTATTATTTTTTTTTTTTTACAGGGGGTGTATTTATTATTTATTTTTTTACAGGGGGTGTATTTATCGTTTATTATTTTTATAGGGGGTGTATTTATCGTTTATTATTTTTACAGGGGGTGTATTTATCGTTTATTATTTTTACAGGGGGTGTATTTATCGTTTATTATTTTTACAGGGGGTGTATTTATCATTTATTATTTTTAAAGGGGGTGTATTTATCATTTATTATTTTTACAGGGGGTGTATTTATCGTTTATTATTTTTACAGGGGGTGTATTTATCGTTTATTATTTTTACAGGGGGTGTATTTATCGTTTATTATTTTTACAGGGGGTGTATTTATCATTTATTATTTTTACAGGGGGTGTATTTAGCATTTATTATTTTTACAGGGGGTGTATTTAGCATTTATTATTTTTACAGGGGGTGTATTTATCGTTTATTAAATATCATTTATTATTTATCATTTATTATTTTCCAAATCTCAATTTTCCAAATCTCAATTTTCCAAATCTCAATTTTCCAAATCTCAATTTTCCAAATCTCAATTTTCCAAATCTCAATTTTCCAAATCTCAATTTTCCAAATCTCAATTTTCCAAATCTCAATTTTCCAAATCTCAATTTTCCAAATCTCAATTTCCCAAATCTCAATTTTCCAAATCTCAATTTTCCAAATCTCAATTTTCCAAATCTCAATTTTCCAAATCTCAATTTTCCAAATCTCAATTTTCCAAATCTCAATTTTCCAAATCTCAATTTTCCAAATCTCAATTTTCCAAATCTCAATTTTCCTAATCTCAATTTTCCAAATCTCAATTTTCCAAATCTCAATTTTCCAAATCTCAATTTTCCAAATCTCAAAAATCTCAATTTTCCAAATCTCAAAAATCTCAATTTTCCAAAACTCAAAAATCTCAATTTTCCAAATCTCAAAAATCTCAATTTTCCAAATCTCAAAAATCTCAATTTTCCAAATATCAAAAATCTATATTTTCCAAATCTCAATAATCTCAATTTTCCAAATCTCATTAATCTCAATTTTCCAAATCTCCAAAATCAGGGGATGTATTTATTATTTTTTTTTACAGGGGGTGTATTTATTATTTTTTTTACAGGGGGTGTATTTATTATTTATATTTTTTACAGGGGGTGTATTTATTATTTTATTTTTTTTACAGGGGGTGTATTTATCGTTTATTATTTTTACAGGGGGTGTATTTAATATATTTTTTTTACAGGGGGTGTATTTATTATTTATTTTTTTACAGGGGGTGTATTTATTATTTATATTTTTTACAGGGGGTGTATTTATTATTATTTTTTTTTTTACAGGGGGTGTATTTATTATTTATTTTTTTACAGGGGGTGTATTTATCGTTTATTATTTTTATAGGGGGTGTATTTATCGTTTATTATTTTTACAGGGGGTGTATTTATCGTTTATTATTTTTACAGGGGGTGTATTTATCGTTTATTATTTTTACAGGGGGTGTATTTATCATTTATTATTTTTAAAGGGGGTGTATTTATCATTTATTATTTTTACAGGGGGTGTATTTATCGTTTATTATTTTTACAGGGGGTGTATTTATCGTTTATTATTTTTACAGGGGGTGTATTTATCGTTTATTATTTTTACAGGGGGTGTATTTATCATTTATTATTTTTACAGGGGGTGTATTTAGCATTTATTATTTTTACAGGGGGTGTATTTAGCATTTATTATTTTTACAGGGGGTGTATTTATCGTTTATTATATATCATTTATTATTTATCATTTATTATTTTCCAAATCTCAATTTTCCAAATCTCAATTTTCCAAATCTCAATTTTCCAAATCTCAATTTTCCAAATCTCAATTTTCCAAATCTCAATTTTCCAAATCTCAATTTTCCAAATCTCAATTTTCCAAATCTCAATTTTCCAAATCTCAATTTTCCAAATCTCAATTTTCCAAATCTCAATTTCCCAAATCTCAATTTTCCAAATCTCAAAAATCTCAATTTTCCAAATCTCAAAAATCTCAATTTTCCAAATCTCAAAAATCTCAATTTTCCAAATCTCAAAAATCTCAATTTTCCAAAACTCAAAAATCTCAATTTTCCAAATCTCAAAAATCTCAATTTTCCAAATCTCAAAAATCTCAATTTTCCAAATCTCAAAAATCTCAATTTTCCAAATCTCAAAAATCTCAATTTTCCAAATCTCAAAAATCTCAATTTTCCAAATATCAAAAATCTCAATTTTCCAAATCTCAATAATCTCAATTTTCCAAATCTCCAAAATCAGGGGATGTATTTATTATTTTTTTTACAGGGGGTGTATTTATTATTTTTTTTTACAGGGGGTGTATTTATTATTTTTTTTACAGGGGGTGTATTTATTATTTATATTTTTTACAGGGGGTGTATTTATTATTTTATTTTTTTTACAGGGGGTGTATTGATCGTTTATTATTTTTACAGGGGGTGTATTTAATATTTTTTTTTTTTACAGGGGGTGTATTTATTATTTATTTTTTTACAGGGGGTGTATTTATTATTTATATTTTTTACAGGGATGTGTATTTATTATTTTTTTTTACAGGGGGTGTATTTATTATTTATTTTTTTACAGGGGGTGTATTTATCGTTTATTATTTTTACAGGGGGTGTATTTATCGTTTATTATTTTTACAGGGGGTGTATTTATCGTTTATTATTTTTACAGGGGGTGTATTTATCGTTTATTATTTTTACAGGGGGTGTATTTATCATTTATTATTTTTAAAGGGGGTGTATTTATCATTTATTATTTTTACAGGGGGTGTATTTATCGTTTATTATTTTTACAGGGGGTGTATTTATCGTTTATTATTTTTACAGGGGGTGTATTTATCGTTTATTATTTTTACAGGGGGTGTATTTATCGTTTATTATTTTTACAGGGGGTGTATTTATCATTTATTATTTTTACAGGGGGTGTATTTAGCATTTATTATTTTTACAGGGGGTGTATTTAGCATTTATTATTTTTACAGGGGGTGTATTTATCGTTTATTATATATCATTTATTATTTATCATTTATTATTTTCCAAATCTCAATTTTCCAAATCTCAATTTTCCAAATCTCAATTTTCCAAATCTCAATTTTCCAAATCTCAATTTTCCAAATCTCAATTTTCCAAATCTCAATTTTCCAAATCTCAATTTTCCAAATCTCAATTTTCCAAATCTCAATTTTCCAAATCTCAATTTTCCAAATCTCAATTTTCCAAATCTCAATTTTCCAAATCTCAATTTCCCAAATCTCAATTTTCCAAATCTCAATTTTCCAAATCTCAATTTTCCAAATCTCAATTTTCCAAATCTCAATTTTCCAAATCTCAATTTTCCAAATCTCAATTTTCCAAATCTCAATTTTCCAAATCTCAATTTTCCAAATCTCAAAAATCTCAATTTTCCAAATCTCAAAAATCTCAATTTTCCAAATCTCAAAAATCTCAATTTTTCCAAAACTCAAAAATCTCAATTTTCCAAATCTCAAAAATCTCAATTTTCCAAATCTCAAAAATCTCAATTTTCCAAATCTCAAAAATCTCAATTTTCCAAATATCAAAAATCTCAATTTTCCAAATCTCAATAATCTCAATTTTCCAAATCTCCAAAATCACTTAAATCAGGGGATGTATTTATTATTATTTTTTTTACAGATGGTGTATTTATTATTTTTTTTTACAGGGGGTGTATTTATTATTTTTTTTACAGGGGGTGTATTTATTATTTATATTTTTTACAGGGGGTGTATTTATTATTTATTTTTTTTACAGGGGGTGTATTTAATATATTTTTTTTTACAGGGGGTGTATTTATTATGTATTTTTTTACAGGGGGTGTATTTATTATTTATATTTTTTACAGGGGGTGTATTTATTATTTATTTTTTTTTACAGGAGGTGTATTTATTATTTATTTTTTTGACAGGGGGTGTATTTATTATTTATTTTTTTACAGGGGGTGTTTTTAACGTTTATTATTTTTACAGGGGGTGTATTTATCGTTTATTATTTTTACAGGGGGTGTATTTATCGTTTATTATTTTTACAGGGGGTGTATTTATCGTTTATTATTTTTACAGGGGGTGTATTTATCGTTTATTATTTTTACAGGGGGTGTATTTATCATTTATTATTTTTAAAGGGGGTGTATTTATCATTTATTATTTTTAAAGGGGGTGTATTTATCATTTATTATTTTTACAGGGGGTGTATTTATCGTTTATTATATATCATTTATTATTTATCATTTATTATTTTCCAAATCTCAATTTTCCAAATCTCAATTTTCCAAATCTCAATTTTCCAAATCTCAAAAATCTCAATTTTCCAAATCTCAATTTTCCAAATCTCAATTTTCCAAATCTCAAAAATCTCAATTTTCCAAATCTCAAAAATCTCAATTTTCCAAATCTCAAAAATCTCAATTTTCCAAATCTCAAAAATCTCAATTTTCCAAATCTCAAAAATCTCAATTTTCCAAATCTCAAAAATCTCAATTTTCCAAATCCCAAAAATCTCAATTTTCCAAATCTCAAAAATCTCAATTTTCCAAATCTCAAAAATCTCAATTTTCCAAATCTCAAAAATCTCAATTTTCCAAAACTCAAAAATCTCAATTTTCCAAATCTCAAAAATCTCAATTTTCCAAATCTCAAAATTCTCAATTTTCCAAATCTCAAAAATCTCAATTTTCCAAATCTCAAAAATCTCAATTTTCCAAATATCAAAAATCTCAATTTTCCAAATCTCAATAATCTCAATTTTCCAAATCTCCAAAATCAGGGGATGTACTTATTATTATTTTTTGTACAGGGGGTGTATTTATTATTTTTTTTTACAGGGGGTGTATTTATTTTTTTTTTTGTTACAGGGGGTGTATTTATTATTTATATTTTTTACAGGGGGTGTATTTATTATTTATTTTTTTACAGGGGGTGTATTTATCGTTTATTATTTTTACAGGGGGTGTATTTAATATATTTTTTTTTACAGGGGGTGTATTTATTATGTATTTTTTTACAGGGGGTGTATTTATTATTTATATTTTTTACAGGGGGTGTATTTATTATTATTTTTTTTTTACAGGGGGTGTATTTATTATTTATTTTTTTGACAGGGGGTGTATTTATTATTTATTTTTTTACAGGGGGTGTTTTTATCGTTTATTATTTTTACAGGGGGTGTATTTATCGTTTATTATTTTTACAGGGGGTGTATTTATCGTTTATTATTTTTACAGGGGGTGTATTTATCGTTTATTATTTTTACAGGGGGTGTATTTATCGTTTGTTATTTTTACAGGGGGTGTATTTATCGTTTATTATTTTTACAGGGGGTGTATTTATCGTTTATTATTTTTACAGGGGGTGTATTTATCGTTTATTATTTTTACAGGGGGTGTATTTATCGTTTATTATTTTTACAGGGGGTGTATTTATCATTTATTATTTTTACAGGGGTTGTATTTAGCATTTATTATTTTTACAGGGTTTGTATTTATCGTTTATTATATATCATTTATTATTTATCATTTATTATTTTCCAAATCTCAATTTTCCAAATATCAAAAATCTCAATTTTTCAAATTTCAATAATCTCAATTTTCCAAATCTCAATAATCTCAATTTTCCAAATCTATAAAATCAGGGCATGTATTTATTATTATTTTTTTTACAGGGGGTGTATTTATTATTTTTTTTACAGGGGGTGTATTTATTATTTTTTTTACAGGGGGTGTATTTATTATTTATATTTTTTACAGGGGGTGTATTTATTATTTATTTTTTTTACAGGGGGTGTATTTATCGTTTATTATTTTTACAGGGGGTGTATTTAATATTTTTTTTTTTACAGGGGGTGTATTTATTATTTATTTTTTTACAGGGGGTGTATTTATTATTTATATTTTTTACAGGGGGTGTATTTATTATTTATTTTTTTTTACAGGGGGTGTATTTATTATTTATTTTTTTGACAGGGGGTGTATTTATTATTTATTTTTTTACAGGGGGTGTATTTATCGTTTATTATTTTTACAGGGGTGTATTTATCGATTATTTTTACAGGGGGTGTATTTATCGTTTATTATTTTTACAGGGGGTGTATTTATCGTTTATTATTTTTACAGGGGGTGTATTTATCATTTATTATTTTTAAAGGGGGTGTATTTATCATTTATTATTTTTACAGGGGGTGTATTTATCGTTTATTATTTTTACAGGGGGTGAATTTATCGTTTATTATTTTTACAGGGGGTGTATTTATCGTTTATTATTTTTACAGGGGGTGTATTTATCATTTATTATTTTTACAGGGGGTGTATTTAGCATTTATTATTTTTACAGGGGGTGTATTTATCGTTTATTATATATCATTTATTATTTATCATTTATTATTTTCCAAATCTCAATTTTCCAAATCTCAATTTTCCAAATCTCAATTTCCCAAATCTCAATTTCCCAAATCTCAATTTTCCAAATCTCAATTTTCCAAATCTCAATTTTCCAAATGTCAAAAATCTCAATTTTCCAAATCTCAAAAATCTCAATTTTCCAAATCTCAAAAATCTCAATTTTCCAAATCTCAATTTTCCAAATCTCAAAAATCTCAATTTTTCCAAATCTCAAAAATCTCAATTTTCCAAATCTCAAAAATCTCAATTTTCCAAATCTCAAAAATCTCAATTTTCCAAATCTCAATAATCTCAATTTTCCAAATCTCCAAAATCAGGGGGTGTATTTATTATTTATTATTTTTACAGGGGGTGTGTTTATTATTTATTTTTTTTTACAGGGGATGTATTTATTATTTATTTTTTTTTACAGGGGGTGTATTTATTATTTATTTTTTTTACAGGGGGTGTATTTATTATTTATTTTTTTTACAGGGGGTGTATTTATTATTTATATTTTTTATAGGAGGTGTATTTATCATTTATTTTTTACAGGGGGTGTATTTATCGTTTATTATTTTTACAGGGGGTGTATTTATCGTTTATTATTTTTACAGGGGGTGTATTTATCATTTATTATTTTTACAGGGGGTGTATTTATCGTTTATTATTTTTACAGGGGGTGTATTTATCGTTTATTATTTTTACAGGGGGTGTATTTATCGTTTATTATTTTTACAGGGGGTGTATTTATCGTTTATTATTTTTACAGGGGGTGTATTTATCGTTTATTATTTTTACAGGGGGTGTATTTATCGTTTATTATTTTTACAGGGGGTGTATTTATCGTTTATTATTTTTACAGGGGGTGTATTTATCATTTATTATTTTTACAGGGGTTGTATTTAGCATTTATTATTTTTACAGGGTTTGTATTTATCGTTTATTATATATCATTTATTATTTATCATTTATTATTTTCCAAATCTCAATTTTCCAAATATCAAAAATCTCAATTTTTCAAATTTCAATAATCTCAATTTTCCAAATCTCAATAATCTCAATTTTCCAAATCTATAAAATCAGGGCATGTATTTATTATTATTTTTTTTACAGGGGGTGTATTTATTATTTTTTTTACAGGGGGTGTATTTATTATTTTTTTTACAGGGGGTGTATTTATTATTTATATTTTTTACAGGGGGTGTATTTATTATTTATTTTTTTTACAGGGGGTGTATTTATCGTTTATTATTTTTACAGGGGGTGTATTTAATATTTTTTTTTTTACAGGGGGTGTATTTATTATTTATTTTTTTACAGGGGGTGTATTTATTATTTATATTTTTTACAGGGGGTGTATTTATTATTTATTTTTTTTTACAGGGGGTGTATTTATTATTTATTTTTTTGACAGGGGGTGTATTTATTATTTATTTTTTTACAGGGGGTGTATTTATCGTTTATTATTTTTACAGGGGTGTATTTATCGATTATTTTTACAGGGGGTGTATTTATCGTTTATTATTTTTACAGGGGGTGTATTTATCGTTTATTATTTTTACAGGGGGTGTATTTATCATTTATTATTTTTAAAGGGGGTGTATTTATCATTTATTATTTTTACAGGGGGTGTATTTATCGTTTATTATTTTTACAGGGGGTGAATTTATCGTTTATTATTTTTACAGGGGGTGTATTTATCGTTTATTATTTTTACAGGGGGTGTATTTATCATTTATTATTTTTACAGGGGGTGTATTTAGCATTTATTATTTTTACAGGGGGTGTATTTATCGTTTATTATATATCATTTATTATTTATCATTTATTATTTTCCAAATCTCAATTTTCCAAATCTCAATTTTCCAAATCTCAATTTCCCAAATCTCAATTTCCCAAATCTCAATTTTCCAAATCTCAATTTTCCAAATCTCAATTTTCCAAATGTCAAAAATCTCAATTTTCCAAATCTCAAAAATCTCAATTTTCCAAATCTCAAAAATCTCAATTTTCCAAATCTCAATTTTCCAAATCTCAAAAATCTCAATTTTTCCAAATCTCAAAAATCTCAATTTTCCAAATCTCAAAAATCTCAATTTTCCAAATCTCAAAAATCTCAATTTTCCAAATCTCAATAATCTCAATTTTCCAAATCTCCAAAATCAGGGGGTGTATTTATTATTTATTATTTTTACAGGGGGTGTGTTTATTATTTATTTTTTTTTACAGGGGATGTATTTATTATTTATTTTTTTTTACAGGGGGTGTATTTATTATTTATTTTTTTTACAGGGGGTGTATTTATTATTTATTTTTTTTACAGGGGGTGTATTTATTATTTATATTTTTTATAGGAGGTGTATTTATCATTTATTTTTTACAGGGGGTGTATTTATCGTTTATTATTTTTACAGGGGGTGTATTTATCGTTTATTATTTTTACAGGGGGTGTATTTATCATTTATTATTTTTACAGGGGGTGTATTTATCGTTTATTATTTTTACAGGGGGTGTATTTATCGTTTATTATTTTTACAGGGGGTGTATTTATCGTTTATTATTTTTACAGGGGGTGTATTTATCGTTTATTATTTTTACAGGGGGTGTATTTATCGTTTATTATTTTTACAGGGGGTGTATTTATCGTTTATTATTTTTACAGGGGGTGGTTTTATCATTTATTATTTTTACAGGGGTTGTATTTAGCATTTATTATTTTTACAGGGTTTGTATTTATCGTTTATTATATATCATTTATTATTTATCATTTATTATTTTCCAAATCTCAATTTTCCAAATCTGAATTTTCCAAATCTCAATTTTCCAAATCTCAAAAATCTCAATTTTCCAAATCTCAAAAATCTCAATTTTCCAAATCTCAAAAATCTCAATTTTCCAAATCTCAATAATCTCAATTTTCCAAATCTCCAAAATCAGGGGATGTATTTATTATTTATTTTTTTTACAGGGGGTGTATTTATTATTTTTTTTACAGGGGGTGTATTTATTATTTATATTTTTTACAGGGGGTGTATTTATCGTTTATTATTTTTACAGGGGTGTATTTAATATTTTTTTTTTTTACAGGGTTTGTATTTATTATTTATTTTTTTACAGGGGGTGTATTTATTATTTTTTTTACAGGGGGTGTATTTATTATTTATATTTTTTACAGGGGGTGTATTTATTATTTATATTTTTTACAGGGGGTGTATTTATCGTTTATTATTTTTACAGGGGTGTATTTAATATTATTTTTTTTTTACAGGGGGTGTATTTTTTATTTATTTTAACAGGGGGTGTATTTATCGTTTATTATTTTTACAGGGGGTGTATTTATCGTTTATTATTTTTACAGGGGCTGTATTTATCATTTATTATTTTTACAGGGGGTGTATTTATCATTTATTATTTTTACAGGGGGTGTATTTATCGTTTATTATTTTTACAGGGGGTGTATTTATCGTTTATTATTTTTACAGGGGGTGTATTTATCGTTTATTATTTTTACAGGGGGTGTATTTATCGTTTATTATCGTTTATTATCGTAAAAATAATAAACAATAAATACACCCCCTGTAAAAATAATAAACGATAAATACACCCCCTGTAAAAATAATAAATGATAAATACACCCCCTGTAAAAATAATAAATGATAAATACACCCCCTGTAAAAATAATAAACGATAAATGCACCCCCTGTAAAAATAATAAACGATAAATACACCCCCTGTATAAATAATAAACGATAAATACACCCCCTGTAAAAATACTAAACGATAAATACACCCCCTGTAAAAATAATAAACGAAAAATACACCCCCTGTAAAAATAATAAACGATAAATACACACCCTGTAAAAATAATAAACGATAAATACACCCCCTGTAAAAAAAAATAAATAAATACACCCCCTGTCAAAAAAATAAATAATAAATACACCCCCTATAAAATAATAAATAATAAATACACCCCCTGTAAAAAAAGTAAATAATAAATACACCCCCCTGTAAAAAAAAATATTAAATACACCCCCTGTAAAAATAACAAACGATAAATACACCCCCTGTAAAAAAAAATAATAATAAATACACCCCCTGTAAAAAATATAATTAATAAATACACCCCCTGTAAAAAAATAATAAATACACCCCCTGTAAAAAAAAATAATAAATACACCCCCTGTAAAAAAAAATAAATAATAAATACATCCCCTGATTTTGGAGATTTGGAAAATTGAGATTATTGAGATTTGGAAAATTGAGATTTTTGAGATTTGGAAAATTGAGAATTTTTGAGATTTGGAAAATTGAGATTTTTGAGATTTGGAAAATTGAGATTTTTGAGATTTGGAAAATTGAGATTTTTGAGATTTGGAAAATTGAGATTTGGAAAATTGAGATTGGGAAAATTGAGATTTGGAAAATTGAGATTTGGAAAATTGAGATTTGGAAAATTGAGATTTGGAAAATTGAGATTTGGAAAATTGAGATTTGGAAAATTGAGATTTGGAAAATAATAAATGATAAATAATAAATGATATATAATAAACGATAAATACAAATCCTGTAAAAATAATAAATGTTAAATACAACCCCTGTAAAAATAATAAATGATAAATACACCCCATGTAAAAATAATAAACGATAAATACACCCCCTGTAAAAATAATAAACGATAAATACACCCCCTGTAAAAATAATAAATGATAAATACACCCCCTGTAAAAATAATAAATGATAAATACACCCCCTGTAAAAATAATAAACGATAAATACACCCCCTGTAAAAATAATAAACGATAAATACACCCCCTGTAAAAATAAATAATAAATACACCCCCTGTAAAAATAATAAACGATAAATACACCCCCTGTAAAAATAATAAACGATAAATGCACCCCCTGTAAAAATAAATAATAAATACACCCCCTGTAAAAAATATAAATAATAAATACACCCCTTGTAAAAAAATAAATAATATATACAACCCCTGTAAAAAAATAAATAATAAATACACCAACTGTAAAAAATATAAATAATAAATACACCCCCTGTAAAAAAAATAATAAATACACCCCCAGTAAAAAAAATAAATAATAAATACACCCCCTGATTTTTGAGGTTTGGAAAATTGAGATTATTGAGATTTGGAAAATTGAGATTTTTGAGATTTGGAAAATTGAGATTTTTGAGATTTGGAAAATTGAGATTTTTGAGATTTGGAAAAATTGAGATTTTTGAGATTTGGAAAATTGAGATTTTTGAGATTTGGAAAATTGAGATTTTTGAGATTTGGAAAATTGAGATTTTTGACATTTGGAAAATTGAGATTTGGAAAATTGAGATTTTTGATATTTTGAAAATTGAGATTTGGAAAATTGAGATTTGGAAAATTGAGATTTGGAAAATTGAGATTTGGGAAATTGAGATTTGGAAAATTGAGATTTGGAAAATTGAGATTTGGAAAATTGAGATTTGGAAAATAATAAATGATAAATAATAAATGATATATAATAAACGATAAATACACCCCCTGTAAAAATAATAAATGCTAAATACACCCCCTGTAAAAATAATAAATGATAAATACACCCCCTGTAAAAATAATAAACGATAAATACACCCCCTGTAAAAATAATAAACGATAAATACACCCCCTGTAAAAATAATAAACAATAAATACACCCCCTGTAAAAATAATAAATGATAAATACACCCCCTGTAAAAATAATAAATGATAAATACACCCCCTGTAAAAATAATAAACGATAAATACACCCCCTGTAAAAATAATAAACGATAAATACACCCCCTGTAAAAATAATAAACGATAAATACACCCCCTGTAAACATAATAAACGATAAATACACCCCCTGTAAAAATAAAAAACGATAAATACACCAGCTGTAAAAAAATAAATAATAAATACACACCCTGTCAAAAAATAAATAATAAATACACGCCCTGTAAAAAAAAAAAATAAATACACCCCCTGTAAAAATATAAATAATAAATACACCCCCTGTAAAAAAATAAATAATAAATACAACCCCTGTAAAAAAAATATATATTAAATACACCCCCTGTAAAAATAATAAACGATAAATACACCCCCTGTAAAAAAAAAAAATAATAAATACACCCCCTGTAAAAAATATAAATAATAAATACACCCACTGTAAAAAAATAATAAATACACCCCCTGTAAAAAAAATAATAAATACACCCCCTGTAAAAAAATAAATAATAAATACATCCCCTGATTTTGGAGATTTGGAAAATTGAGATTATTGAGATTTGGAAAATTGAGATTTTTGAGATTTGGAAAATTGAGATTTTTGAGATTTCGAAAATTGAGATTTCTGAGATTTGGAAAATTGAGATTTGGAAAATTGAGATTATTGAGATTTGGAAAATTGAGATTTTTGAGATTTGGAAAATTGAGATTTGGAAAATTGAGATTTGGAAAATTGAGATTTGGAAAATTGAGATTTGGAAAATTGAGATTTGGAAAATTGAGATTTGGAAAATTGAGATTTGGAAAATTGAGATTTGGAAAATTGAGATTTGGAAAATTGAGATTTGGAAAATTGAGATTTGGAAATTTCAGATTTGGAAAATTGAGATTTGGAAAATTGAGATTTGGAAAATAATAAATGATAAATAATAAATGCTATATAATAAACGATAAATACACCCCCTGTAAAAATAATAAATGATAAATACACCCCCTGTAAAAATAATAAATGATAAATACACCCCCTGTAAAAATAATAAACGATAAATACACCCCCTGTAAAAATAATAAATGATAAATACACCCCCTGTAAAAATAATAAATGATAAATACACCCCCTGTAAAAATAATAAACGATAAATACACCCCCTGTAAAAATAATAAACGATAAATACACCCCCTGTAAAAATAAATAATAAAAACACCCCCTGTAAAAAAAAAAATATAAAATACACCCCCTGTAAAAAATATAAATAATAAATACACCCCTTGTAAAAAAATAAATAATATATACACCCCCTGTAAAAAAAAAATAATAAATACACCAACTGTAAAAAATATAAATAATAAATACACCCCCTGTAAAAAAAATAATAAATACACCCCCAGTAAAAAAAAATAAATAATAAATACACCCCCTGATTTTTGAGATTTGGAAAATTGTGATTTTTGAGATTTGGAAAATTGAGATTATTGAGATTTGGAAAATTGAGATTTTTGAGATTTGGAAAATTGAGATTTTTGAGATTTGGAAAATTGAGATTTTTGAGATTTGGAAAATTGAGATTTTTGAGATTTGGAAAAATTGAGATTTTTGAGATTTGGAAAATTGAGATTTTTGAGATTTGGAAAATTGAGATTTTTGAGATTTGGAAAATTGAGATTTTTGAGATTTGGAAAATTGAGATTTTTGAGATTTGGAAAATTGAGATTTTTGACATTTGGAAAATTGAGATTTGGAAAATTGAGATTTGGAAAATTGAGATTTGGAAAATTGAGATTTGGGAAATTGAGATTTGGAAAATTGAGATTTGGAAAATAATAAATGATAAATAATAAATGATAAATAATAAATGATATATAATAAACGATAAATACACCCCCTGTAAAAATAATAAATGCTAAATACACCCCCTGTAAAAATAATAAATGATAAATACACCCCCTGTAAAAATAATAAACGATAAATACACCCCCTGTAAAAATAATAAACGATAAATACACCCCCTGTAAAAATAATAAACGATAAATACACCCCTGTAAAAATAATAAACGATAAATACACCCCCTGTAAAAATAATAAACGATAAATACACCCCCTGTAAAAATAATAAACGATAAATACACCCCCTGTAAAAATAATAAACGATAAATACACCCCCTGTAAAAAAATAAATAATAAATACACTCCCTGTCAAAAAAATAAATAATAAATACACCCCCTGTAAAAAAATATAAATAATAAATACACCCCCTGTAAAAAATATAAATAATAAATACACCCCCTGTAAAAAAAAAAATAATAAATACACCCCCTGTAAAAAAAAAAAAATATTAAATACACCCCCTGTAAAAATAATAAACGATAAATACACCCCCTGTAAAAAAATATAAATAATAAATACACCCCCTGTAAAAAAAATAATAAATACACCCCCTGTAAAAAAAATAATAAATACACCCCCTGTAAAAAAAATAATAAATACACCCCCTGTAAAAAAAAATAATAAATACACCCCCTGTAAAAAAAATAAATAATAAATACATCCCCTGATTTTGGAGATTTGGAAAATTGAGATTATTGAGATTTGGAAAATTGAGATTTTTGAGATTTGGAAAATTGAGATTTTTGAGATTTGGAAAATTGAGATTTTAGAGATTTGGAAAATTGAGATTTGGAAAATTCAGATTTGGAAAATTCAGATTTGGAAAATTCAGATTTGGAAAATTGAGATTTGGAAAATTGAGATTTGGAAAATTGAGATTTGGAAAATTGAGATTTGGAAAATAATAAATGTTAAATAATAAATGATATATAATAAACGATAAATACAAATCCTGTAAAAATAATAAATGCTAAATACAACCCCTGTAAAAATAATAAATGATAAATACACCCCCTGTAAAAATAATAAACGATAAATACACCCCCTGTAAAAATAATAAACGATAAATACACCCCCTGTAAAAATAATAAACGATAAATACACCCCCTGTAAAAATAATAAACGATAAATACACCCCCTGTAAAAATAATAAACGATAAATACACCCCCTGTAAAAATAATAAACGATAAATACACCCCCTGTAAAAATAATAAACGATAAATACACCCCCTGTAAAAATAAATAATAAAAACACCCCCTGTAAAAAAAAAATATTAAATACACCCCCTGTAAAAAATATAAATAATAAATACACCCCTTGTAAAAAAATAAATAATATATACACCCCCTGTAAAAAAAAAAAATAATAAATACACCAACTGTAAAAAATATAAATAATAAATACACCCCCTGTAAAAAAAAATAATAAATACACCCCCAGTAAAAAAAATAAATAATAAATACACCCCCTGATTTTTGAGATTTGGAAAATTGTGATTTTTGAGATTTGAAAAATTGAGATTATTGAGATTTGGAAAATTGAGATTTTTGAGATTTGGAAAATTGAGATTTTTGTGATTTGGAAAATTGAGATTTTTTTAGATTTGGAAAATTGAGATTTTTTTAGATTTGGAAAATTGAGATTTTTGAGATTTGGAAAATTGAGATTTTTGAGATTTGGAAAATTGAGATTTTGAGATTTTTGAGATTTTTGAGATTGGGAAAATTGAGATTTTTGAGATTTGGAAAATTGAGATTTTTGAGATTTGGAAAATTGAGATTTTTGAGATTTGGAAAATTGAGATTTTTGAGATTTGGAAAATTGAGATTTTTGACATTTGGAAAATTGAGATTTGGAAAATTGAGATTTGGAAAATTGAGATTTGGAAAATTGAGATTTGGAAAATTGGGATTTGGGAAATTGAGATTTGAAAAATTGAGATTTGGAAAATTGAGATTTGGAAAATAATAAATGATAAATAATAAATGATATATAATAAACGATAAATACACCCCCTGTAAAAATAATAAATGCTAAATACACCCCCTGTAAAAATAATAAATGATAAATACACCCCCTGTAAAAATAATAAACGATAAATACACCCCCTGTAAAAATAATAAACGATAAATACACCCCCTGTAAAAATAATAAACGATAAATACACCCCTGTAAAAATAATAAACGATAAATACACCCCCTGTAAAAATAATAAACGATAAATACACCCCCTGTAAAAATAATAAACGATAAATACACCCCCTGTAAAAATAATAAACGATAAATACACCCCCTGTAAAAAAATAAATAATAAATACACTCCCTGTCAAAAAAATAAATAATAAATACACCCCCTGTAAAAAAAATAAATAATAAATACACCCCCTGTAAAAAATATAAATAATAAATACACCCCCTGTAAAAAAATAAATAATAAATACACCCCCTGTAAAAAAAAAAATATTAAATACACCCCCTGTAAAAATAATAAACGATAAATACACCCCCTGTAAAAAATATAAATAATAAATACACCCCCTGTAAAAAAAAATAATAAATACACCCCCTGTAAAAAAAAATAATAAATACACCCCCTGTAAAAAAAAAAATAATAAATACACCCCCTGTAAAAAAAATAAATAATAAATACATCCCCTGATTTTGGAGATTTGGAAAATTGAGATTTTTGAGATTTGGAAAATTGAGATTTGGAAAATTGAGATTTGGAAAATTGAGATTTGGAAAATTCAGATTTGGAAAATTCAGATTTGGAAAATTCAGATTTGGAAAATTCAGATTTGGAAAATTCAGATTTGGAAAATTCAGATTTGGAAAATTCAGATTTGGAAAATTGAGATTTGGAAAATTGAGATTTGGAAAATAATAAATGTTAAATAATAAATGATATATAATAAACGATAAATACAAACCCTGTAAAAATAATAAATGCTAAATACAACCCCTGTAAAAATAATAAATGATAAATACACCCCCTGTAAAAATAATCAACGATAAATACACCCCCTGTAAAAATAATAAACGATAAATACACCCCCTGTAAAAATAATAAACGATAAATACACCCCCTGTAAAAATAATAAACGATAAATACACCCCCTGTAAAAATAATAAACGATAAATACACCCCCTGTAAAAATAATAAATGATAAATACACCCCCTGTAAAAATAATAAACGATAAATACACCTCCTGTAAAAATAATAAACGATAAATACACCCCCTGTAAAAATAATAAACGATAAATACACCCCCTGTAAAAATAATAAACGATAAATACACCTCCTGTAAAAAAAAATAAATAATAAATACACCCCCTGTAAAAAAAATAAATAATAAATACACCCCCTGTAAAAAAAATAAATAATAAATACATCCCCTGTAAAAAAAATAAATAATAAACACACCCCCTGTAAAAATAATAAATAATAAATACACCCCCTG